>JAJEKV010000158.1:0-149317 GCA_021234155.1 Isoetes taiwanensis | reverse complement strand
TTGTTGTACTTCCGTTCGAGATTTTGTATTACTTCGATGCCAGATTCTCACCCAGTACCACCATCTGGCGTGAACAATTAGGAACGAGGATACATGAAGAAAAAGTCAATCGAGGAAGATGAAACGAAACTATCGGCGGCTTTCTTAAAGTATCGTCATGCTGTCTTCCGGACTTCAGCTTTCTCTTTGCGACCATCGTGACCAATGGAAGGGCTTATCAAGCGATTCCGGCGATAGAACCATGCATAGCCAAAACTCCTCGAAGTGCGCAGCGAATTTCTCGATATGCTCTGGCTCCGATTCCTAACCACACCACTATTTGCACATGATGCCTTCCCATCATGGTTCGCTTCCCATCATGGCGCTCTTCCCATCATGCATGCCTTCCCATCATGCGGAAATGAGAAGTCTGCCAAGCAGCATGGATGAGAGGCTAAGGGTACCGGGAGCCATGCCGGATGGCTTTTATGTACTAATCGGTTAGAAATTAATTGGTAACATGATCTAGATGAAGACCGCTGAAGAACACCGCTGATCCATATCGCGATATGAATATAAGGCGAGGTTGAAGAAGAGCAGCTTATATTAGAAATCCAGTTAATTTGTTGTAGAGCAAGACCATCTAATGCATTTTGTATTTTTGTGCTTTCGCACGGTCGCATCCATGGCTTCCCTTTAACCTATCATGCTGCTGCATGTGGGTTGGAATTCCTGATGTAAAATCATTTTGAGAAACCAAGCGCAAAACATGTACCGCTTGATGGATCACCATGCCTTTGATACCGCAGCAGAAACACAAAGCAGCGAAAGTCATAAAGAGCAGTTCCATGGCGTGTTCGTATCCAGCCCACGCACCACCACCTAGCTAATTGCGTATGCTTTTCTTATTCCTTTTCTTCTCATCATCACAACATAATCTATTTGTATTTTAGATTTGCGTACGTTTGTGGAGGCCTTATTGATCGGACTATTCCAAGATTCACTCTATCTCCGACGCTCTTTCAGCAGGCCTGGCTCTCGCTTCTATATGCTTTGTTTCGCTTTCGCTATTCCGGACAGGACCCACTATCTCTCGCAAAGATGGTGCCTGGAAGTTCATGAGAAAACGATGAAATGGGATTTATTCTGTTGATACTTGTTGCCGTTTAAAAATGCATTTGGATTTGATTTGATTTGGATTTGATTTGATTTGACGTTTCTTCGATTCTGCGCCTGCAGACCGGTATCTAATTGATTATAGTAGCAGTCTTGGGAAATAATCATCAGCTTTCAGAAAGCTTTAGAAACCGCGAGATTCATTATCTAATTTTCATTATTTCTGTTTTCATCTTCACGAGTTATTTGTTTTCACTCTGTCGCTATTTTATTTCTTTTCTCTATTATTTAGGTCTTTATTTTGACTTATGCTTTTGGGTCTTTTTATAGCTTTATGCTCCTTCTCGACTCTGTGAGTCGAGAAGCCGAGCATTTAATTTAATTTGTCGGTTTATTGATCCAGTCGGAGCTTTGCGTTTCACTATGAGGGTCTGTTGTTTATTTAATATAATATTTAGTTTCATTAATGTATTTTTAATATTTATTTTATTAATAAAAGCCATAGTTATTAATACTTATATATTTATTCATATTTATTATTACATTATTTATTTTATTTATTATTTTGAAGGGTGGGGGAGATCCCTTAATCTCTTTCTCCTTCCTCTAGAGATGGATCCTGATGACGCGTGCCTTTGCGCTGATCGCGCCGGAAGCGCAGTGCTGGATCGGAGAGCGGCGCGCCGATCTGATGCCGATCCCGACCTCGACACTCTGATCTTCCTGAATTCAATCTGATTCGAAAGATTTGTCCTATCTCTTACCAAAATACCCACTTAAAAACGGATTTACAATACGTAGAGTAAATGTGCATGCTTAGCCGATGAAAACACACTTTTAAGATATTTTTGAGGGGAGTTTCCTTCGATTTATCCATATGAATTGTAGAATGACAAAGAGAATGGTGCTGTTCATGAGCTTCAGTTGTTGTTTATGTTTCATTACTTCATATGCCGAAACTTCCCCGAGGATAATAAGACTGCCTATAAATACCTCTCAACTCGGAGATGGCTTGGCTCAGAATCTCGTGTAGAAACCTATGCACTGCTTTTATTTATTGTGGGTCTTAGGTTTATCGTTAGAGAGGATAAATGTAAGAGAAGCATCTCAAGGGCAGACATTCAATGTTAGATTTAGGAAACACTGCAAAGGCGCACAACAAGAAACGGATTCAATGGTGCTCCGTCGGGCATGAACTGAATAAAAGCCCGATCCCTTTTCCTTATCGATCCCAGATTTGATGCGCCGATGCTGATTATAAAAAGATGAGATATTTTGAAATGCCTGATACGGGATCTTGATAATCCTGACGCAGGATAAAGGAGCAAAGCCGATCTGCTGATAATGCGTGGAAGTGGATGGCGTTGGATGGAAGGAGGTTGAGGCGGTGGAAGCAGCGCTGGAAATGATTTTTCTGCCGAGTGTCGGATCTTTACGAGAACGCATGAGGATCTACTGACGACTGACCAGATCTTATTCGAATCCGAGAGACGATGTCTCCGATGGCGGCGACGGACGGACGGACTTTGATGGACTTTACGAGCGATAGATGAAGTTTTGAGATTTGTGGCATTTTAGAAATCGAAAAGAAGACTTGATAAAGTGGATGCCGGAGGTTTGCCTGACGCGATGCCTTTAGGAAAGCGCTCACTTTTTCTTTCCAGGGACGTTGATGAAACTGCTTTTCCTTCCGACATCGACTTTCGTTTTACCTTTTTCATTCTTTCGATTCAAGCCGACGGATTTCGCCGGGTTGAGGCGATCGGGAATTTGATCTTCGACCGGATGACCGGATGTTTCGATCTCCAGCGCCGGAAAAGCCTGATTCCGGATTGAACGCCTTAAGCGCAAGCGACGTACCCTGATCCGCTGTTGAACTGCCGCCTGATCCCGATTTCGCAAAGTATAAGCGTGCCTGATCCGCTGATCGCCTGAAGCCCGCGTTTATGCCCCGCCGATGCAAAGATGATGAAACAGATGATTTCACGCCGATCGATCTCGCCTTCAAAGCCTGGACGCAAAGCGCTGCCTGATCCGATTCTGCCGGATTGATGAAAATTTCCCGCCTGATGGCGGAAACCTTTTCATTTACTCCTCCTTTTCCTTAAGAGATCGTGGAAGCACGACCAATCACAAAGTTGTTGCACTGCGTACAAATCTAGGCCTTCGACGCATCCTGACAATCTCTACCATTCACCAAAATGATGCATCATTTCACGCGATAACATTATAATATAGATGGGACCGATCTTTGCGAGACAGCCCTCACACGTAGCACATGCATATATGCTCCGCGGAAATGCATAACGCAACATTGCCCCATGCAGCCAATATCACGGACAGGCCTGGGACGGACGCAAGGAGGCGCATGCGCCGCCACCGATACGTCAATGGGCAAAATATTCTTAACAATCACTGCACTAATGCACACTTGCTAACTAAAAATTCTATTGCAGCACCAAAACCGGTGATTCAATTATAATCAACTAATAAAGATTGAACTCCCACCATTTTAAAACGCCATTTGTGTTTGGCATCAACATTACGATTCATCTTTCTTCTTTCCGCTATATGCAAATGATGACCCGGTTTCTGCAATGTTCCATTCTCTCTTCTATTCGATCGTGCCAATAAAAGTCGATGCCATGGGGATCTCAGTCTTCGCTTCACATCTCTTTAAGAAGAGCCGACGATTATCTGAGGTTTTGGTTACAATTGCCGCGTTGCAGGAATTATCACTTTATAAACATAAAGACAGCATTCGTAGTTGCATCCAAGAGCTTGTCGACAGAATACCATAGCTGATTTGCTCCAGTCGCCTTCCGTTAAAAAATCCTGCATCTTCTTCGCAATTCACACAGCCAAAGTCGTGATATCAGGCATTGCTGGCATGCTTTTGATCTGTGATTCAACACCTTCCACTTTTTACAGCATTCGACGTATTGGTTGCTTATCAAGCATTCATTATTATTTTATCAAATCTCTTTCCAAAATAGCTGTGATTTGACTTTATTTTATATATAATATCTATCCTATCAAATTTCTCCACTGTAATTGAGAAGTTAAATCTGGATAGCTTTGAAAAAGAATTCATGCTTTTTCTTTCCACCAGAAATTCTACTGCTTGCTAATCTACCATAACCATTTCGCCTTCCCTAAAGACGCCTGCTTCTCGCTGTTAAAACACCAACACGCCCTTAATTTAATCCCAATTTTTGCAAGCTTAATGCCAAGCCTGATCACGCCGAAGTACCAGCCCACCATGCCAAATTTAGGAACATTGGTAAGAAGACAAGACACAAGACCGATCAACCTATCTTGTGAGAATAACCTCATCAAGACACATGGTGATATAAGGCGCTCTCTAAGAGGCTGCGGGAATAGACATTGCATTACAATTTATAGCTAAGAGTTTATTGTATTTACCGGATCGTGAGGCATCCATGCAGTGACTGGATACACGTAAGTATATTTTAACATTCAAGCTATAACAAAGTAGGTCTTATTGCATTATTTTGACGTGCATCTACGCTTCTTTCAAGCAAAGCTAATCACTCATGTCCTCAAATTACCGCAACATGTAGTCCATTCAAAGCAAAATGCCAAAACACTTGAAAGCCTTGCCTACGGCCGAAAGCAACATCAAACTAAATCAAATCACAGCTTAAAGCCGCCTTTAAGCATACTTCAGGCAGCTCATGGCCTGCGCCAACTATCCGGCGGCCTGGAAAATGTGCCCGAAACGGCTCATGGCCCGTGCATTAATCCACTTATTAATTCATGCAAATGGTAAGATACAAGAGGAAACGAGTCAGGCAAGCAATTGCTCGCCCAACAAGACGGAACATCGTTGAAAGCGGTCGCGAACCGCCAATACGTGACTGCGAGCACAACCTCCTCGAGGGCACCTTCGCGACAGGAAAGCAAGCATAAAGTCTATGATGAAAACATTTATACAAGGCTACAGCTATTAAGTATGGGAGTCTTGAACATGAATAACATGCACAACCATTCCATTAAAACCCGTCTATGGCCATCAAGAGGTATGCACTTCCCAACTTATTAATCGCCGTAGCCGTGATTACATTCTGGGACCGGATCCGCAATCCATACTGTGGAAACGTTGCGCATTTATATGCTAATATTTTTGTTACCCTCCAGAGTCCATGCTGACCAGAGTCCATGCTGAAACAAGCTGCGTGGCTAGCTGGATAGTTCTATATTTCTACTCCTATCCATTAGTTTGATTACTTAGGAACAAACTATACTATAAAATATAGAAAAGGCCCACTAGTTATCCTTGCTCTATTATTGAAGTTGTGCAGCAAGTCTTAAGAGAGTTCCATCTTCTTACTATTATCTTTGGAAATGCAATTTCCAGCAGTTTATTAGTTTTGCTTAATACTACATGCGTCATTGGCTAGTAGATTGCTCTCTTGAGTTTAAGGCTTAGGTGTATCAAGGTTTTGTGCTGCCACCAATGATGGTAAAGCAATTTTTCGGCAATGCTTTATATATTTTTTGAATGGAGGAGGCTACATGCAATTTATTTTATGTTTAATATTGTAGCCCATACAATTGCATTGTTCACCTTCTTGGCAAACTGGAACATTTAAAAAGTTTTTTCCTCAACAATTTTGTATCAATTTATTTCTTGTAGCTTGGAAAATCCATCGTAGTGGTTAAGGTTAGAACATAAAGTATGATTATTTAAACATTAGTATTCACAATTTGGGCTTTACATGGGCATAGTAGAATAGAATAGAATAGAATAGAATAGTTAGCCGATTGATAAAATATTTATCTATCACTCTTTTCTTATCTTATATATATACTTTTGCAGAGACCCACGGTGTTAAGGACGTAATGCTATCTGTCGCCTTCTAGGAGAATAATGATGATCGGGACTTATATAGGAAGATGATTTGCTCAAGATATCTAGCACATCTTCATTCAAATACAGCCAGCCAGACATCTGCATTCTGGACAAACTGACCTCCGCCAATATCTATCTCCGTAGATCTCTAGACGGCAATGGAGCCACGACTCTTCCAGCCATTCCGGATCTTTAGAATTTGACTTGACCAATAGAAAACTACTGTTTTATAAAGCAACAAGACAGACCATGTGTTAAGCACATTTCAAATTAAACTCCACCCCTGGGTACTACCCAGCCCACGCTGTGATCACACCACCATCTTTTAGTCCAAACGAAACGACGCAAATCATCAAAATGGCTGGTCAGGCTTGTGAAACGTTTGACTTCGCACCCCGCACTCAAAGCTGTTAAGGAAAACATAAGAGACGCAACAACCCTACGAATTACTTTCATGGCCTTGCTAAAGCGCTGGAAGGGGTGTATCCTTTCATGCAAAGTTAGCGTCGAAGGGGATCTTCTTTAAAGTTTGAGTTTAGAGAAAGATAATTCGACATTACCTCGCTAAAAAAAATGGGGAGGGGGGATTTGCGATATTTATTCCGATATAACGACTTTTGTGATAAGTATTCTTTATTCTCTTTATAATAATGTGGCTCGTTGGGAATAATAGATGCCTAACGCACATAACCAACGCGGCACCACTCTTTAAACTTCTTGTCGCGCCTCTTCTTACATCGGGTCCTCATGATCCCCTGACGGCCTTCCACTCTAACAATGTGCTAATTCAATCAATTCTACAAACCATCCCCTTACAAGCATGTGCATAGAAATCCAATACACACGATCTATCCTAATCCTAATATTATTTCATTATGGAATAGAGTTAACTCGCAATATAATACGATTTACTTTCAAGACGAAATGAAATGCATGAGTACCGACGATTGTTACCCTCACAAATTTAGTTGCTTGAAATTCATAACCTTCATCCGTGCCCGCATTACTTAATGTGCTTGTTGTTTTGAAGAATCAGATATTCTATCGGCTTCCAGCTACGTTAAGTTTATTCATTGAAAAACTTCATAATTTAATTACATTAGGGGACATAAATTGAAATCTACAACAAATCATTCAAGGCGGCCTTGGTTAATGATTTCTCTTACTTTATTGATTTACATTGTAGATTTGTGTGGATGTCCAAATTTTGTACGGGGCCTAAAACTAGAATGCTACATCAACTTAAATCGCTAGGTGTTCTTCACATTACTGTGGGTCAATCCTAATTGATTACTTTACGTAAGTCTGAAGCACCATTGGCAATTTGATCTTTACAACTCTTGTTTCCAGCATACGTCGTTGGATTGTTCATTTGCAACAGCTCAAAAAGATGTTCTTGAAACATGCAAGGCACAAAATCTACATTTCAATAATTAATATGCTTAGAATTATTGAAGACGATATTATACATAGTTTGTATGCAAAAGATAACGCTGCATTTTGCATACATCAAGATGCCACATGAATATTATGTTCTCAGACATGATAAACTTGTTGGTAACATCGGTTGGTTCATTGATTCATTTTTAAATATTTGGTTCTGCAAAGTTCTTGCAATCCATCTGTGAGATGCCATTAATCATGGTGCTGCCTTCAACAATATAAAATGCTGCACCCAAGTTTCCTAAACATGTTATATGAAGTGAAATGATAATCCAAAATTGAACGCAGGCCCGACGATGTTCCGCATTAGTCATGGACATGTGGCATGGGTAGATGGGCCGGAGTTTAAAGTGGAATGAGAAGCTAGGATTTGCGATATCTATAACTAAAATAGGCATGAAAAATGCGAAGCGTAGTTTGCATGATTAATGCTAAATCCAGAATGACCATTCACCGCATCCACTCCAAAATGCAATGGAGAATGCCCCATTCACATACTCAAGACGGGCGTTCAATGCCCAATCGTTGCTGCGTATAACATCATTACGTGGTGCTGCGGCGAACGCTGTGTTTACGCGCATGCTGGCTACCGGCGCCCATCGTGGTTCAAACGGCATCCAGGAAGCCCGGTATCGGTTCCACTGGCGAACCCCAGACGACAATATTAAAGACGTGAACCATTTGTTAACGGGCGGGTCGCCGCATTGCGGCCCGACGGGCAACTGCCAAGTATGTGACACATCTACTAAATGGAAATTATGTTGACCTCCGATGTCTCTACATCTTAGGAGGAGAGCCATGAACAAAACAACAATCAAGCGTGGCTAAAAACAGCGTCTCGTTCAATCTTCTCGAAAGCAACGCAAATTTTTGGAATATTTCGGAAATACAACATGCACTTGACAACAAAGCAACTCAATATCCGAGCTTTTCTAAATTTGTCTTGTTTTTCTTCTCGTTTGCTTCTAGCAACTACGTGCTTTTGAAATTTTTGTTGGATTGGTGTTTTGCTTTTGGTTTTTGGTACACTAAAACAAAATCCCTCACATAAATAAAATTACAATAGAAACTTCAAACATCGGTATGGTAAAAGTATGCTAGGTGTACCACTTCTTTGAACCTTGCAAAAGTACATACATCAGGTACTTTAACCTGGTACTTTCTCATTTTTCTTTTCATTAAAAACTAATACAAAAATCCAAAATAAAAAGTCAAGGACATGGTAATATTCAGTTAAGGTAAAGATAATGCTATTGGAGACCAATATGTACAAAGTTCCAAAACATACCTCATAATAAGATTATGCAGGTACCTAGTAACAAAATCTCGCTACCTTTTAGGTACCTTTGTCACTTAAATAATACTTTTAAGGGATTACCTTTAATATGCTTTTTACTTATAATAGGATGTCTTTACCTGCCTACATCAATTAATTTCACTTTCATTGCAGAAACAAAACAACATTTTACATTCCCAGATTAACGTTGGCGCACAAAGGATGTCTTCTTTACCTGCTCATCACTATCATTGCACCTACTTTCATTAAAAAACAACAAAAACATTTTACACCCTTTAGAAACAATAAATTTTATCGGAGCCTCGTGTTAAGCCAGATTATAAAGGAAGTTTAAGCACCACCACTGTACGGGCCAAAAAATAAGGCATGTAAGAATAGAGCTTTTACTAGCATCTTTAATAAACTCACTTATACTCAACGACGCATCTTTAGAAATATATATAAAGAGCTTGCAAATGAATCATCATCATAGCAAATGTAGATGTGGGCGTGAATGATATTGCAGGCCTTTAACCTTTTAAAACAAAATACACACATCAAAAAATAAGTTGCAACCCCATTGCAATGTTGTCCACTTGGCCTTTGTCTACACCTCGAAACACCTGGCCAAAAACTTTAGAATGTAGTGGAAAAATCTTATTTCGAATGAGGATACAGGATAGATGGGGAGCTTTTCTGCATCATCCATAATACCAATGAATCATAATTCAAACCCCGCTTTGTCAAATAAGCCCTACAAATTCTCCCATGATTCAACCTTGTAGAATTATAAAAGCCCTGAGTCAGAATTGCTAATGGATTTAACAGACCATATGAAATCATAACTCGGGCCTCGTCTCTACCCGGTTGTGTAAGTGAGTTTTCCTAATCAGTTAAAAAAAAAGTCCTAAACAGAGTACGCTTTTGCACAATATTGAAGGATTTGAGATTTTGTGGGCTAAAGAAAACCAGTAATTCTCAACAATCGATGGAAAAGTTTCCAACCTGCTTTTGCTATGGATAAAAGAACTGAGCAGAGAAAGCAATGCCAAACCCTGTACTTAATTTTGAAATCTCTTCAAATAGAGATGCTGGGAAGAGGAAGATGCTGCTCAAAGCTTGGAGTGTATACAAAAATACCGAGAAACAGAGAAGAAAGGGCAAAATGAAAAATAGAGAAAACATAGACCGTAGGAAAAAGGGCAAAAAAGGGAAAACCCACCCGAAAAATCCCTCGAGTAGCCTCCTGGGCCGGCTGGGGTCCGGCTTCTACATTCATAAGGCTTGCGTCCCGCCTTGCATTTAAAAGTTGTATTACCGGGTCATGATCAAAGTTTCAAATTTGAGTCAGGAAACAAATGGGGAAACCTTTTTGCCGATGTCTTCTAAAAACTAGCTTGACTTAAAAGTCGAAGGCCATCCCTAAATTCATGTAGTCTGTGAGTTACATCTCTAAATAACACCTGCCATAGTAGTAAATCCAAGCACAAGCTACAAAAAGGTCTAGACAAAAGCTGGGCCTGAGTTTGTGCCGACATCAATGATGACCAAGGTATGGGCTATGATACACCTCGCCATAGCCATAGCTCAGATTCCAACAGAAATAAGAAATTGAACAACCCACAAACCAACAATAATACCAGTGGAAAGCCAATTTGATAGATCAAACAGACTGCGTGTAAGAAAATCTTTGAAACATAGAGAAAGGGTAGGTAATGCAAAGAAACACTTAGAGAGAATGCGATCTCTTAAAGCCTAATCATGCCCAAAGCTTCCCAGCAAATCCGTGAGGTACTATTAAAGAGCCAGGCCCCCACAATTTCGACCAGCTTGCAGTCGCCGGGTCAAGAACCTCACTAATCTAGATATCCTGGCTTACTTTGAAGGTAATTTTTGGGACTGGAAATTTCTCTCCTCGACATAAAAGATCAAGTTCGGGAAGCATAAAAGCCTGAAGGACAAACAAATGTAAGTTTCCGACCTCTGCTCAAAGTCTGTTGCCGCAACACTGCTAAGCAATTTCTTCAAAGAGGATTTCGCAAATTAAGAAAAAACATAAACTGCAAATGCTTGCTCTATAAACTCCACCACCGGTGGTTGGGGTCACGTGTTTTTCGCCACGCTGAAATTCCCCGCCTATTAAAGCTCTTCATGCAATCGATTCCAGTGCCATCAATTTATCCACAGACACTCGATCTTTCGACTCTTGAACGTGAAATTCTGTAAACTCGCGGTATCAATTGTGCATCGTAAATTCGTAATGGGTCGCAAACCGCCGTAACGTTTTGTATCAACTGTAAATTGGTCGTAAATTAGCCCAATCACCACACAATGAAAGGAAAATTACAGCTTTGTAAAAGCGTTGATTAGTGGTGAAACCCGCGATGAAGCTAGAATTTCTGCCAATTTAAAATGTTTCCAGCCATATTATGATATGTGAACGCAACTTCCGCTAAAATGGAACTGATCTTATTTTTCTCTAATTGATGTACTTGGCCCTTTTGGGATCTTCTTCCTTCCTTTAAACCTTTCTACCCTTTCCCCAAGCCTACCCTACTGCTAATTTATTTATTGAAGGGCATGAGTCATTTTATTCATCATGCAACATCTCTACAATACACATATCACATAAAGCTAATCTAAAAAAGCTCCATATAATGATAGATTATATATGATCAATCTCAATCCGTGATCTGAAAGCAATGGATTTTAAAGTCCCCATTATTAGGCTGATGTTGATCATACTTCAATCCGTGATCTCAGGGGTGGTGGGTTTGTCCTACCAGTGGATCATACCCCGAAGGGCAAAGAAAAATCAAAATGTGTATCTGCTCAACCCACAGCTAGATGTTCTAACAAAACCTAAAATGAAAGGAGATTTCTCAACATAAGACTAAACATACAACACATCCAAAAGAAAATTGGGGTTGGGGAGACTTCAAAATACACTAGTTTTGATATAATTGCAAAAATGCCCTTGGCTTGGGGTAATGGAAATGACCCTAACTTTTTGGTGAAGATCGAAATGAGAATGTGTCCTTCTAGAGGCAGGGGTTTTTTAATTCTAGTAGTAATGATTGTACTAGCTCATTGTGGCTGGGTCCCATGACCTATTGGTTTCCGTGGATTTAAAAATCTATTCTATTCCCGGCAGAAATGTGATTCTTGCCTCTTCGTAGGGCGCCTTTTGATCGCCATACTGTCTATTTTCGTGGCGGCCAACATGGACGATGCTCGCCCCAAAACTAGCTTTATATCATGGCAATGGGGCCACAACGCCCCGCGCCCTACCGAGGGTTATATTCAAATGGATGGCTAGATGGAATGTGCGTGAGACGTGCATACATGTGCAAACAGAGGCGCATCGCCATAGCTTGAAGTATCTTGACGCTGTCTCATCGCCAAGCTTTGATGCCGCCCTGAACAGTCAAGACAAACATCACCGCCACATAACTTCCACATTGGAACGAGGCCCACAATGCTACCTCGCCAAGCACCCACTCCTGCCCGCTGAAAAGACGCACTCAGCCGCCTCCATTCGCATAGGGCACATCATCTTCGACCGCTGAGATGTGCAGATGGATTGGGCGAACACGTCAGATGTGCCTCGGTCAATGTCACAACGGGGAGCCATTGAGGATGAATCTCATACCTTCAAAGTTGCCCAAAGATATGATCAACCGGGATGCCTATGTCGAGCGGTCGTGCCCCGCCAAATGCTATACGTGACATTGAGCACCAGATCCGTGACGGATGCTAGGATCATAATCAGAGGCCGCATACGCGAGATCAGCTATGTCCCTGCACGTGACTTCTGATATGTACATACACATTTATTTCATGATGATGTATACCAGACAGCTTTTGATGTAAAGATTCTTATTATCGCCACGGTTTCTTCCTCAAAACCCTTCTTCTAAGGGTTTTAACCGACAATAAGTTTGCTCTTTCTCCGGGTCCTATAGGGCCGATTAGTCCTGGACGCATAAAAACTATTCTATTCTATTCTATTCTATTCTATTCTATTCCATCAAATCTAAGATAATCTAAATGAGAGTCCAAAATTTTAATTTATGGTCTCCTAAATCCTTACTTTTGGATGTATTAAAAACAATATACCTGATCTTTGGACCGCTAGGTGATCTTAGTTTTGATAGAAAGAACTCATCCTCATCTATAATGCATCCGAAGGATACATTCCCATTTGGGATCATTGCCAAGAAGTTACAGACATTTCCATTAAACCTACCCTTAAAACATGGGGCTTTTTTTGGCAACTTTAGCATAATTTCAAGGCATTTTAGATATTTTTGAAAAAAAGGGGACATGCAAACAACAATCGCATGATTTGCCCTCTTCTCTAAGACATCAATGGCTAAAAAGGTTTGCACTTTAGAGATACTTTTTAGTACACCCATATGAGTACGGCGGCCAAATCGTACCAAAACCATATAAAAAAGTCTATACAAAGACAAAAAAAGAAAGCCTAAATATCTGAATAAGGTGCAAGGTATCCATTCTTTTTGGGATGGGTTATATTGCCATTTGAAACCACGGAGCAATGGATGTACTACTATAATTTAGATAGTGTAATTAGAGTTTGAAGAAAGTGAGGTTAACCTTACGCTTTGTCCTATAAAAAGTTCTAAATCGATCTCTTATTAGGATGAGCAAGACAAGCTGTCCTATAAAAAATGACATTAAATTGGATCATCCTGGACTTTTGTCCTATTTCCATTTGGGATTTCTATTCTTTAGGTATCTTATCTTATAAAGTTATAAGTGTTGGAGTTGGATAGCACCCTAGTTTGATGGCTAAGAGTGAAGATCCACACAAACTCATCTCTTTTCCCCATTAAAAAATCTTCTTTTCTAATTATCCTCTTTTGTAATTCCCCTATTTTATTGGCCTTTTCTTAACCTCTTCCCCTAATTGAACTCATGTTGTGGGGCAAAGATTACACAGTTCTGATGCTTGATTAGAGCTAGACCTTGGCTACAGTTTTAGAGTGCCAGATCAGAGCCAGATCTTGGTTATGGCTGCGTCTGCCACTTGACCCTTGGCTGCTATTTAAATGGAACTAGTGTATCGGATCTTGCCCCATGGATTCTCTATTTACACGGTCAATTAGTTCTTTCTTAGAGGCTATATTTGATGTTGATCTGTATGCTCAATCTTCATCCTTGTTGCAAGCAATTATGTGGTGGTCTTTATAGAATGATCAGGAGGAACTCTTTCTGAGGACATGCATGTTTGCAAGCTATCATCTTGCCCAGATGCAAGTTCCTGCAGGGCTTGCTGCCATGGATAGGCAGCTAATGTGCCCGTGGCCATCGCTAATTATAGCTAATGGATGCCAGCGTACGGTTCTTAACATATGTCCAACAATGCTAGGAATTGTTTGTAGTTACTAGATATTGATTTATTTTGTTATGTACATGCCAGTCATAAAATCTATAATGGTTCAAGCACAAACCGGCAGAATACAAGGCATACATAAAAATGTATGATGTGTATTCTAAGTATTATAATGAGCACAAGGTCAGGTGTGTAGAAGGTGGGAGGCCAACCAAGGAGAACACCCTAAACCCTCCCTTGATAGCTCTCTCTCTCTCTCTCTCTCTCTCTCTCTCTCTCTCTCTCTCTCTCTCTCTCTCTCTCTCTCTCTCTCTCTCTCTCTCTCTCCCAACGCCCAAAAAACCCATGAAGTGGAGCAGAGACTGTGTTTGCATGAGCAACCAGAGAAATTAGACACTTCCATAGAAGTTATAGATTTTTGATACCTCGGAGAAGCATTCGCAAAGTTGACTCGCGAAATACTTCACGAGTTCGGTAGGAACAAATGAGTCACCGACGATATGCTCCTCGCTCTACAAGAAGTTGCAGAACAAGAGATAATCTAGCACCTTAAAGACTCCCTGGCTTGTGCACTTCATTCCAAGTGGGTGACTTGACTTGCATATGAAAGATAAGCAGCCTCGGCCCGATTCATGTAAGAAGGCCGATAGATGGGTTCGCCTTCGTATTATTGTATTAAGAATTTTTGAAGGCCGATAGATAATCATTTTTCAGATTATTGTATTAAGAATTTTTGATTTGGAGTCATAAAGGGTGTCATATCTCAATGTGACAGTCTTATTTTATGACTACAGTAGAAAATCACCCTAAGTAATTAACTTATATGGATTTTAAAAAATTATTGCTTAGTTGTCGGGTAATTGTTGGTATCTATTTTGTTAATTTCCGGAAAAAAAAATTCCTGTAGTCTAATCTGGGCCTTCAAAAACAGAGGATAATTCACATTGAACAACTGCAGTGCAGATCGATAGAAAGTCAGCGCTCTCAATTATCTCTTCTCCTCCTCCTTCAATGGCCACTGGATCTTACGAATGGCTTAACAATCTAAAGGCCCTGCCATCCAAGATTGACAATGCTCTAAGCAAGGACGAGTTGATTCATAAAAATCAGTGTCTTGTGCTCAAATCTCTGTTTTCTTCAGTGGCGCAGTATGTTGAGTTATGGATGGGTCCTTTGAAGGACTGCCACAGTCAATTGGCAGATGAGTACAATATGGTCTTTTTTTTAGCACAAGCACGCACCAATCGGGATAGAGTTGTAAGCGGTTCTTCAGCAGGCATGGAGCTGCTTAAAGTATTAACGGAGGGCATGAAGCTCGTCCATCTCTGTGCAGCAGATCAACCCTCTCCAGGTGAGCTTTCTACATGATTCCTGGGGCAGCTTTAATAATTTCGCAGTTCTCATAGATGATACCAGAAGATACTGTCAAATGATTAACCGATTAATCTCACAACGCATCGGGACGAAGAAGAGCTTCTCACGTTATTATCTACTTGATGTCCAGCAAACAGAGTTGACAGAAAAGCTGGTGGACGAGATTAAGTATAAGGTAGAGTGTGACTGCAAAGCTTTTCAGACAACGCTGGAATGGGCTTGTGAGCAAGACAAACTTGTACTGCTGAAGAACTTAAAGTCTTCCCAGAGATTTAAATTTCTTTCCCCTGATTTTGTAAACAGCTTAATTTCAAAGATAGAAACAGGGGTTTTTTGCATTGACAGTAAGGATCTGTCCATTGGGGATAAGTTGGGAGGAGGCAGCTTTGGACAAGTCAGCAAAGGCTCTTGGTGTGGAATCCCTGTGGCTGTGAAAGAATCGGAAGAGAATTCCCAGGTTATGGACGTTGAAGTTGGTATATTTAGAGAAAAAATGATGGCTGACTCGCCTCACATTGTTCAATTACTAGGCCAATGTGAGGAGGAGTATATTGTAGACGTTGGTAATCTTGGTACCACAACAAGTAAGAAACAACGCCTTGTTTTAGAGCTCATGGACACAGACTTGAAACGTTTCTAAAAATACAGCAAAAGAACTTCTTCTGAAAAAGGGCCCCTTGACTTTGGTAGGATATCATTTTGGTAAATCGCGGAAAAGGCACAGCTTACTCCCCAGCTAACAAGGTAATTTAAGGTGAGACATGAAGCCGGCTAACATTCTAATCCCCAAGTAAAAAGAGAGGATGAGGAGTCTCCTTATAAAGCTATTGATTTGGTATTTCAAAAACAAATTTTCAGACTGGTTTGTATACCACATGGCAGGCGGCACATTGATACATGGCTCCAGAAATGCTAATAAACGACCTTTCTAAAATGCATATGATTTCCAGAATTGCAGAACATGTACAGCCCCCTCAGTAAATGTAGATGCCCGGTAGTTTTGCAATAGGGGTGTGCTCCTCAAATTCTCACTGAGAATCTGGGATGAATATAATCAAGTGAATGTCCATACCAAAGAAGTGAATCAAATATGCGAGCCGGAAAAGGCAAACTGTTGGTGCAAAAGTGGGCATTCCCAAGTATGTTAAAGATTTGTTAGTTAGCTGTTGGGAGGAGAGGGAAAGAAGCGTCCCACCTTTGAAAACAACATTTCATGAACAGCTGTGATTATCAAGGAAGAGTTTTGATTTGAAAGACGACTTGCTGCCAAGTGCAGATTTCATAAATGCATGAACATCAGAGTTAAAATCCTAAATGATTGCCTAGCTAGACCAGCAACGTAAGTTGCCCCGTGCCTCGAATTTCGTTCCATACTATTCTATCGAGTTCATGTGCTGCATAATTATCGTCATTTTCTTTGTGGAGGATGCACCCTCCAATGTATGTTTGGGTCTCGACTGAACCCTTGCTTGTGTTAAATTTAGACGATGACGATGCTATTAGGACTGCCAGAAGACTTGACATGTTTGAATGGCTACTGGTACAGGAAGGGAAAAGGTTCAATCTAACGCTTGGCATAAAAATAACAGCAACAGTTAGCTTGAAGATTAACATTGATAGGTTACTGGATATCCTAAATCTACATCCAATCTTTAATGGTGTTTACCTTGAGACGTTTTGTCAGAAAATCAAAGATGTTATTCCTGCCTTGGAGCAGCTCCGAAAAGCACTGCCTGGTTTTGTCATTGCTTTCGCTTTGGGCAACCATTCATTAGAGGTCGTTAAAAAGAAGGTGAGTCATTCCTTGTTTGATCAAATTTGGGTCCCTTTCAATTCCTATAAGAGTGCCAAAGGTTTGGAAGCAGCTATTCCATCTTCCAAGATTTTCATAGACAAAACATACTGTAACGAGGAAGATGCAATGGAAGCTACTAAGATAGCAAATCTCGTAAAGCCTGGTGTCAATTTGGGGTACCCATTGCTACAGCCAGCAGGGAGTCGCTAAGTTCGTACCGCTCACATTCATGAGTAACTTCGGAGGTGCATGTTCAGTGATGGTCCTGATCTCTTACGTTCTCATTGATGTCATGACATGAAAATACTATTCATCTGTTCAATGTATTTTGTACTATGTGGCATTTATACATAATAAATATTTATCATGTGTGCCGGTGCCAATCATGTAATATTTTTACCAAAACCTGCTAGCTGGATCCATTATTAATGTCCAATATTTGACAATGCAATGTTGTTCAAAAACAAAGGAGCTAAATAAAATAAATAGATCAAAGTAGAGATTAACCATCTAAGAATCAATTTTTGGCCCAAATAGGTGCCCAAGCAACCACTTTTATGTGGTAGGCGATTATCTTTTGCGAAAGATGCCATTAATTCGAAAAGTTTCATTTATCAATGTTTATTGAGGGTGCGGGTACTGGTGGGTTGATGTGTTTAAATGACTACTTTGAAAAGGAAGTGAAAGGAAGAAAAGGAAAAAGGGCGTGAAAAGTAAAGACAATGCCCAAAAATTAGAAAAAATCACTTCTAAGCATTATTATCTCCCAACTCTAATCCAGTGTATAAGTAGTGTGGTATTTCATAAGATTTCAGCCTAAGGGGAAGAGACATTGTCACTCTCCATAGTGTACTTACCAAGACATAATACATTATCCCCATTAAGAGGCAATTACATTTCTTGTGTACGAGGGCACTGATGCATCAGCTTAGACATATAGCTGCACCTATTAGTCATTTTAAATTTAGTGCCCCAAATGGCTCGAGCACCAATGTATGCTGAACTTCCAAACATCCTCAGAACATCAACAAAGGCCCCAGATTCAAAGACATCGCCAATTTTTCAAGTCCGTCGATATAGGATTCTTCTAGCCTTGTTATAGGCCAAATATGTTTGATTTTATGAATATATTTGCTATAAATACTTGGTTTAAACTTATATACTATAAGTGGTGCCCGCATCGTCGGCCTAGTAACAATTTAAAAAGGGTTGCTTATTACAATAATTATTTCTCGAAAGCATGAAAAATATGCATTTGTTGGGATTGTAGAACACCAGAGCATGCGTATTCTTACCACATGTATTTCATCTACAACACCTGGCATTTCCGCTGCAACCATTGACATTGGAGGCTTAGCAAGAATTTTCAGCTGAGATCTTCCATTTGGCTTTAAGCTTAGAGTGATATTCCGAAATAAAAAGGAAGCGTACAAGTACATGACCAATGCGCTTCCTACATTTTGTGAAGTATTAAAGAAAACATTTATAGATGTAATGATGTATACAACATACTTCCAGCAAGTCGCTAATAAGAATGTAATGCAATACTTCAATTAACAATATGAAGTTGCACCTCAAGAAGAATGGAATGCACATGTCAATTAACAATATGAAGTTGCACCAAGAAGAATTAATGCACATGTCACTGTAACAACCGTGAATGTAAGACATGATATTTAACAACTGCGGAATGTAAGACATGATATTTTGGTCATACAAAGCTACGAAAGAGTTTGCATGATCTTTCTAATTGATGAAGACATAAATGTTGCATCCGCTTATCCCAAAGTATGTTGAATCTAAAAACATCTTGTCTAGCAATGTTGTAAGACATTGATAAATGGTGTAACCAAAACCCTTCAAATGCAAATGTGAAATGTTAAGCGCGGTTAACTTCCATGTTGATTGCAAAGATATATGCAAGCAAAACATGACATTTGGCCTACGCTTGTGCATAAGCTTGCACTCCATATCCTGCTAGATCAATGTCCGCATAATTAAGAGAGGGATTTACATCTTGCATAAGCCATACCAATGTATTTTTATATCTTGTGCATGAGCCATACCATATCCGCAGGATCATGTCTCGCAACAATTAAGAGAGAGATGTGTTTTTCTGTGACATTGTGTGGCACTAAAGAATCATCCCTCCCTGCTTAGCAGCACAAATCACTTCACTATCATTTCTCTATGTTGTATACCTCCTAGTCTCACGATTCAAAGATTGGCAATGCAAAGATCTCAAAAATTGATAAGCTCCAACTCCATGCTCTTGTGCAATCGCTTTGAAGCATGTTGTTGCAATGCCCTGGAATGATGTACAAGCACCATAGTATTTGTGATGTTAAGCAATGAATCCGTGAAGGTTCCCATCCGCCTCGGCACTGCATGTAAGAAAAATCCAACTCTACATGTAGCAACACCCATCACCGCATGCCTGCACTCCTATTCTTATAAGCCAAACCACAGAGAGACCAGCTTCCATTATTATTATCCACTTGCTGGCAAATCAAATCCATAACACCTATATCACAACATCCTACACTTAAAATCATCTTCTATAATGTTTCTTCAACCTAGCATTTTCTCCAAAGTAAATGTAGATCAAACCTTGTTTTACATTGCATACGTAACTCAACCTTCATAAATGGCCACATGCAACACGTGTTAAACCATCTAACCCATTTTATTTCCCATGCAACATCTCACCCATCCATACACACCACAATGCAATACCGCCCACGCACCACAGCCAACCCAATACACACTTCAAGCCAACCTAAACATGCATGCCAGCTATAACTCAACACATGCACTATTCTATTTCCAATATAAATCTAATAACCACGCCCTCGCTCCCAAGCCAAAGAACAGTTTTGAAAAATTGGCACAATAACATGTTGAAGAACATCTACAGCCACAAAACGCCCAAAACTACTACTTCACATCTCTGCTCAAAGACCCGTGATTCACATGTTTTAACCAAAGAATTCATCCACAAAGTATAAACTCTTCAATAAAAGCACCCTTTAAATACCATCAAGTAGCCCCTGGTAGCTCATGTGTTTCCGCCTGGTTATAATAGGCATAAGGAAGATAAAATCAAATTCTGGTAATCTCATGAGACCTTTTACATGTGAGATTGAATAAGACTGCTTGGCGTTATTGGTTGTCTTCCACTGTAGCTCTTTTGTAGCTTTTGTGTGAGCTCAACTTATTTTTTCCATGCAAAAGATATTTGACTGGTCATTTGACATATTTGTGGATTTCTAAGCGCCTCCCTATAAATAGGATTAGTTGATTCTTGTGCCGAACGAAGCAAGTGGTTGTCATAGACATGGATATTTTCGCAATATCTTTGTGTTAAGTACCAACATTGGGATATGAATTCTATTATTGCAACTATAAGTTGTAGTGTCTTTTCAACGTCCATAAAGTGGATTGTAACATTCTCCTACTAAGTTAAAGGGCGCTCACTTATGGATCATGGCCATGTGTCCCAATTAGCAAGATCCCGATACCCAATTCAATGATGAGTTAAGACTTGTGTCTTCTTACTTACCCAAGCTTAATTGCTTGCCTATGCTCGTAGAAATAACTATGCTGGCAATCATGATCATAAGCTCAGCTAGCAATTGCACCTACACAACAAACACCAAAGAGCTAAGAAAGTTTCGTGATGGTAGGAAAGATAACGTGATATAGTAGGTTATCATGCTTAACTCCAAAGTGAATTACTTAATTTGGTAAGTCTCGAAAGTAAGAAGGATGTACATCTCGCCTTAGAAACTATAAGATTTAAATTGAATTCCATAAATGGAAGCATGAATATTGTATCGACATTACCTATAGATTGAGTTGTTGAGTCCGATGGAGCCTACAACGATGGTTAAGTTTTGGAAGATGAGTCCGCTTGATAGTTCTACTCATCTTTTGAACACCCATGGTTGCATCTTGGATTTCAACCTTCGAAGAAGCACCATAACCTGCCTCGGAAATCGTAATGCCCAATGAAGATTAAGATCTTCCAAAATATATAAATGTGAATGTTAAGGACACACATGGTCGTGATCTTGGATTTTGAACCAAGACGCCCATGGTATGGTTCTCAAATATGTCTTTTCCTTCTCAGTTTAAAGTACCGCCAGCATTTTATTCGGTCTCCTTAAAACCAATATTAAACCATTCTTGAACATTTGATATACTTGCTAACGTGAGGAAAAATCAAGGTATTGGAACATAAATTTTAGATAGCATCAGAATCTCCTTCCCCAACCATCCACTATCCGTAGTGGTGCTGTAATATCGCCTCAAACCATGTCACTAAGGCATTAATATCCTAAAATGTAACCATAGAAAAGAAATAGCGCCATTACAATGGAAATAGGAGATCATGCTCATATTACGATGGATATTAAATGTGTCGATTTTCAAATGCTAATTGCTATTAATTTCGTGTGTCAATCTCAAATCTAACCTTGGGTCCATATTGTTCTTGTGGATCGTTCTAGTATAAATGATTTCGGTGAAGGATAGACGTAATAGGGCAAAAGCAAGAAGTGTATACACATTGTGATCAGACTCCTTAAGGTACACACAAACCATCAGAGCAACAAAGGAAGAAGGAAGGAAGGAAGGAAGGAAGGTATTTTTATCGCCCTGACGAGACCAATCGGTCTATGGGACCTAATACAAAAGCGCAACAAGTGGATTACTACCCTGATTAAAACCCCGCCCGGACGGCAAGGTTTCAGGAAAAACTGTGGGCGCAATCACCGACAACCTGCTCCAATATAATGAAATACAAAAACACACAAATATATACACCATGTACCGCACTCCATAGTGCCTGATCAGCGAGCAGCCAAGCGGGCAAAGGTGGGCCGGCCTGCATCTTTTCAAAGATTCTCAACGTACGACCCTCAGGTGGCACGATCACTGCAGGTTCATCAAGAAATGAAAACCGGCCAGATTCAAGGGAACGATCCGTCTTGATCCGACCAATCCCCAAAGTAACCCCGAAAGTGTGTAGACCCCATCCTCAATGGAACATTGTTAAGAGGGTGGTAACACCCATTTAGTGGTTTTGGAAAAGCCACACTTTAACAAACCACAGGAAATTTACAAAAGCAACTTTAAGGTACACAAACTACGTAGTTTTTGGGAAAAAGCCGATTCGCTCTCTTGCAATAGTTAATACCAATATGGAATGATGAATATTTTCTATGGATGTAATAAAACGATATTGAGAATCTCAACATTTCCGCAGACAAGTTCAGATCTTCCTGTAAAAGTAATCTCATACACAGATGCACACAATGTAAAATTACGTATGTATGTTAACAACGCCCCATATCACCATATTCTTTAATATATTGCCGATATCAGCTTCTTCAAAAAACAACGCCTCCCATATCTAGCATTATAAACAGGGGTTACTTTTGTATTTTTGCATGCTTTTACTAAGGTTTTGCTATGATTTTGTGGTGTATTTCACCCGACGACTAATACGTATATCTAGAGGCAAGATACGCTTTTCATTATGTTTTATGGCTTAGACAATGGTCTAACCCCTTGAAAAATGTAACATATTGAAAAAAAAAAAAAAAAAAAAAAAGAGAATATGGCATGCAAGGCTCGAGAGAGGTGTTACTTTAGGTTCTTCGAATTAGTTCCCTTTAGAAACTCCTCACAATAAGCTCGCTGGTTTTTCCTCGCAATACCAATAAGTTTCGAATTTCATCCTCTTGATGGGTTTGAGTTTTCAAATGTGCAAACTTTAATGATCCCAGAAGTTAATGTCTCCCATTGCTTTATCCCATTGTTTTTGCAGAGCACACAGTATTCTGGAATTTAAATCTAGAGCCCGGAAAGCAAAGTGATTGGTGTGTTCAACTAGCATTCAGCTGTCCATACACAACCAGTAGCAGTTCCACATTTCTCTAAGCCTCTATCTTGCACTCCGTTGTTTAGCTGCTGGTCACCGGGCCGACCTTCTACATCGCTTCTATTCCGCTTCCTTTTGAAAAAACTTTGGTTCTTTAGCTAATCCATGAAGTGCTTGTTCCCCGCCGTGAGCTCGCTGAGTCTTTATGTATGTGTCGCCTCCTGAGCCAAACCGTAAAAGACATGGAGTTTCCAAAGATGGGTCACACTTAGAACGACCAGGGATTATGCAAACCTATTGCACGCTTCTCGCAAGTTTTATGATCCAAATCGCATCAGTATGATATGATAGATATGATGTAAGCATTTTGGCAACATTATTTGGTGCGATGGCTTTTAGAAAGCCACTCAATGGACCCTCAAATTTCAAATATATTTTTATCACACGTGATTCAAGCAAGATCGTCTCATAGCCATTTCTTGTTAGAGTTTTTCTTGGTTGTCCGTATTTGCCCAAATGAAGGACCTCAAGTAGCCAGCCTTTGAGCATGTTCTTCTTCATGTACGTTTGTACCAAAGCAAAAGTCAAGTAAAATTGTTTAGAAATGAAAACGCACTTCTGGCTTAAGAAGTGCTTGAAAAGATTTCCTTTATAAAAATTGAAAACATAAAAACACACAAAATAGGGGACAAAAATAGATTGTTGATAATTAGCATTCGGATACCCCCTAAAAAAGCAAATATTTTTAAAAGCTTTTCATTTTAAAAGGAGAAAATGCTTGTTTTAAGGAGAGAGACATTAACTTTGATAACTCAAGAAGTATTTATTGTTAAAAATGTATGAAATATAGATTTTGTTTTTTTTTGCAAGCTTAATAGAAGTACTAAAAAGTCAAACATCGAAAGACAAAGAGTGTGGAACTCGAGCAAGAAAGAGTTGTTTCAAATTACATTGTTAGAGAGACAAAGCTTTTTTCATTTTAAAAAATCTTCATCAAAATAAATTAATATTATTTAGCACATAGTTTACAATGAAAGTGGCTAAGAACTCCGTCTCAGAGCAAATTTATACGAGAGGTGGCTCCTTCCCACCATGTGACTCCTGCACTTTGGGATCCGGCCTCGCGTAGCTTACAATGCCAGCGGACGCCCTTCGATTCCAAACCCATCGGGCATGAAGTGTTTCTCCGCTCTCTAGCACCACAGCTCCAAGTCAACAAACCCACCTCCTTACATCTCTTCTTCCCGTAAGTGGAGGTCGATTTCCTGTGCGCCCTTAGCATCACTGGCACCGCTCTTGCTCCCGCTCGCTTTCACTGTGAAAGGATTCCAAGAGCTTATCCTCGTCCCGATGAAGCTTACTTTATCCTGGGTCTATGTCGACGGAGACGACATTGGCGCCTCGCTATACGCAAACCGTGGTGCCTCGATCCAAAAGGCATCTAGGATCCAGCCTCCAAGGTCAGAAAACCACTCATCAGATTAAATTATTAATAAGTCATTGCATTGATATCAGACACCACACTTAATATTGTGGGTCTCTTAATTTCTCGTAAAATAAATTGGGAAACTGAAATGCATTGGTGAGGAGTCTTTTCATTCACAAGTGGTTAAATGAACCATGGCTTTTGGCGATCCGCTACTAGAAAACCTATATGAAAATGCTCAAACAAAGCTCACTAAGCGCGACCACCACCATGACCCTTGACGCTTGTTTTAAGCCCCGCCAAGCAATATAGAAATTAGAAATTAGTAAAAAGAAAACAAGGAAAATAAGTTAGCCCAAGTAGTGTGGCGGTATAAACTTATACCACGGTTGCCTTTGTCAGATAAATTTATACCACGGCGCAAGAAGTCAGATAAATTTATACGACATTGCCTTGTCAGATAAATTTATACCACTATTGTTCCAAATTTTAAAATTTAAACCTTAAGATGTATGTGGTATAAATTTATACCGTGGAGTTACCGTGAAACAAAAAACGCAATTGTGAAGCTTACCAAACGCAGCTGCCGGGCACATGCATCACCGCCTCCCATAGGTTTAAGCACCGACATCGCCCTCAAGGTCGAATGAAAATGATGACCCTCCGCTTTCGATGTCGTGACTTCTTTGAGGCTATCCAGAAAGACCGGACTTGCACGTGAGTGAAAGCCTCCTCATCAAAAGCGCTTATCCTTTATTTTAAATCCATAAGGAATATCTCGCAATGCATAATGTAAAATGTTGCTTGTCTAAAAGAGTCCCCACCTTGTACAATCACCTCAACAACCCCAGATTGACGCCCCGACTAAATGTGGTAAATCTCATATGTACAAATAAAACTGAAGTGGCGACCTCTCTACCCCCTGCTCAATTGCCTTTAACCTTTGCCTCTCTTCCTTGGCCCTACGAACCAGGTTCAAAAATCCAAAGGTAGCCCCTTCTTCTTGTTCTCAGAAGAGTAATGTGAGACAAAGGCACAAACACATAACATATTTTTTTTTGGTAAAACTTACCCAAATGCATCGGGTTAATCACAGTTTCTCCGATGATACCGCCTGTGGTACAACTTGGGTACAAAAAGTTTGCACCCTCCCGCCTTCTAGGTTGAGCTGCTTCATTAACTCCCGCAAGTGACAATGTCTTTCCTCGATCGCAAAGGGAAAAATATTGTAAGACAAAAAAAGGTAGAAAAAACATGGCATAGCAAGTGAGGCTTACGCTTTAGCTTCCTTGGCCATCTCGCCTAATGTGAATTCTTTTGGCAACTACTTTTTCCAACAAAGTAACAAATATTTCTTTTGTTTTTAAGACCCTCAGAATCAAGGCCGTGGTACAATGCTCATATTTTTTGTTTTGATTCACCACCTTTCTTTGGTTTCTTTCCCAAGGCTTTAGCTTGTTCTTTGAGCTCCCCATCTTCAACATACAAAAATTTTTTCTTGAAGATCCCACACCGTAAAACTGGTCAAACGAAGTTTAGTGCTGAATGGCGAAGAGGATGGGCACGGCGATTAACACACGATATAAATTTATACATAAATTTATACCGCGGCGCTCGTCATAAATTTATACCGCACACCGTGCACGTATAAATTTATATCACGATCAGCACTGTATAAATTTATATCACACAGCACACTAGATAAATTTATACCACAGCAGCACCTGATAAATTTATACCATGCCAGTGCACGGTATGAATTTATACCGTCAAGAGGCTACTACAAGATTCTAACCACGCTAAACATACTACAAAAGATTGAATTGAATCTTTTACTTACTTGACCATCTCCTCAAAGCGAAATGAAAGTAGTTATCGATTGTTTGACAGCCATAATGGGCTTCTTTATCGAATCATAGCTCGTGCAACACTGTCACACACAGGCTTCTCAAGCTCTTGAAGCTTATTCTTCCGCTTTTTGAAGTCCTCTCCATGCATTTGTTTGAACTCCACGCACTCGATGCATGAATCGATCTTATCTATTAGGCTCATTTTTAACCGAAAGTCATTGTCAAGATTGTGACTTACGGAATGACTTTTGCCTCTTCGCCCTGTGATACCCACGTAAATATGGGCTTCCACGCTTTTCCACACCTCGCTACGGGTTTCCTCCTTTGAGAGTTCTTTTCTAGCCTTGTAGCCGTGGTGCCTCCAAGGACGTAGTAGGTGTAATCTTCAAGTCTCGCTTTTTGTAATCCCGCAATCGATTGCATTGACTTCTATCAACCATAACAACTAGAGGCGACACATGCGCATGAGGATTTCTTCTCATTCTTTGCTTAAGAATGGCCACATGTGCTGCAGACAACTTTCGGACCGCAAAGACTGAATTCCATCTTCATTTTTTTGGTGGCCTCTTGATAGTGCTTAGTGTCAAAGAAATGGTTTGTTTGAGCAGTTTGGTTTCATTAACCCGCTTGAGAATAGCACTTGACTTATCTCAAGGGCTTCACAACGATGTCTCCGCCTCCAGAGCCTTCAAGAGCTTCACGACCTCTATAGTCAAGGGCTTTGTTTTTCTAGATTTTTCTTGGTAGGAGGTCGTGTATCTAGTACTGTGGAATGCTTCCTACCCTTTCCCTTTGTGTTGACCGGTTCCTCCTCTTCCTCTTCCTTTCCTCCTCTTCCTCTTCCCTCTTCCTCTTCCTCTACCTCTACCTCTTCCTCTACTACTTCCTCTTCGATACTACGGGGGGTACCATAGACCCTTGACCAACACTTTTTTCGTCAAGACAAAGACTATTGACATCAAAATTTCTACTACGTCCCGTAATGCAGTGGTTATGTTAAGAGACCGATGGTATAAATTTATACGGAAAGCACCTAAGAATAACTTACAAAGCCGTTTTGTAATTGTCCGAAATGTAATCGTGGCACGCCTTTAGGCTTGCACATGCTTATTTTAAACATTCTAGTATTCAGAACATAGTAGACGGGCCCTTGTCATGGTTGCACCGCATTAGAACTTCATCATCGCTCTCTCAGAAGCAACAAGTTTCATAATTTCGCCAAAGCAGGGTAATAATCATCGACTTGAACTTGCCCTTCCCCGATTTATTGCACAAGTAAAGGTACGTGACGCTGGGTTTGCTCTCTTGCGCCCCGTGGACGCACTCAAGTCCGATCCTTTAGTTCATAAGTCCGTGGGCTCGTGGTGCAGCCTTTGATGATGACCCACGAGCACAAACTTGATCTTAGGGCTGGAAAACGCGCAAAAAAACCATTTTTACATTAAGAATATTAACCTTTTTCGAGTTTTTGAAACACAAAAACAAAGAGAAAAAGAGGATGAAAGGGCATAAAATCCACACTAAATTAACACTTTATTTGTGTCATTTAAGCCGGAAACACAACAATATTACGAAAAATATTAAGGTTTGGGACCATTCAAGGAGCAATCGACATCAAAATCTGAAATAATTCTGAAACGGGTATAAATTTATACTGTTTTGTTAACGAAATGTATAAATTTATACCGCCTCCAGATAACGTGATCGCATAAATTTATACCGCTGGATCGCGAGCCTATAAATTTATACCGAGTGTCAATTGAGGATTTATACCGCCCCAGTGCTCGAGGAGCGGT
Organism: Isoetes taiwanensis; assembly: GCA_021234155.1. Classification (NCBI taxonomy): domain Eukaryota; kingdom Viridiplantae; phylum Streptophyta; class Lycopodiopsida; order Isoetales; family Isoetaceae; genus Isoetes; species Isoetes taiwanensis. The sequence continues at coordinate 121,140 of JAJEKV010000158.1, read as the reverse complement.
ATAAATTTATACCGCCGAAGCACAAGGCGATAAATTTATACCGATCCAGAATCATCTCGGTATAAATTTATACCGGGGGCTTACACTCTAACAGATTAAAACAAAAGAGAAACTAAAACAAGACGGAAAGTAGACTTACGTGGCATGACCGTATGAACTAGCGTAGAGGTTCCGAGAGCAAATAAGAGGGGTATATATATGGACCGCGAGCGCCTTCGACTTAGCCGCTGTGATATGGAAAATAGGTGGCCGCTTTGCCGCTTAAGTACCTCGCTATGCCGCTTTCAGATAGCGTGCTTCCATAAAGATTCCAATATAAGTGTCTGGTGGAAGCTGTGACAATTTATACCTGTCTTCTCCTCTCAGACAAATTTATACCATCTCAGATAAATTTATATGTACCGGTACTTACAAGTTTGCCTTCTCTCAGAGTAAATTTATACCATCCTGTAAACTTTACCATCTCGCTATTCTGTCAGATAAATTTATACAAAGGTGACGCTACCTTCTCGAGTATGGCTCTCGAGAAAAAGAACTCAAGCAGAGCCTCCAACTCCCCGTTTCGGCAGCTTCCTCCCCGCAGCGACATTCACACCCCCTCAACTCCATACCCGAAAGTAGCCCCGGAAATTCTGCCTGGAGCATTCAAACCCCACTGCTGGATCTTACTCAAAGACGCACCACCCCGGCTTCCACCACCGCTCAATTTACTCCACCACACCGCCCCCGAACGCTTGCCCCCACCAATGCGCTTTTAATCCACCACAGCCCTAGAGAGGTCGACTACCTCCTCCACTTCATTTTAGTACGCCGCCCTTAGTCCACCATAGGCTAAATCCCCGAGGCAAATCACGCCAACTCCATCAATTTCGCTAAATGGTACTACAACAAGTGGGAGCAACAATGACATGCAACCCCTGCTTTCACGACACTTCAGAGCTGGTCAACTACGCCACCAACCTCGATTACTTTTTTCCTAGGGAGAGGGAAAGCACCCCTCGTGACTTGCACACACCAAACCTATCAGCATCTACAAGTACACCTCAAGTTGATCTCTTAGACGAAGAAACACCTCATGTTGATGTCTCGTGACGAGGACCTACCAAAGCCACAAGACTCTATGTTCGAATTCAAAGCCCCCAAGTAAGAATCTTAAGCGTAACTTACACAAGAAAGCATGTACAACTGTTAGAAGAAAGAAACTCATGGACGAGGCTCACTTATGGGCAACACATACAAAGTTAATCGTTGTTCTCAACGTTGTTTGCTTAAGATTGACTAAAGGAATTGAGGTTGATTCGTGATAGTTACAGCTTCAATGACTCGCTAGACCAAAGGGGCTACTTTAGCCTTCAATATTAGGCCGATGATGGTGAGAAGTTTACTTACACACCGGTGGCCACACCGTCCGGTCAAACGGCCTTCAAATTGATTCATGCTTTAGGCAACAGATTTACTTGACCGCCTAAAGAAAAGGCTTGACAAGAATCCAGCATTAATGACTCATCGCCATTCAGAGGCATAACCAGAATTCATGCCCTTCAATGTGTCTCCGGATGGAAGGTTTCTTTAAGGAGTCTTGTGAGAAACTCCCTAATAGCCCTATGTACCACTTGAGTGACAATTTCACGAAACAAGAAGTCTACTTATAATTATAAGGAGATGTGTGTTGAGGTTGAGAACGCTTTGTCTCGCTACTCTTTACTTTACATCGTGGCTCGAAAAAGAGTTTTCTCAAGGCCCATTCCTAGAAAGCATAGGATGTCTGTTTGTGCTACATGCTCAATTAAAAGCTCGAGACAAAATGCAAGGACACTTCACACTAAAAGTAAGCTTCCGTGATTTGTTCTTGCCTAGTTCTACTTAAAAAGTAGGTTTTTTCCTAAACATATTTTCATTTCGGATGCATTGAAGGAGAAACCGAATGCACAGAGAACAACAATCTTTGGAAAGGAGAAAATTGACAAAACATAGGAAGAAAGTTAATCGAACAACCACTCAACTACGATCGCTTGTTATTGATGGAATGGACCGTAAGAAGACCACCCTACCACATTTTGTCAATGTGCCTAAGGATGTCAAATAAGAAGATTTCATACATCCGCATGTTGTTGGTGCTATGGTATTTAATGGAAAACTATCTTGCAAGGCATTTTTGAATTATCCAAACATTCATGCTGATCCAAATCTCACTATCACAATATTGAATAAGCTTCTTTCCAATCTAGAACATATACCACCGGTTCTCAGATCTTCACTAGACAACACGACAAGGGAAAATAAGAATCAGCGTTGTTTGCTTACATCAGGTTATGTTAGTAGAGAAACAAATCTTCAAGAAGGTGAAGATTGGTTTCCCTTTGTTGGTCATACACACACGACCAAATTGATCGATGTTCAAGAGGTTCTCTAAACGCCTTGCACGAAAAAAAAAAGCTCTCAGCCTACCAAAGAATGATTGAGGTTATCCAAGATTCCTACAATCCTCGCCCGACATCGAGTTGTTGGAAGAAACTTATGATTTCAAAGAATGGATTTTTCAAGAGATCAACTGGTCACCGTGGTTATTGAGCCCTTTGAGAAATATTACATTTCAGCATCGATCAAAATTTCACTTGTAGATGGCGGGGCCATCTTACAAGGAAAGAAATATGCCACATCTTTGCAAAGGCAGCCCAGCAGTTGTATTCAATTGATTCGCACCATCCCCAATACTAGTTCCATGCTCTCTCGCAGAGCAAATGCCTCTAAAAAGCTTGAAAGAAATCACAAAGAGTAAAAAGGAGGGAAGAGCATTTGACTCAAGCAAATCATTGATTTTATTGAGACAAGTATTCAACAGGTTTCAACCACTTTGGGGAGGCAGATGCTTTATGGTGGCCTCGCTTTTTCTCAAGAACGTGATATTTTGCAAGTTTCATTACAAGGTCAAGACCGCCATATTCAATCGCCATCTAGGCAAACTCTCCCCGCAAGTTGATAATCAAGAGGAACATGTAGAGATATTGGCTAGCTCAGATGAAGATGACAGAAGTCATGTACATCGCCCCAGACGCACAAAGACAACAAGTTGCTCGAGTATCCGTTCGGTCTCGTAGATTCGTAAAGGAATGCTCATAGCTGTCCCACCGATAATGATGAGTCCGGGAAGCCGCTCGCTAGAAAGCAATCGAGGTAACAAGAGAGGATGGAATTCTAATTAACTAAAAGTGCACCGATGAGAACAAATGTCGCCGGTGCTTTCAAGTGGGAGTTATACTTTGGAGATGGTAAAAACAGAGTGGGAAAGAGAGCAAAGTCCAAAGCAAGCATCACTGTCATAGATCTATCTCAAGTGAAGGTTCTTGCATATGACTTTGTTCTCGACTGGGCCGCTAATAAGTTACGATGGTCACTCAAACTTTAATAAGGTCAACATGTGGATTAGACAAACAACCTAGAAAGGTGGCCAAAAAGATGATGATGAGGACTCACTTGTAGACAAAGTGAGGAAGAAGATCGCTCGAGTACATCCGCTTTGAGAGTGAAGCCGAGGATGAAGGCTCAAGTGATCGTGGATTAAATGAGTCGGAGGATGAGATGCATCCTGATCTTGCTGCAAAATGTAAGTTTGTCCGATGACTCAAACATGTAAAAAAAAGAAAGAGTGTGATGACCGTCTTCGTCAAAATGTTCTATATTTTTGACAATTTTGTTCATAATTTTGTACAATTTTCACAACCATGAATATATCACTTTTTGTCACTCTATTACCCTTGCTATTTTTTTTTAATTGCCCCTTTTGCTACACTTTATAAAAGTAATTATTTTTGTTCTAGTTTAGGAGGATGAAAATTGCTATTTGAAATTTTTGCATGAAAGTTATGTTCAATCAACCCCTCAAAATGGTACCTAAATTACTTAAATTGTCACACCTCCTAAGGAAGCACATGGAGAGGGAGCCATGCCCGTGGGTTCTTGAGCCATTTCCACAATTCTCTAACAAGATCCCCGATCAAGAGCACGACACCAATGGTCCCACTCTAAAGCGAGTCGAGTATAGACAGGGAGGATTAACTCAACCCGCTGGGATGGTCTTGCTTTCGAGAAGGCCACGCAATTGATTGTAGCCTCCCAAGTGTTGCATATAAATTTGGGCAAACTCGAGATCCTCAGGATGCACGAGATTTCTCCGTATTTGTTCCAATGTTTCAGCCTGCCACAGAGGTAAGTGGTGAGCAAGTTCAGGCATGTACATCTGTTCAAAAGCCTGAGAGCGGTCATGATCCTTGAAATACGGGTTGGTTGGCGCAAACAACCACCAAGGCAGATGGGAGTTGCCTCGAAAAACACGATGGGCCTCATCTTGGAATTCATCATGTATATCAGCCAGGTAGAAGTCATGGAAAACATAAGCCATGGGCTGAACAACTCGGAAGATGACCAAATCTGGATCTTCGGAACTGAGTTGATCAAAGACTAAGAGGGCACAAAATAAACCCTTATCTTCGACAGAAAGATCCGGCCAGATGCGTAGAAAATCCGCGACCGCGAGTGGTCGTTGATGAACCCGCCATTTGCTGCATTACCACTTCGAAGGAAAAGGTGCCGTCGGGGCCACCACATAGTCGAGATAACCGGAAGGAGTAGAGAAGTCCACGTGATGTTGGTAGCAATATCTATATATCCCTCCCCGCTTATTTTGGGCTTCTTCAAATGATTGAACGCCTTCTTTGGAGCTGATGTTCGAGGTCACGGATCCGGTTCTCTTTTTCGAGGAGAAGACGAGATTGTTCACGGACCCGTTTATGAGAGAGCGTGCCATGTGAAGAGGATTGCCCAGGAGTATGGAGTCGAAGCGTGGCAATCTCTGCATCATCAATGATCTTCTGTTTCTTAGCCTCCGTGAGCTGATCTTGGAGAGGCGTGAGCGGAGAGGTCAGCGTGGAAAGCTGAGCTTCTAAAGAGGCTATTTGAGCGTCACGCGCTGTAATGTCATGGGCTTGAGTGGTGTAAGTCCGAGAAAGCTCTGTATACAGCGTGTCAAGCTTAGCAATGTCTTTATTCTTGTCAACCAAGAGAGTCTCCCTTGCCTTGACTTGCTTCAACAATTCCTGAATGGTGGTTTGCAATTGAGCCTGTTGATCCGCAAGCAGGCTGTTTTGATCTTGTGCGGTCTTGAGATCCTCACGGGCCTGTAACAGAGCCTCGTGCTTTTCTTGAAGTTTGTCCTCCAGAGTGTGAATTTGTGTGTTGGCAGCTTGAAGGTCTCTTTGAACTGCATCTGAGGCCTCCAAGGATGCTTGAACCCCATTCATGAGAACTTCCTGGGATGCTTGGAACTGGAGAACAGCAGCTTGAACATCCTTCTGGTATTGATACAGAAGCTGGCGAGGATGTGGAGGTGCAGGGCCCTGTTGTGGCCGTGTTTGTGATGTTTGAGAGACATGACGGGAAGTGGAGGGCATAGTTTCAGTGGATGAAGAGGTGGTGTTGAACATGATCAAGAGAAGTATGGCGTGAAGGTGCAGTGTTGATGTTTGGGGTTCTTGACATCACCTTGCAGCAGCAGTCCATGACTGCCGGATGCCACAGGGCTGCCACAAATGCTCATGGATCAACAAAAGAAGGTCGGATCCAAGAACAAGAACAAAGCAAAGAATGAACAAAACTGAATCATATTGATGCTCCAAAAGGAGGTGCTCCAAAACGTGAGCAGAAACCTAAACAATGAGAGGAAATGCTCTCTCTAAATAGTAGAGCAAAACCCTAACCCTAAATGATATCTCACCCTCCACAGATCTAGGCTAAATCTATGCCATAGATTGTGGGGTCCAATATGACAAATACATGTGGCCTATGCCACCTACCACATATGTGGGCTAAATCTGGGCCCTAGATCAAGTGGTCCAATGTGCAGCCGTGGTCTTGACCCACGCCGTGGGGGCCGTGGACATGCCATGGGAGGCCGTGGAGGAAGGGTGCCACGCCGTGGGGGCCGTGGACACGCCGTGGGAGGCCGTGGAGGAAGTGTGCCACGCCGTGATGGCCGTGAGGTAGCAGTTGTTGGATTTGATATGAAGGCCACCATATTTTGAGAAAATGCCTTCCATGCCGTGGAAGCAATGGGTCAATAAGCCTTTCGTGATTTGACACTGGGCAAGGCGTGATGGTGCAGCTATGGCCGCAAGCAAAAGCTTATGGCCTGAATGTTCTTGACGGCAATGATCGAGCAGCCTTGTTTCTTTGACGATTGGATATGGAACCGAAAACACGGACTCACCGGTGTTGTTAATGGAATTTGGGCGAGCGTAACGATTTGCCCCTATGTCTATCATGTCGCGAAAGTGGAACCGAAAATATGAATGTGGTCCGGCTGGTCCGAAAAGCATAGCTGAAAAATCTCCTTGTGTTGAGCGGAACCGAGGACCTTGAGCCCAAAATTGTCTCTACAATTTCGCCGCGGTGGCCATGATTGATTACCGGGCTTCTTGTGCTCGAATGGTTCGAAAATGCCGGAAAGGATCTTGGAGCGGAAGAATTTATCCATCCTTAATCGCAATTAGGTGGTTTGCTCTGCGGATGAAGTTCGAAACAGAGCTAAAAAATTCCTCCGGTGCTTTTGCAGGTACAAGGGATGGTGAAATTGATTCGATTCACCGAATATGGTCGACCTTGTATTTGAGCCCAGAAATTCTGAAGAGCCGTTGGGCCTCCTTTGTTTTTTGGCTGGTGCTTGTGGCTAAGGAAAAAATCTCAAACATCCTGAAACTGCCCATTACCAGATCAGAAACATTTGAAGCTGCCTAGTAGCGAATCGCGGTATGTGCCGACAAAGGCAAGAACGCCATGGTGTCGGTTTGAACCAAAGGGCTAATTAATGCCCTTGTTTTTACAAGAGATAACGCTTAAGGCGTGGAGCGAAATCAGGTTGTAATAATAGACCCCCACTTTTGAGGGAAGGAAAAGACCTCAACGGCGAAAAACCGATTGGCGTGTGGACGGAGCGTAAGATATGAACAGAGAAAAAATATCGTGAAGGCAGAGGATATGAGCGAGCAAAAATATCGTGAAGAAACTTGGTGAGATATTTGTCCCGAATAACAGAGCAGAAGGAAACTTGTTCTGAAGAAACCCAATTACATGCTTGCCCAGTTTTGAGAACGACCATCTGAAGATCATGAGAAAGCCAAAAACTAAACCAGTGAAGAACACATTTTGTGACAGAGGAAACACACTAGTGTATCATGCAATGAAGAATAGATGTGCCAGAAAACTGTATTTGAAAAGAGAGCTTCATATCATGAAGAAAAGATGTACCGAAAAACGGATTGGAAAATGAGAGCCGCTTCTAAAGTATTACGACCTCAAAACACCGCGTTGTTCAGCCCCTTCCGAAGCCTGCATAGAGCGTAAGAGATGAGATGCCAAAATATGTGTCAATGAAAACTTAAAATGTTGACCAATGACTGGATTGTGCCGAGAATCAATTTGTCGTCAAATCACCGCAATTATAAGAGATGACGAACCCAAATGTCGATGTAAAATCAATTTTTCCCAAAAACGCTTGAGATACTTAGAAAATAAAAACAAGAGATTGATCATGAGCTCAAAAGACGCCGCATGAGGAGCCAAAGTTGATGTTTGGGGTTCTTGACATCACCTTTTGCAGCAAGCCCATTATGATCACGATGCCACAGTGGCTGCCACAAATGCTCATGGATCAACAAAAGAAGGTCGGAAGAAACTCCAAAAACAAGAACAAAGCAAAGAATGAACAAAACTGAATCATATTGATGCTCCAAAAGGAGGTGCTCCAAAACGTGAGCAGAAACCTAAACAATGAGAGGAAATGCTCTCTCTAAATAGTAGAGCAAAACCCTAACCCTAAATGATATCTCACCCTCCACAGATCTAGGCTAAATCTATGCCATAGATTGTGGGGTCCAATATGACAAATACATGTGGCCTATGCCACCTACCACATATGTGGGCTAAATCTGGGCCCTAGATCAAGTGGTCCAATGTGATAAATACATGTGGCCTATGCCACTCATACATATGTTTAGCCCAAAGGGCTAACATGCAGCCTGTTGGTTTTGAGGATGTGAATGCAGAGATTGCTGAGTGGAGGCATGAGAATTGGAAGGGGACACAGGAACAGGAAGATAATGACGGATGAGGGCCTGAAGATGGCCACCCACTGAGGCTTCAAAGACAGAGGAAGGGGCAGCCCTAATGCGGTCGACTTCATGAAGGAGGCGGTAGAACAACATCCGTGGCCAATCAATATGATGAGTGGAGCGGATGGTCATGGATCACCATATTATAGAACGGTTTATTGATATGGGTGTTCTTGATAGAATACCTAAGCAATTTGGCGCCACGTAAACTTTACTAATAAAGTGTCATGGGACTTTGCAATATTGGTGAGACGATGCATGTTTGCTTGATAAGAAGGAGCTACCGAATCGAAAGGACATCTATGTCCCGTAAGGCAGCCCAAGATAAAAGAAGGTTTTGCAAAGGAATACTAATACCCTCGTCGTGGGGCCGAGTAAGCAAAATGGTGGTGCCATCACCACAAAGTGGCATATCCTTCCGGCCGTTGACGATGTGAGCGGCGAACCGCCTAATTGTTCGGATTTGGGGCCTGGAGGTCCAGCTATGAATTGTGAAAGCGCATGGCTTCCGCCACTTCACGACTTCCTCGGACCAACGAGGGCCCCACAAAGGCAGGGCGGCGAGAAAGACACAGCACTAAAAGAGCCGGATCCCTTTGAGTAGAAGCTTGAAGTGTAGGAAATTTGGGTGCGCCATGGCTAAGAGCGCTTGAAGGAACAGAAGAACTGCGGTTATGTAAGACTAGGATTGAGCGGAAGACGAAAACGCAGAGAGGGCTTAAAAAGGTTTTAGGGCTATAAGCGTTGGCAAAGGGGGCATGATGAGGATGAGCGAGCAACCATTGATGATGCCGGTGGCGGCATCAGCGAAGGAGGCGGTTGAGAGGCAAAATGTTGGCTAAGTCCCCAAGCGGTAAAGGGAGAAGCAGTGAACGGTGGGCGATGAGAGGCATAAGGGAATGATCTGATGTGACGGTTTGGCGAAAGGACACCCATTAATGTTCGACCAGGCGTGAAAAGAAGGAATGTCATTTAATGCGGCAACTTCGAAGTGGGATATCATTAAAAGCGAAGGTGTCGAAAGGTACCATGGCTAGATATGCGCGCGGGGAGAAAAGATTCCCCATTTAGAAACAAACCTTTGCATTGCAAAACCACGTTGGCAAAATTTCTGATTTGTCCACGCCGAGGAGGTCCTCGGTTGGCTATATAAGACCAGCGGTGGGTGGTGACACACCGATGGCGCCGGTATGTCTGCCTGCGGACTTTCACTTCCGCGACAAGTGCACCATGCCTTGAATCGCCTTGAGTGGATAACATGCAAGATGGACTACTTGGACTGTGGGGGGCCCCAACCGTGGCATTCCCATGGATGGGTGGTGTGTAGGGATGGCTGAGCATCCCGATCCCCATACCAACGGGATGGAGGTGGTGATTCACCGCGCTGGGATCCGGAGCAGAACTACTACCACATCCTGCGCATCACCTCTGCTCCAAACCCGGAGTAGAGGGTTTTTTCTTTAGGATTTTGTAAATAGGGCACGCATATGAGCTCTGCTTCATAGCGTAAATAGATGGGCTCGCCCTCATTTTGTAAAAATGTGCCTCTATAATATAAATATCGTCTTTAGTCACTATCCGGGATTCAATTTCTTGTCAAAGATCCGTGTATGATCTGTCAGATTTGTTGTATGAAATTGTTTGAGGCGAAAGCCATTAACCAGTGTAGGTAATGGAGTGCCATCTAGTTCGGCCAGCTTGAAAACACTGGGTTGCACAACTTGAATGATTTGATACGGACCAAGCCATCTAAACTTTAACTTGCCCGGAAAATTTTTGTAACGAGAATCATAAAGAAGAACCAAATCACCTTCTTGGAATGTTTTTGTCCGAAGACGTTTGTCATGCAAAGATTTTTGCAACTGTTGTCCATGAAGAACACGAATGTAAGCATCTCGCCAAAGTTCATCCAACTGTTCCAATTGATAAACCCTTTCCTTGAGTGCAGCAGGTGGATTATGTGCTGTATCAAGTTGAAAACGGAGAGTTGGAAGAATATATTCAAAAGGCATGAGAGCTTCTTGACCATAAACCAGTTTGAAAGGAGTGTGACCAGTAGCTATTTTGAAACTAGTGTCGTAAGCCCAAAGAACAAGAGGGCAACTTGTCCGCCAATCCGCTCATGAATCGTCACAAATTTTCTTAAGAACCGCGATGAGGGTTTTGTTGGTACTTTCAGCCAAGCCATTGCCTTGAGGATAGTAAGGTGTACTCTTCCGGTGCTGGATGTGAAGATAATCCATCAACTCCTTGATGGTATGATTGACAAAATGCACGCCACGATCACTAACAAGTTCCGGTGGGACAACCAAAACGCGTGATGATGTGCGATAGAGAACCTTACCGGTTGGGCAGCAAGTTGTCTCCGAAGTGCACAAGCTTCCGCCCATTTGGTAGCATAATCCGTGATGACCGTAATATAGAGGGAACGGGTGTGCCGCAATGGATCCATGGGCCCCACAAAAATCCATTCCCCATTTGCTGAAGGGATGTGGGCATGAATGGCGACGCGCCAAGGGAAGAGCGCCACGGTCGGGGCTTTCCCACACGCCGATGACGCCACACGCAAGGCGCAGCATAAGCGTGGGCATCTTTGAAGAGTGGGGGCCGTAAATATCCCGCCAAAAAGAATGTTGCGGCCGTAAGCGCCACCACTAAATGACCACCACCAAGCCCATCGTGGGCCTGCCGAACAATATCGTGCACCTCATGAGGGAGGACACAACGACGGGAGAACCATGTCTTTGCCTCGTTTGTACAAGTGGCCTGCAAACCATGGTGTAGTCACGGACCTCTCTCGAAAATCCGACGGCGGGAGCGGGCTTGTCCGAGAGAGCATCGGATCGGGCGGGAGGAAGAGCACCAAAGAGAGAAGATATTGCTGAAAGTTGTGAAACCAATGGGGCGGGCCGTGACCAGGAACAATTGAGCCGCCCGAAAGGCGCCGAAACACCCGTGGAGGGATCATCCGTGGATCCGTGAAAGATAATCGTGCACCACATGAGACTTGCCTCGCCTTTATGGACAATTTCAAAGGGAGCGAACTCTTGCGTAAGAAGGACCCAACGAGCAATTCGACCCCATGGGCGTGGCTTTGTTGATCAAATAAAGAAGAGCTTGATGATCAACAAAGAATTTAATCTGGCTGCCCAACAAATAATGGCGGAACGTTGGACACGTAAAAACTAAACCCAAAGCTTCTCGCTCCGGGTGAGTAGGCGCCGCCAGGATTGAGTTTCCGGTCGCATAGCGATTGGTTTATCCGTGGTTTCATCATAGGCTTGAGAGAGAACGCACCCAATGGCAAAAGCGGAAGACGCCAACATGAACGCGTGGAAGGGCTTTGTCCCATTGAGGAGGAACAAGTACTGGGCCTGAGTAAATAACGGCTTCAACTTCAAAGCAACCGCTTGGGGATTCAAGCCCAAGTGGATTCATCACCGTGAGTTTATGAATGGGGTCAGCTATAGCTGCAAGTCCAGAATGAAGGTGGAATAGTAATTAACCTTACCTGCAGGAAAGAACGTGTCTCTTTGATATTGATGGTGCTTGAGCCTTCAAGACACAACCGATTTTAGCGATCCGTGGTGATGCCTTCTTTATCACCACATGACCCACAAAGAATGCCCGAGGTGACACGTAAAGTGCACTTCTCGTGATTGAGACTAATGCCGATGCATCACATTTTTGAAAGACAAGCTCCAATTTGTCCAAGTGATCATCCATGGAGTCGAGGGCTGAAAAATCATCTTGAAAGATCTGAAGAAAAGGTTTATCCTTCATAAAGTCGTGAAAGACGGAAAGCATGATGCGCTTGAAGGTTGAAGGAGAGTTTGACAACCTGAAAGGGACCACCTTGTAGGCAAAAAGTGCTTTACCGGGTGGTGAAGGTAGTTTTGAGTTGATCTTCGTGCTTGATAGAAATCTGATTGTACCCGTAAAAACCATCCATGAAAGAGTACATCTCATGACCAAGAACTTCTTCAAGAACCTGGTCGCTGAAGGGAAGCGGAAAGTGATCACGCCCGTGGCTTGATTGAGTTTTCAGAGTCCACGCAAAACGCCGGATCTTACCGCTTGAGAGCAATGACAATGGGGCTCACCCATTCAGAATGTTTGACCTCATAAATCAGGCCAGCAGCCAAGAGCTTGTCAATTTCAGCCTTGACGCGGTCATGGTAATTTGGGTTGAGCCTATACTGTCGTTGCTAGATTGGGCATGCATCAGATTTGGTAGGAATGGTGAGCTCCCCAACTCTTTTTTGATACCTCGAAGGTCTTTGTAGCTCCAAGCAAATGAGTGACGGCACTACCACCATCAATTTGGACATGAGTGATGTGCTGATTGCCCACCGTGGCATGCACCGTGGGTGTTGAAGTTGCAACAGCTCCAACCAAACCGTGGGAAGAGGTAAATCGATCTTTGAGAGCCGGACGAAGTTTCAAAATGGTGGTCAAGCTCAAAGGAATCTTGATCTTGGCTAGTTCTTCCTGAAGTTCCAAAGGAACATGTGAAAAGAGGTCCGCAGGGTCCAGAGGAGCCGGAGTCTGTGGTAAGGAAGCGGAGACTTCTTTGAGAAGCTCGACCTCAGGAGCAATATTTGGATATGGCTGAGAGCGGGCACTGGTGGATGATGACGGGCGCTGCCGACGCCGGAGAGCCCGAAAGTGGTGGCGTGAACATTTGCCAAGGTTCTTCCTTCCACGGCCGCATGAGTTTCGAATACTTTGTCTCACTTTTTAGGCATGACGTGAGGCATGAGTTTGTCAAGATCAGGCGCCGGCGAACTTTTTTGTCATCTTCATGAGGGGATCATTTTCCACAGAAAAGCAAAGTTGCGTGGTCATGAGGAATGATGGTCAAAGGGCGTGAAGTCTGTGGTGTGACGTGGTGACTAGACCAACCCAATTGACCGCCCGAGGAGGGTTGAGAGCCCGATAAATCTCTTCTTGAGCTTGTTGATCCATAGGATTGGAGGTAGATGCAACTTGGCCGAGGGCGCCGCTGTTGAGGCGGCCGCGGGGGCTTCGCAAAACAGACGGGCCTTGTTTCCCGCTGGCCACCCACAGCTGATAAGTCGCGGAGACGACCGCTTTACGGTGATTTGAACCTGGAAGTTGAACTTGAACTTGAGGAAGTTGAGGACACGCCGCGGGTGGTGTGACCCCATTCATGACAATGATAACATTGAGCTTTAGAAGGATCAAAGGGAGGACGGTTGCCTGTCCCCGGGCTGCCGGTGATTGCCGCCGCTTTGTTGATACCGCCGCGGGTTGTTGAGTTTGATATTGCCGAGGCGGATATGACTGTTGTGGTTGAGGCGTGGTTTGGACTTGAAAACCATCTTTGCCTAAAAGGGGTAGGATGAGAACGAAGTGCATTCCTCCGTATGCGTGATTGCACATATTGCATCTTTTACAATGAGGAGGTCCATTAGAGGAGTTGCATTCATTTGCCGATGACCTGATATTTACAAAATAGTACACCGTATGTGAGCACGCTAGGATTGGCTTGCCGAGGCTGAATAGAGTTCCGGGGAACCATGACGTGGGGCATGAAAGGGAGTTCCCGAGAGCAACACCCGAGAAGAAACATTGACCGAAAGTGATTGACTAATTCAATGGCTCGCCCCAGACTTGGGACGGTGTATTCTCGTCATGAGTCGAATGGCAGAGGGAGGCTCGCGAGAAACCGTGACGAGGATCCGGCTTTGGGGGGTACCTTTCGAGTTTATCGACTGAGAATGTGAAGACGCGGTCCGCAAAATCCCGGTGACTCGCGGCTCTTGGCAAGGTCATTGAGTTGTTTGAGGAGTAACCATCATCATCCGTGGTGCCATAATGAGACGTAAAAGGCAGTTTTCATTTCTTGCCAACTCGTTTCCAAAGGACTTTTGTTGGCCATTAACCACTAATGAGGGGCCAGAAGCAAGTGGGGTCGAAAAGATATGAAATTTGAGTTGTGGCCGCGGCATGACCGCTCGTAATGGCTAAAGGCTTCAAATTCCTCCATGTGGGCTTGAGCACTCGATCCAGCAGGTTTGCCTTTAGTGTTACCAAAGGTTGGATAAGTCAGCTTCAAAATTATGAGTGGGAGATGAAGGTGGAAACAAAGCATAGACAGTGGATGTGGTGGAGGATATGCGTATATAGAGGGGTGGAACACCGGGAGACCGAGCAAGGGGTGGAACTGAAAAACATGTGGTCCAGTTGAAAGCAACATCCGGTGGGAAGGGTCTTGGGAGCCTTCCCCATTAGGCTTGAGATCGCGGGTTTGATAAACAGAAGAGCATGCTGAAAAGATGGAGAAGACCAAAAGTCGGAACGTGGGTAGGGCCAAAAGACACGTGATGGTAGCCCATCCCACCCGGAGGTGAAGAAGGTTGTGATGGAAGAGGGGTGTGACCGGCGGATATTGATATAGGTGCTGCTGAGTCCGGAAATAGTGAGGCGGGCTGAACAGGTATGCCGGGAGATTGAGGTTGAGAACAATGCCGACAGATGTGGGGAGACCCCACGAGAATGAGCACGAGGGGTAGGAGGGGCCGATCGAGCCTGGAGCGGATACGCCATCCTCAATGTCATAGGCAGAATCATACATATCCCGAACAGCCTCGCCGCTGATGGCGCCCAGCAGCCGTGCTTGGCAGAAGTTCTTCGTGAGGAAACCCTCGAAATGACATGATGGAAGAAAGATCGCACCCAATGGCGATGTTGTTTTGGGGTCCGGGGTTCGAACTCCTGCAAGACAGCCCTCCGTGAGGACCCTTGATCTAACAGGAGAATCTGGGAGTATGTCACGCGGGATTTGCAAAAAGAACCAAGAAAAGAGAACAGAAAACAACAGAGAACAATTGAGACAATAATAAGAACAACTTCCTTGATGTCAATGAAGATACATGAGCTCTCGAATTGAGAGAAAACCGATGTGAGACAAGACTCAAAAAAACTCATCTAAAAAAACTCATGTGCTAGTTCTACTCATATATATAGTACAATGGACTTTGGCCCAATATAGACACTCTGACTGATTTCGTGCCGACTCGAAGGAGGCCTGATTTGCCGTGAATGCTAGCGTGCCTCTTGAAGTGCCCGAACACGCCGACGCCGACGCTGGGTGTGTGACGGGTCATTACTTGTCCGAAAGGCCTCTTGACGCCAGCGTGGTCTTTGTCTTTGGGGTCTCGCTTGGTCTTCTGGGCCTTTGACGACCCACCCGCGTCTCGGGTTGTGGATCCTTGGCCTTGACTTGGTACGTCAGAGGAGCGAATAGTCCCTCGTACTGTAAGGCACAGACTAACAAGAGTCTAAAGCAGTGAGCTTGCAAGGAACGAGACCCCAAGAGAGCGGACCGAGGCAGTAGTACTATCAGGACAAGGGGAAGGCTACAGGAAGCTACAACCCAAGAGCAACAAGCCCAGCAACTAGCAGACCTCAGTAGAACACAAATTACGGAAAGCAAGGCGCCCTACAGGATGTCAACCCAGGAGTTGACGGAATTGAAAAAGCAATTGCAGGAGTTGCTAGACCTAGGGTTTATAAGACCTAGTGTCTCTCCATTTGGAGCGCCAATACTCTTCGTGAAGAAGAAGGATGGAAGTCTTAGGATGTGCATTGACTATCGTCAATTGAACAAGCACACCATCAAGAACAAGTATGCTCTACCTCGATCAGATGATTTGATGGATCAACTGCATAAAGCAAAGGTCTTCTCCAAGATAGATTTGAGGTCAAGCTATCACCAGATCAGAATCAAGGAGGAGGACATCCATAAGTCTGTATTCAGGACGAGATATGGGTACTATGAGTTCACAGTGATGCCGTTTGGATTGTCCAATGCTCCAGCAACCTTCATGAGGCTCATGAATGATGTTTTTCGCGAGTTCCTAGATGCTTTCATCATAGTTTTCTTTGATGACATTCTAGTGTACAGCAAATCCTTAGAGGAGCATGTCCAAGACTTGAGAAAAGTACTTGAGAAGTTGAGGAGGCATCAGCTCTTTGCGAAGCTATCCAAGTGTCACTTCGCAATAGAAAGGGTGGAGTACTTGGGGCATGTAATCACAGCGGAAAGGGATCTCCACCGACCCTGCGAAGATTGAAGCGGTAATTGATTGGCCGGCACCAAAGAACACCCATGAAGTGAGGAGCTTCCTCGGCTTAGCAGGGTATTATAGGAAGTTCGTCAAGAACTTTGCAAAAAGTGGCAGCTCCATTGACAGACCTTACCAAAGTAGGAAAGATAAAAGATTGGGCGAGTCATTGGCAAAGCAAGGCCCATGCAGCATTTGAGACGTTGAAGGAAGCTTTAACGACTGCGCCAGTCTTAGTCTTGCCAGATCCAGGCAAGGATAAGCTTCTGGCAACAGATGCTAGTAAGATAGCAACAGGTGCAGTCCTCATGCAGGAGGAAATGGTAGTTGCATATGATTCCAAGAAGATGAATGATGCAGAGCAACGCTACCCGACCCATGACCAAGAACATTTGGCCATTATGAGGGCCTTGAGAATCTAGAGACACTACTTGTTGAGAAGAAAGTTCCAACTAGATACAGATCATCAAAGCCTCCAGTACATCTTCACGCAGCCACTCCTGAATTTAAGGCAAAGGAGGTGGATGGAATTTCTCGAAGAGTACGACTTCGAAATAGTCTACAAGTCAGGCAAGCTAAATGTAGTAGCAGATGCACTCTTCGGGAGGCCATTGAAGACAAGGACCCATTGCAATGGCATATCGACCCTCACAAGTGAGTATGGCAAGAGGATTGAAGAGACCTTGCCAACAGATGGCGACTTTAAAGAAGTGTGGGCAAGCCTCTCTAAAGAGGCAAGAACAGATAAGGAAAGGGAGATCTTCAAGCATTATAAGAAGGAAGGCAACCTCCTATATCATAAGAATAAGTTGTGTGTTCCAGAATCTTCAGGAGTAAGCAAGCTAATACTCCACGATACACACAACAGTCTCATAGTAGGACATGCAGGGTTTATGATCACTATGGAAGGGGTGAGTACCAATATAAAGCAAGAAGATGACATTGAACCCATTGAACCACTTCAAAGTCAAGAGTCTATGAGCAGATTACAATCCAAAATAACTACAAGGTCTCCAACTAATAAGTGGTTGTATGCATACCGAAGGGCAAAAATGAAGATGAAGCTTGAAGGCAAGAAAGATCGTTTTGAGCTAATGTCTTTTGACTTTAATGGTGCTGCTGTATTTTGTATTTGGTGTGTGGAGTGCCATGCACGATATGGAAAGGGAGGAGAGGATATGATACAATTATACCTCGCATGTACAATCCAAAGAACATAAGATCAATCTTCAAAGAAACCATGCCACCCAAGAGAATGTCTCGGAAGTGAATAGTAAGGAAGATATTATAGCTGAAAACAAGGCTACTGTGGAGGCTTGTATGGCCACTAAAGTGAGGCCTTTTGTCGAGGAGACACATGTAGACTTTGACTTGTACAATGAAACTTTGGGAGGTTTTGTGAGAAAGGAGGATATTTGCATTGTTTGTAAACTTTGCAACAAACCCCTTCGTCTCTTTCCCGATCGAGGGGATGTGGTTGAAAATATGAAGGAGCACATCAAAAGTACTATGCTCAAAATGGGCAAAAAAATGAAAGAAAAGAAAATGAATGCCAAGCACCAAGGCAAATTGGAAGACCAAGAAAAGAGATCGTGGTGGACGCATCACAAAAAAACATGCTTGCACTTGCTTTGTTGCACTTGCTTTGTTTTTAGTTATTTATACTTAGTTGAGGCTCTAATTTGTTCACTAATCTCTGTTTTACAGCAGACCCGCTTTGCCCACAATAATTTTTGTTTATTGTATTTTGTTTGTTCGTCTCTTTCGCTTATATTGACCAATCTAAAGACACTAATTTGGACTGTTGCACATTTCATAGAGCCGGGAACACAAAGCGAGGCCGAATGTAGTACTTCAAGTAAGTGCAAAGGCCCTGATTTATGTTCATTTACATTCCAACGTGTTGTTTTCTACATTATTCTTGCATTATCTCTTCTATATTTCTAGTCTTAGCCTCTTGAAAACAGGAAATCTCTATTTGGCTTCATTATGTTGGGGATATTGGCAATTAGAGTATAGATATGGCTCCAACACAACCCCCCTTGCGAATATGCACCCAAACCAAAGAGGGTTTTAGGGGGGATTTAATTTAAATGTGTTGAATGCAATGGTTTACGTTAATCTTATATTATAATGTTATAGCGTAAGTATGTCATGAATGAAACCCTAATTTGGATGGTTGAGATCATCCAATTGCATCCGAAGACCGAGATTTATCACACGACTTCCCACCACCATGATTAGCCGTGCTCTAATGTCTGAAGAGGAAAGGGAAAAGGAAAAGGGAGGAGAAAAGGGCAAAGTGAAAGGAAAAAAGGCACGGGTAAAAGGGAAAGAAAGAAAGGGAAAAAGGAAAGCGAAAAGAGCACGGAAAAGGGAAAGGAAAATAAAGAAAAAAAGGACACTACGAAAAGGAGAAGATGGAAAGAACGAGGATAGGAGTAAAAGGGAAGTTGAAAAGGGGATGAGGAAAAGGGTAGAGAGGAGGGAAGGGAAAAGGAAAAGGAAAGAAAAGGGAAAGGGAAAGGTAAAAGAAAGGGGAAGGAGGAGGGAGTGAAAAGGAACACTGAAAGGGAAGAGGAAAAAAGGTGGGGAAAGGAGGAAAAGGGAGGAGATAAGGGCAAAGTGAAAGGCAAAAAGGCACGGGTAAAAGGGAAAAGGAAATGGAAAAGAGCACAAAAAAGAGAAAGGAAAAGAAAGAGAGAAAATAAAGGAAAAAAGGACACTATGAAAAGGAGAAGAGGGAAATGGTGAGGACAGGAGTAAAAGGGAAGGGAAAAAGGGGATGAGGAAAAGGGTAGAGAGAAGGGAAGGGAAAAGGAAAAGGGAAAAGGATAGGAGAAGGGAAAAGGAAAGGGAAAAAAGGGAGATGAGGAGGGAGCGAAAAGGGACAGTGGGAAAGGGAAAGAGAAAAACGGTAGGGAAAGGAGAAAAAAAGAAGGGAAAAAGGACACGAAAAAAAAGAAAGAGAAAAAGGGAGGGGAGAAGGGATGGAAAAGGGAAAAAGAAAAAAGCGAGGGGAGTTGCAAAAGGCAAAAAGGGCATGGGGAAAAGAGGAAGAGAAAAGAAGGAGAGAAGCGGAAAAAAGGAAGAGAGAAAGGAGGGAGGAAAAGGGGAAAGGAAAAAAGAAAAGTACAAAGGAGGGAGGAAAGGAAAAGAAAAAGACTATGAGAAAAAGGGAAGAGAGAAAGGGTGGGCAAAGGGAAGGAAGAAATGGCACTGTAAAAAGGGGAAGAGAAATAAAGGGAAGGGAAAAAAAACATGAGAAAAAGAAAGAGAAAAAGGAAATAAAAAGGAGGCGGAAGAGAGAAAAATGGAAGGGAAAAAGACGCGAAAAAAAACGGAAGAGAGAAAGGGTCGGGAGAGGAGGAAAAGGGAACGGAAAAAGGCTATTGGTAAAGGGGAAGGGGGAAAGGGAAGCGAAGGGGATGGAATGGGAGAAAAGGAAAATAAAATAAGGTAAAAGGAAAAAGGGAATGTGAAAAGGGGAGGGGAAAAAGGGAAAAGCAAGGAGGGGGAAAATGGAAAAGGCAAACGTGAAAAAAGTGGAAGCAAATGGAAAAAGGAAAAAGGGAAAAAACAGGGGGGTAAAATGGGAAAAATAGAAAGGGGAGGTGAATAAAAACGAAGAGCAAAATAGAAAAAGAAAAGGAAAAAAGGGAAAAGGAGGGAGAGAAGGGAAAAGGTGAAGAAAGGGGAAAAGAGGAGCGAAAAAGAGCATGTAAAAATAGAAGAGAAAAGGGACATGGCAAAAAAGAGAAGAGGGAAAGGATGAGGAAAGGGGAAAACCGAAGGAAAAATGGACATGGAAAAAGGGAAAGGGAAAGAGGGAAAAGAAAAAAGGAAGGGGAAAAGGAAGGGAAAAGGGCACTAGAAAAAGGGAAGACGGAAGGGCTGGGCAAAAGAGGAAAATGGAAGGGAAAAAGGGGAAAAAAAGAAAAGGTGGGGAGAAGGAAAGGGAAAAGGGAAAAGGGAAAGGAAAGGGGAAAGCAGAAAGGAAAACTTAGAAAGAAGGGCACGAGGAAAAAGGGAAGAGGGAAAAGGGGGAGAGGGGAAAAGGGAAAAGGGAAAAGGTAAGGGCAAGTGCGAAATGTGGTCGAATGCTCTTGATTATCCAATTTTAAAAACATGAATCCATTTAACAATTGCTCCAGTATATCATTCACAGTTTCTAGCTATGCCCAGCAACGCTGGGCACCTTAACCACCGCTGATGCAAGAAACTATGTAATAAACTAGTATTGCTTTTAATAAACCACGCCATAATAAAAAATCAACATGAATAACCAACATATTAGCTATGGAAACCACTATGTTATATGGTTTTTGTTAAGACTGAATTTCTTAAAATAAAAAACCACATCTATAATGGTTTCTCAATGGTTTATTATAGTGTTTAAATTTGTGGGTGTCTTGTATGACTGGGTCTGGCAGTTATCAGGGTACTAGTGACCTTTTGTAAGTATAAATTTGCTTTAGAATTTAGGCTTTTCCATTGAATACTACCATCAGCCATGGTCATGCTCAACACAGGTCATTGTTCATAAAGACGATCGCCAAAGGGTCTTTTCATAAGGCAATCGTGCAGCCATCCAACATGCCTATGCACATGAAAGGGGCGAGGTATAATTCACTACATAATTATTTGCAACTATTTAAACATAAATTTCATGATATAATGCAGGAAGAGGAAGGAGAAGACATGGATTCAAAATCGAAACATGACAACAATTGAAGATTTTGCTTTTATTTTGTAAAATTTATTAAGTCTTTTAATTCTCCAAGTGTCATGAATTGACTCAATTTATTTTGTATTTTGTAGTTCAATGTATAAACGATATAGCATCAACTTATAACTTAAAATATTTTCATTGTGGCTTATTTACAAAGTTTATTTGAATATTTAATTTTAAAATATATTTTCTTATGATTTATTATTATATTATGTTCTATGAAATAATTTGGATTTGATAATAATCTTTAATACTTGTTTCTAATTTTTTGGAATTCCTTATGATGAACGTGAATTTTATGGATTTTTTCAATGATTAATTAAAAAACTAGCAAAAAGGCACGCCAGGGGCTATGGTTGTACAGGATCAGGCTAAAACTATCAAAGAATTGTGCTAGATAGGTCTAAGGTAGGAATATTTTAAAGATACTTTAAGCTATGGTTGATGTTGATACATTTTCAATTTACAAAGGGAGTTTTGTTTGAACTTAAAACTGGAAAACTTAATTTATATATAACAACATGGTCATCATTTCTCTTTGCAAATGTTGTGAGAGCACCACATTGGCACCCTTGTTCTCAATTCTAGCATTATTACTACATGATGGTTAGGTCGATTTTGATGGATACAATGGAATCTCTTCAAGGGGTCATATTATCTGCTTTGCATTTAACCGACTGGCAAATCTACCACGATCCCAGACTCCATTCACATGCAAACCTTTTACAATCCTATGGCATATGCTAAAATTTTCAGATTACGATACAAATAGAAGAAAATATGCAAATCTATATGTAGAATCTGAAAGATTGTGCCATATTTGAAGAATCAGCCCACTACATGTGCATTTGCAGGCATTTATGCAAGAAAATTCTTACCGCTCCCATTTATGCCTCTTCAAGACATTGATGTCATGCGCGCATACATATTCCTCAAGACATTATTACTATCATGTCTTTCCCTCGAAAACCATTTGGTGTCTAGATTTTTAATCTTGTACATTAAACTTATTGTGTTTTTCTTTATAATAGGTCCATAGACCATTTTGGTCTTCGTGAATGATAAAAATCAATTTCATTCAATTCAATTCTTTTGTATTAGATCTCGTGAAACATTTTGGTATTAGATCACAAGCTAGATTGAAAATGGGATCGTTGTAGGCAGATAGAGGTTGACCAGCATGGTCATCTATATCAACATCGGTGAAAATGATAATTTTATGGTATCCAAGCATGTCTTTAGAGAACTCTTCCCCCTGCAGTAGCCAAGGAACATGCGGCATGTTAAAAAAACATTTGTGAATATATGCAACACATGATGATATACCTTTGTACCAAGTCCCAATGCGAGGATAAGATCCTGTAGCCCTTGGCTTTTTGTATATTGCGGCATCATCCTTCCGCCTCTACATTAAGAATTTTTCCCTTTAATGGTAAGATCACCTAGAAGAGCAAGTGTGCTCATGTCGGCCGCTTGGATATAGGACACAAGTTTCATGCTAAACAAGCACGCGGCTCCCCGCTTTCACCGCAGATGTTGTCTCCGCACATCTTTGCTAGGTTTCATTAATCAAGCACCGCAACCAGCAAGAAGATCTGGCCTATTATTACTAGCAAATACACATTGCACGCGACGAGCCTATGGATATAGCACGCTTAGACTTCTAGCTCTAAATTCGTGAGATTATGTTGGGTTGTACTTATGACAAAGATAAAGCAAATTGTTCATTAATTTAAGCAAGCAAAATTGAACGTTACATAGGCTCCAAATAAAGAAGGTAAAAGGGGACAAACAAATTACATGTAGTCTCATATCCATTTACCCTACCGCAAGATTCATTCTCACTCGAAGTAAGGTCCGTAAACTAGATGCCGATGAAGAATTTGTTGTACCAAGATTTTATATAAGACATGAGTGTCGATTGTATGAGAGTGTCCACGCAAGCGTAAAAAATGAAGTCCGGATATGCTCTATTAGGCTCAAAAATTTATTTCTCGTGATAACAAATGATGAAGGGATTGAATAAGTCAAGTTGCCAATGCATGGTTGGCCCCATGTGGTGGTGAAGTTCAAAATTGGTCCTCCATAATATAGTCATCAAAACACTAAGAACTTGGCATCTTCACTTTCTACTTTGGTCAAGAACCTGAATGAGAGAATGTAACCAAATTTATCCATAAACTTCTTCAAATAGAAACGCAGAGATAATATAACATTAATACTCCAATGCGCTTTAAAACCGCCACTTCAAAATGAATTAGAAGAGAAGAGATGACACTTCAGGGACTTTGTTCAGAGGACATTCTCTCATTTAAAGGAAGTTCATGGACAAATATAACTACTATAGTACATCATGCTGTAAAGTTGCCTCTCATGCACTTGATATTCTGATGTGTGGAATTGGAAAAAAGTCACATCCCTACTCTAGATTGCTAGCTCCAAACATCATGAGCATTACATTCAACAACAAACCAATTTAGGTGCATTAGATGACGTAGCGATGGTACTCTTTAGGCACCATAAACCTAAGAAGAGATTTTGAGCGTAAGCATTCTCGCCTTTAAATTTTCCGATAATAGGAGCTTAAAATAGATATATAACATATCCCATTCAATGTCAGCAATTTATAACAAATCTACACGACCTCCTACAAAAAAATGCAATATCCAGATTTGCAAACCCAATGAAAGAAAATACTCGCCACCTTAAGGCCACCAGACGGTTTTGCCGAAATCTCCAAGAATGGACCCAAAGTCTCTACTTGGAATGTGGAACAAAATGAGGTCTGAGCACAGAAAAAAATGCCTCGTTGAAAAAAACAATTCACAAACGTGCAATGCAGAGCCTAGATCTAAAATGAAAGAATAAGAAAGAAGAAGACTAAAGAGAAAGAGGATTGTGAATGGAAATGTAGAAAGCAGTTTTTCTTGTTCTGGGGCTACAAAAAGTAACATGGGTTTTTTCAGAAATTACGGGCAATGGTATTGTCGAATATGTATGATATTCTTTGTACTAGACTTAGAGATGTGGAAAAAGCTCAACAGATTTATGTTAAAATTAAGGAAAATGCATTTGAAAAACGTATTCATGTTGGCGCGGCTCGTGAATATCACCGAAATGTGAGGCAAATTCAAGAGGTAGACGGCGTATTTAATGGCATTCTAGTTAGAGAGAATTTTTCTGGAACACCTTGCCTTCAAAGATATGTCGATAATGGATTTGCTCACAAAGTACTCAAATCTAAAACTCGTGCAGCTAAATGGCTGCTGCCAAAATGGTATGACATTTCTTGCCTGATTGAAAGCCTATGCTAGCACAAACAAGTTGCATCAGTTTACAGAAAAATGTTAGCAAATGCTAAGCCCAATGGAAGGACATATGAATGCTAAGCCCAATCGAAGGACATATGATGTTCTTATAAGCTGCCTTTGGAAAATGGACCTCACAAATTTTAATAATTTACTCTGCATTTTTTAATTTTAAATTTGTTTTTCTAATTTGCATCACATCATTTAATGACATCGCTTACGTTGTTAGAACTAGATAACACGTTCAATCTTATCCTAGCAAAGATGTCATTCAACTTGTCTCTTATGATAATTCAGGCTTATCAAATCTTATTTATGCTTCACAACACCATTAGCATTTCAATCAAATCCTTTACACCAGCAAGGAAGCCACATTATGGTCAATAATTCCTTGCTCAAATCAATCTTCAAAAAACTAACAAGTAAGCACTAGTATTCGATCATATATGAGACGGATCAAACCATCCTTGGACCCGAATAATTCTTTAAGGCTCTGCTTCACCTTATAATAGAACTGTCCGGTGGTTAAGGCATCATTCATGCTTTCCAATCTGAGGCTGTTGTCTATTGAACTATATCCCACAGGCTTGGCTAAGGAAATCTGCTACTTTCGATTTATCCCACATACCTGCTTTAGGAAAGCACATAAAGCACTTATATGTATAAAGCACTTAAAGCACATAAAGCACTTATATGCATTCGTTTGCATCTTCAACTGTTTTTGACTTTACAACCCACCGCCACCGCTTCTCATAGGTTGTTTTTTAGCTACAATATATTCAATCGCCAATCGCTTCTCATGAATATAAGATGACAATTTTCTAAATTCCTTATAATATGACATGACTCACATTTCCAACACTTCCCCTTCATGTCATATCTCCTTATGTCATATCCGAATCAGATGCATGATTTGCTTTCTCGAGCTCGAACCTTTTCTCTCGCCGTAACCTTTGTCAAAATATCTCAAGTACCGCTTATCTCAGTACTAATATAATTAACTTGATCAATCCTTTGCATACCGCATCCCTAATGAAATGCATTTCTAATTCTATATGCTTCACCTTTTATGCATTACCGATTTCTCTGGTCATGGCTATGCAAATTTGTATCCACATAGCATCTCACTAGAGTTTGGTCGCCAATTCCAAGTTCCAAAATTAACCTCCTTTCCCATATTAGTTCTTTTGCACATAATGTGGCGAGGCATACTCAAAACCTGCAGTGAGATAATGCTATAGATGATTGTTTTTGCACTTCCAAGCTACAAGACCTCCTCCAAGCATCATAAGGTATCCTCGATGTTGATTTTCTTGCATCTAAATCTCCCCGCCAAGATCACAAAATGCAAATAATATTAAGTTTTTGAATTGTATGCAATTCCCATATCAATAGTGCCTTTTAAATATCTCAGAACACATTTTGCAGCAATCCAATGTTCCTTCCCTAGATCATTGTTGTATCTATTGAGCATGTTTACACTATGAGCAATATCTGGCCTTGTGCAATTAGCAACATAGGCTAGGCATCCTGTTAAAGATCTATATGGAATTTTCTCCATGATTTTCCTTTCTTCATCATTCTTAGGACACATGTCAAGAGAAAGCTTACAACCTGGTGCAGCAGGAGTTTTACTAATGTTGCATTCTTTCATTTTAAATTTTTCAAGCATACCTCTGATCTGTTTTGAGTTAAAATGATGGTACCTTCATCTCTATTTCTTGACACCTCAATCCCTAAAAACTTTGTAAGTTCTCCAAGGTCTGACATTTCAAATCTGCTTTTCAACAAGCTTTTGCACATCAATAAACATTTTTTCCCTTTTGCCACCATAATGTTGTCATCAACATATAAAGCAATAATGCACCAACCGTCTTGACATTCAAATTTATACAAATTCCCATCATTCAAAAACTTAACAAATCCTTGTTCAATAAGATAAGAATCCATGCATTTGTACCATTCTCTAGGAGATTGTCTTAGCCCATAAACTGCCCTTTTCATTTCCAAACCTTATCTTCCCTTGCTCAAATCCTCGTGCTTGTTTCATGAAAATTTCCTCATCTAATTTTTTCATTTAAGAAAGCGCTTTTACATCCATGTGATGCACTTCTAGATTCCATGCATTTGCCAAAGCCACAGCATTCGACACCGCTCATTTTACTAAAGGAGAAAATGTTTCATCAAAATCCTGACCTTTTTCTCGTGGAGAACCCCCGTGCAACCAACCCTGGCTTTGTATTTAGGTGATTTACCATCCGCTCCAGCTTTGATTCTAAAAATCCATTTATTGCCTACTATATTCTTACCCTCCGAGTGTTCACATGCTTCAAAGGTATCATCCCCGACAAAAGAATCCATTTCCTCTTTCATAGCATTTAGCCACCGCTTCTTTTTGTCATTTGAAACTAGAACATCATCTAAGGTTTTTGGCACTTCCGGGTTTAGATGCAT
This sequence comes from Isoetes taiwanensis, assembly GCA_021234155.1. Taxonomy (NCBI): domain Eukaryota; kingdom Viridiplantae; phylum Streptophyta; class Lycopodiopsida; order Isoetales; family Isoetaceae; genus Isoetes; species Isoetes taiwanensis. The sequence continues at coordinate 94,391 of JAJEKV010000158.1, read as the reverse complement.
TAAAATTTCAAAATATTGTTTACCTCATGCTCCCTGCTCAACTTGTAATCTCTTACTCCTTCCAAATTTCTTCATCACGACCATGCATCTCGGCCTCAAATTTCAAGCCCGCTTGAAGTTTTTGCACTTCCGCTATTCTTTTTCTTTTTACTTGAGGTCATTTGTTGAACCACGTGTATGATCTTTCAACCCCGACTTGTATCTATTGATTCTTCTTCACCTTCCCCTAAAGAGTCTTCAATTTCTTCCCCGAATTTCGCTTTGTGTTTCAGCCTCAAGTCCTCAAAGATCATCATCTCAGATCAATCTCATTTACTTTGTTAGTAGATACAGCCTTTTAGCATTCTGCTCAATCAACTTAACATTTTCAGTGCAGCTTTTATAGGTCTAGATAATACTTTGTAAACTTGTCCTTCATCAAAGGAAACATCTCGACTAATAATTACCCTTCTTGCTTTAGGATCATATAACCTATAAGCCTTGGACTGATTATCATATCCTACTAGATATGTAATTAGAGCCCGATCATCTAATTTTTTTTTTTTTTCCTTTTGGTATATGAACAAATGCCAAGCATCCATACACTCTCAAATTTTCATAATTTGGTTTCCTTCCCCGACCAAAGCATATCGTGAATTCCACCATGTGTACTAGCAGATGGCAACATGTTTTGAATAGTCACGTAAGTTTGAACTCATGTCTTCCCATAAGAAATTTGGTAATCCCGCTGATTTTAACATGCTCCTAACAAAGATTTAAAATTGTTCTGTTTCTTCCTTTCAGCCTACACCATTCGCTTGTGGGGAATGACTACAAGTTAGTTGCCTTTTAATGCCTTTTATTCTTGCAAAACCTCTTAAATTCTCCCGATAGGAACTCACCTCCTCTCACCGGACCTCAAACATTTGATCCTTCTTCCCCTGCTTTTGATCTTTCCATTTCATTAACAAATTGTTTAAACTTTTCAAAAGTCGCATCTTTAGTTTTAATGCAATACACTTTAGTTTTTCTAATCGAATCATCTATTAGAGTCATAAAGTATCTCTTCCCACTCGTGACTAACAACATTAAGCGGTCCACACAAACAGTATTTACCAAATCCAAAATACCCTTTGCTTTTGCACCTTTTTTCTTAAAAGGTAATCTGTTGTGTTTGCCAAGCATACATCCCATGCATACTTGTTTTTCGATTGAGATGTGCTCATATTAAGGAATCCTTCCTTGTTTAATACCTCAATTGTAGCAGGATTAACGTGACATAATCTTTCATGCCAATTTTTCGTAGATGGATAAGTCAAGAAATTGATAATCGACATCAAATGTTGTCCGCTTAATCCATATAAATTTCCAACTCTTTTTCCCACAAACATTTTTTATTACCAAGAAAAATATTACAATGAAGTTTTTCGAACACCACTTTATAGCCAAGATCAACTAACCGCATATTGAAATAAGATTTCTTATCAATCCCGTATGCACAACACATTTTTAGCTTTTACAGCCTTTGCCTTCTAGGTCAAACAACTCCAAAACTCCAAAGACTCTCAATTCTTTTTAATTCCCCATTTCCAAACCGTATATGTCCTCCTTCTTTTCTCTCGCATTTTTAGCATTTCTCGAAGCTTCCCACACGGATCTCTCAAATTCCCGAATCTAAGATAAGAGCATCAATGTCAAATTTTGTATTAATCTTAGAACAAGCCTTAGACATATTTACCTCAATGTCTTCATCCCGCCTCATCTTCCTGGCTTTCTCGAAAGCAATATTTAGGCTAGGCTTAGCCTTGATCCTTTTACCTTCAAATTTCTTCCCTTTCCCTCTTTTTGACTTGAGCAGTTGGTTGCTATGTGACCTTTACCCTCACAATTATAACAAATAACTTCCTTTCCAAGTTTAGGATAATTTATTTTAAGGTGACCATAAGCATCACAAGTAAAGCATGGGCCAATTTGTTTTTTCCTAAACACCTTCTTGCCTTTTTTCTGCTTTTGACAAACATGGCCTCTGAATCATCATCATCATCTCCTTTGGTCCGCTCCAAATTCTCGTCCCGATCATTCTAATTGCATGTTCTTTTGATTTAGCCACATTTCTTAACAAAGTAGCTAACTGTGGCATTATGAGAGATCTTTTAGAAATAGCTAGAAGTTGATAGTCCTCATTTAACACAACTCCTCGCTCCCTATAAGTCAAGAATTATTGATTCAAATTTTTCCGTAAATTCAAGTAATATTGTCTTTCTCATACAATTTTAATTTTCTCAACTATTTTTCCAATACATCTATTTGAGAGGAAGACTTTTGCTCATAATTATCTAACATAAATTTCCACATTTCTCAGGGATTTACCTCCGAAGTTTTAGCTTGATAGTTGTCCCCACCTTTTGGCATATTATGGATTGAGCTTCCATTATTCTTGCCTTCTCATCCACGCTTAGCCAATCGGGTGACTCTTCTTGCCGCATTAGTTCCACCTTCACCACTTGTACCGTTCTAGCTCCACCACCCAACAATGTTTGAAGTACTTGATTCTTCTCCTCCGGTTACCCACGACTGCAGATAATTAACCACATTAGGATCAATCAAGTACCATAAATTTTCAAATTCTAACACCTCTCGAATGCCTTGCTTCCAAATGAAACCCTGTTTCCCTTTGAAGACCTCTATGGAGTTTAAGAGATTAGCTCCAAATCTCGTAGACATCTTGCTTTCCTGGATTTATTGGCTCTGATACCACTGTTAGAACTAGATAACACGTTCAATCTTATCCTAGCAAAGATGTTATTCAACTTGTCTCTTATGATAATTCAGGCTTATCAAATCTTATTTATGCTTCACAACACCATTAGCATTTCAATCAAATCCTTTACACCAGCAAGGAAGCCACATTATGGTCAATAATTCCTTGCTCAGAGACGGATCAAACCATCCTTGGACCCGAATAATTCTTTAAGGCTCTGCTTCACCTTATAATAGAACTGTCCGGCGGTTAAGGCATCATTCATGCTTTCCAATCTGAGGCTGTTGTCTATTGAACTATATCCCACAGACTTGGCTAAGGAAATCTGCTACTTTCGATTTATCCCACATACCTGCTTTAGGAAAGCACATAAAGCACTTATATGTATAAAGCACTTAAAGCACATAAAGCACTTATATGCATTCGTTTGCATCTTCAACTGTTCTTGACTTTACAACCTACTGCCACTGCTTCTCATAGGTTGTTTTTTTAGCTACAATATATTCATTGCCACTGCTTCTCATGAATATAAGATGACAATTTTCTAAATTCCTTATAATATGACATGACTCACATTTCCAACATACGTGCCATACATGTAGATGCCCTGGTGGTGTATGCGTGGCAAATATCCTTTTTTTTCCTAAATAACCTAAACGTCGTTTATGATGTTGCCATGCAGACAACAAGTAGGCGCCATGCATGAACTATGCTGGCATACGCGTGGCGCAATTATCGTTCACGTGTATGAGATTTCGTTAAACGATGTTTACAGCGTGGCCGCTGCACTGGCATCTGCGTCGCCTAATGACGGATCCTTGATGTTTAACGACGGCGCGGTTGCGACGAGTGTATCAACGACTATACATCGATCAGTTGAGGGGACGTCAATATGACGTCATTTTTTTGACGTACAGACGTCGTTCAACAACGTTAAATCAACATCCAGACGTCGATATAGACATCGCTATGGATGAATGATTTTGTAGTGTTAAGACGTTGCAGATGTTTCTCGAGCAAAATTTGTAATGATGTCTATAAGACGTTTATAGGCATGATTTCCCGAATGAATGTGACATATATAAACATATGAGTTGAATAGTATACCTTGCGTAAATAGATGACTTGTTGACAATATGGTGCATGTTTAGAATGTGCAATAGGACTTTTCAAGCAAGCTTATCCATTTACTAGAATGTTTTGACAAATTTTCTTATTAAGAATTGCATCTAACCATCATTCTAGTATGACAACTTATATATTTAGTAATACATGGTCTTGGATGCTTCAATAAGCTTGGGTGTCCTGAGCTCATAAAAATGCTCATCCACTTTTAATAACATATTAATTGAGAATTCCATCTAGCCATGAGAGACATTCTAGTATGACTCAATAGTTAGTTGTTGCGAGCTCTTAAACACTTTTAATTAATTCTCATAGATGTGCATATTCTTCTAGGTTGCGTGCATCTAGGTGGCGGCAATGACGAAATCTCAAGGAATGAACTATATATTCCACATTGCTCAATCAATGTAATATGATTGCGTGCATTTGGGTGGCGGCAATGATGAAATCTCAAGGAATAAACCACATATTCCACATTGCTCAATCAATATAAAACCCGTTCTAACCTTTGTACTCTCATCGCCAACTTACAAAGAAATTTGAGAAATAAACGTTGTGCAGTCTGAGAAATCTCGTAGTCCAATGGCAAACCTTATAGTATTTGTATTTGTATTTGTATTTGCAGCCATAGCGAGCTTGGCATCTCATGCTACAGCATTCAACCTGGCAGAGATACATTTGCCAAGTAAGTCCCAAATTCTATACAGAATAATTTTGATATCCAAGGAGAATGTCTAATCGTCTGTTTTGTATTTGCAGAGGCAGGAGCTATGGTGCCCACGATGAAAGCATGCTTTGCTGATTTAATATGGAGGGGATTTGGCATTCGACCACGCTTATGCCCCGAGGGATATGAGAAGGATGGAGATATGTGTTACAAAATATGCAAGCATGGGTATAGTGGAGAGGGAGAGCAGTGCCTTATGAACTGCCCTCCAGGCTTCTCCACAACTGGAAAATACTGCACTCACATGTGGGCAAAGGGTTGCTGCTGCTTAGGTTGCTGCAATGCTTGCCCTGCTGATTCTTCAGATATTGGTTGTTTCTATGCCAAATCATTCCATAGGCATTCCTATAACCGTGGCCATTTTGCGCATATGATCTGCGCCCCTGGGTAGGTAGAGTCTTCTCCATTTTTCTTGGATTTCCTTTTTTTATGTCTTAACTTCAGTCACATGCATGGAAGTGTTTTTCTAGGCTCCTAACTTTCTTGCAATTGGTTTCTTTAGGTTGCTTTTTTGTATGTCACATGGAAGTTTTTTAAATGAGGCACTTAAGTAGAAGTGTTTCAAAGAATATAGAAAAAGCATTCTTTCGAAGTTGTTGACACACTAGAGATTCATTTAGATCTAAGGTACTGACAAGCTTGTTTTGCTTTAGCATAAACATGATGGACTCTGCTACCCAGCATGCCCGGCTGGGTACATTGGAATGGGGCCAATGTGTTGGGGAGGGAACCAGAACCATGATTACATGTCCAAGTGCAGTGACTTCTTATATGCAAGGGATGAGAGCATATGTGCTTTGGTGCATAAGGAGCTTCATTTCTTAGAAGGAGGGTTGGCAAGTGAATGTCTTGCTGCTCTTTCGGGATCTACTGTAATGAAAGTGCTTAGCTTAGAGGGTGCTGCAAAAATCTGTAAGGGTGATATGACCAAGAGTGTAAATGCCATCAATATGATCTTGCGCCTTACCAATGCACAACTGTGCAACAAAGTTTCTCCTTACATGTGCCCTATACATACTCCTACTATCGAACTCACCGAAAGTGTTACAATCAGTGGAAGTGTTACTGAAACTATCACTGAAAGTGTCACAGAAAATATTAGCGATGTTTGAGATTGGTTTACATGCCTCTTAGATTTCCTATCATTCATTTCATGGGCATATACCAGTTATATTTCTTGTGAGAATTATTCTATACTATTCTTCTATTCCATGTCATTTCATTTCATAGGGAATGACCCCATGATAAATTAATAAAACTTTCTTGAATATATGCTTCAGGCATGGTTGTCACGTAGCTTTTCATTGAGTAAAACATTGCGTGTCATTCATTCAAAAATTCCATAGTTGCAACTTTGTCTCCCTAAAAGGAATTTTCTAATCATCTAACAAATTCAACACAATAGTAATGCACTATTTCATTAGTTAAAGACATACGTCTTCATAATTATTTTAAATTGCTTTTCCTTTGCCCATATACTTATCTTTGTAATAAGTTTTTTCTTTTGGGGAATGAGAGAAAATGTATAGGAGAATGGCAGAAGGGGCTGCCTTTCCGCAACAGTGGCCGGGGCCCCCGCGACGGCCAAGAACCGAGCTGGTTCCGATTGGGCGAAAAGGCACCCTTCGCCATTCACCTAAAAAATGGAAACTGGGGAGCAAGAAGCTTACCTGCTGCTGCTGAATCGATGGATTGAATTGACATGTTCATCACCGGAACAGCGGAATGCCTACCCCAACTTCCATTCCGGGATATTGAGGGATGACAGATGTCATCACCAGAATAATCTTCCGAGTCTAGTAGCGACCCAGTTTCCATTTTGTATTATAAACATGAAGATATTACAAAATGAAAGAACTGTCGAATGAGATCCCCAAATCATTTCCTTATCATCAAGCCTCCTCCTCCTTTATCTAGGTGCATTTGTAATAAAACATCATCGGTAATTTCAAAGATATACTTTTTATTTTCAACTTGTCAACTCGTAGCTTTTAAGGTAGTGTGGAACATGTACAATGTTATACAATAGCATCGGATACATTAAGGTGCCTTGAAATTGGTTAATGTCGGTTTTCATGGAGTTCATACATTTGATAAGGACAATGTAGTTTGCCAAGCAAATCCAGGTCTAGGTAAATATTGCTTGATGATATACATGCTTTCAAGTTGATGGCATGGAAGAGTTTTTTCTATCTTCTAGAACCTCCCTTCCAGCTCCCTGCAGATTGAGGTCAATAATAACATCAAATGCTGCTCATGGGAAGTAAAAAGATATTTGAAATTGACTTAATGTTTCTCAAAGACATTATGTGCGCCATCTCTTCAATGCTTATGCTTCAAAAGGAGACGATGCAACTATATGTCAGATTCAGAAGAGACTCAGAATTGGCCACATTTATTTGTATTCCTAAATTAAGGTCATGCCTGATATGAACATTTCAAATATCCCATTACGAAGTTCTGGGAGGATTGACTGTAAATGCCATCAATGTGCTCTTGCGCCTTACCAATGCTTAACTGTTTCTCCTTATAAGTGTCATATACATACTCCTACTATTGGACCAACCAAAAATGTTACAATCACTGAGAGTGTTGCTGCAATTATACTGAAAGTGTCACAGAAAATATCAGCGATGTTTGACATTGGTTTATATGCCTCTTAGATCTTCTAGCATTCAATTTATGGACATATACCAGTTTTGTTTCAGGTGATGATTATTCCATGCTATTCTTCTATTCCATGTCATTTCATTTCATAGGGTATGACCCCATGATAAATTAATAAGACTTTCTTGAATATATGCTTCACGAGGCATGGTTGTCATGCAGCTTTTCATTGAGCAAACATTGCATGCCATTCATTCAAAAATCCCACAGTAACAACTTTGGTCTCCCTTATAGGCAATTTCTAATCATTTAACAAATTTAACACAATAGCAATGCACTACTTCATGAGTTAAAGACATATGTCTTTATTTAAAATTACTTATTCTTTGCCCAAAGACTTAAATACTTATCTTTGCAGTAATTGTTTTCTTTTGAGGAATGAGAGAAAAAGTAAAAAGTGAAAGAACTTTCGAAGATGGAGATAAAACCCCTAAATCATTTCACCAACAAATATAACTTTATTGGACAGGTCTCTAAGAAGGTGTGGAATTGTGTATTCGACTAAAAACTCCGCGAAGTTCAGATCATCACGCTTGCACTTATACGAATTTACTTTTCCTGATGCATGGCATAGCCAATAAGTAGGTCCCCATTGATGGGCTGCCACCTTTGTGCAACAAATATATGAATGCCATCCATGGAAATTTTCCAAAATCTATGCCTTTAACTGGCAAGTTGATTCTTGTCGTGACAAACTTTGTAACTTCAATTCAAGCTGTTCCGTGATCCTTCAAGTGCAACTTCTAGTTTGTCATGGTCATTCTCTTCCAACTTAGCACTAGCATAGATGTCTCCACATAAGAACATATCCCTGAGTGCAACAGAATCTAGATTAACAACTCCATTAAAGCATTGCCTTCCCAAATCCACATGCCCGCGCATTTTGCGTGCATCGAGAAGAGACATCAAGCCGTAAACATTGGGCTTTGTGGGGTTTAAGAAAGCTTCTTGTTTCACTAAAAAAGCCCTCGCAGGCCCCCGAAGATCAACCATGCAATTACAACGAAATATGGTTGGTGTTATGCCAAATCATCATGTCATGTATCTAAAACTTACCAATGGGTATGGAGTCATAGAATACGAGAAAGCTTCCAACATGTCCCGCAGAAGGGTTATGTCCTGAATCGAGGAGTTTGCCACAATTGATAAGACCTTTGAAAGATGGGAACATGGTGTTCGGGTAAGTCCGGCAGCTAGGGCTTCAGAAAAATAAGAAGCTAAACGCTGCATAGGGTCGCCAAGCTTGGGATAACCGAGAATTGAGACGCGACCAATATCAACTTGAGCGAGCTCAACATTCTCATCCGCTACCGAGCACATAACAACAACATCCGAACTAAATAAATCGCGGATCGCATGGTTTCCCGCTTTGGCAAGGGCGGCTGCTTAGGGTCCGAAATTAGAATTTGCCCTAACCATTAAAAATGCCTACTTACATTTAAGGCTACCGGAAATACATAAAATTATAGTGTACTTTCTTGGAAATCCTTAGAAACTTCTACGAAAATGGTCTGAAAAAAATGCCAGGATATTTTTTGGTTATCGGAAATTTTTTAGAATGGCGGGATTTTTTTTTCAGGTTCTAACCCCCCACTTTCGAACCTCAAGGCCGCCGCAAGAACTAAATGCCCCCGCTTGAAGATTGCACGGAAAATGGCGAGGAAGTAGAAATATATAAAGATTGAGTCGGAGATTCTATCAAAGCTGGTAAAGATGTCTGGGAGTAAGAAACTGACCTACCCATCAAGCCTGGATGTGGCGCTTCCCGGGATACACTAAGAATAACAAGGATACTTCTTCCATAGCTCGATGCAGAGGAAAAGAGAGCCATACCCAAGAGCAACAAATGGAAAAACCAACCTCCAAAGAACCAAGAGCCGTTATAACCAAGAGCTCCATCGCCAGCCTCGCTTTGGTTAAAAAATTCTCACCGGTTTGTTTGAAAACACTATCAAAACATCCAGGGCACGCGGTGAAAACACAAATCAATCTCTGTCGTTGTCTTTCCAAGACTCTTCTTTTTTCGCCGGAAGCAGACCTTTTGGACATTCTTCCAAATCTCTGAAGGCCTCGGAATATGGAGCTACAGCAGCCACCATCGCCAATCGCCAGAACACCGGTTATCCGGTTTCCAAAGTGGCGCGAGCAACAGAAATTACCGCCAGTTTACAGCCCATAATCGGTTTTTAGCAGTCATTGGCATATTCCGAGCATATACTAGCATATACGCAGAATATGCTACAAACCCACATAAACGAGGGTTTGCCCCTTAGGGGCAACCCAAAAATCCATTGATGCATGTGATGATCACTATAATGGCAAAAACTCACCCTAAAAGACCATTGCCGCAAAATATGAAGCCATAGCATAGAGCTATCGGATGCCTCAAGCATATTAGATAGAGCAAAAAATAATAAATCAAGCATGTCCTTTTTACCAAATGGAGGGTTCAGCAATTGGAAACTTCTGAAGGATCATTATAAACAACCTAGCCCACCTTTGCATATACACATTTTGTTAAGGTCCTAGATCCTAGAGATAGATCATAGGGTGTTTCTCATATATTGCTACTAAAGATGGTTAGTGTGATTCCATCCATATTGAAACTCGAGATAGGTATACGTCACATTTTGTTAGAGCCATGGATGAGTGTATTTATTCATTCAAATAATCTGATTTGGGAACAAGAGCGTCTAGAAACAATTTTCCATGGAAGAGTTACTTTCGAGAAAAAACCAATTGAAGATCAGCAAAGCCATTTCATCCTTACCTTATAATTCTTCATCAAGTTGCTTCAGCAATTTCTGGATCTGTGATAAATATTTCATTAACTTGCTTCAACAATTTCTGGGTCTGAGATATGGCGCTTATAAGCTTCATACGATTCAAGGGGACCACGGTCGAGCAGATAATAAGCAAAGAGCTCACTTCCAGCAGGAATACTTCTAGTAGTTCTGATCATAACATATCGATCTGGAGTAGTCCTGAATAATCCAGGCAGGGGTCTGTCTGCATAATCTAGAAGCTCATACCCACAATTTGTTAGCTCCATATTATGAACAGAGCTGTTAATTAATCCGGCAATGTTGCCAAATTCTTCCGGCCTGCCATCTATGAAAAAATCCGGCCTCTTATCAGGGTTCCTTCCTTCTGCTGCGCTTACAAACAATCCATAGTTTAATCTTTTGGGCGAATATGGAGCTAATCTCTGCCATTCATATTTGCTATATTCTGCTCCAGCATAGGGCATCAGATTTACGCCCCCTTCTACTTCTTCCATGATGAATAATCCTCTTCCAGCATTCAGTTGGCCGGATTTTGCAATCTTGTATTTGCGGCCCCAATATTTGAAGATTCTGTTTACGGATGGTAATTTTTTTCTGTGCCATAAACCCCAATCTTGAGGATTGAATGCTCGTTCTCTGTCTGCAAGACTTTTTACATCAAGGGGCATGCGATGGTCCCGTGGAAATCTGGGTTGCATCTGCCGGAGTTTACAGGGTTGATTAATTTGAAGGGCAGGAAGGATTGAATAGGAATGAATTTATTTTTTATTTTTTCACCTGACAAGGTCGCCTGCGCAGGGAATATCTGCATGTCTGCCTTCGTGATCGCCTCTTTCGCTTGGATCTGATTCTTCGGTGCGAAGATTTTCTGTTTTTCCTCTTGGGCTGTGCCATGCCGCCAATGAAACGAAACGCCGAGGAAATGAAAAGACGCGGCAGAAATTTTAGGTAATGTGCCCTAATTTTTGAAAAGGTATCTCGTCTCTTGGTCCAAACTCCAAATTCAAAATTTTCTTTCATCGCATGCTCTCCTTTGCTCTTGATTGACAGACTTCTTCGTCTGCCAAACCATGGGCAGATTAATTATGCATAGAAAATCCAGCACAAGGAGAAGAAAATTTACTATAAAGCAAGAGGAATCTGAGGAGGAGGAATTTCAATCAGCACGAAATTGCAGTTCAGACGAATCCTTACAGGCACGAGATACAGATTCGGAGCAAGTACTTTCTACTGAGTCGGAGAATTGGAGCAACAGATCAAACAATAAATTTGGCCCGAGAGATCAACAGATTGTAGGTTTACAAGTATCCGTTAGAACAGGCACAGATGAAACATCTATTCCTGGTGAGTACATATCATCTCTGCACATGGCACTACAGATGTCTAAGAAGAAAAGAGAGGAGAAAAGGGAGAAAAAACATCAAAATTTAAAGCAAGAAGAATCTGATCAGGAGGAATTTGAATCGGCACAAAATTGCTATTCAGAAGAACCTTTAGAAACACAAGATGCAGATTCAGAGTTTTTAACAGAGGATTTGGGCAGCGGATCAAGTAGTCTAAGAGATCATCAGATTTGTGTAGGTTCCTTGAAGCTGCCACGAGTATTGGTTAGAACAAATAAGCTTGGAAACTACCGTTCATGTACAGACACAGATGAGGGGTCTATTCCTGGTGAATACAGATCCTCCGTTCAATGGAAGCACATGGCACCAGAGATGCCTAAGAAGAAAAGAAAGAAGAAGCAGAAGAAGAAAAACTCATCTTTCTCAGAATCGGAGGAAGGATTTATATTGGAAAACCCTGTACCTTGGAAATCAATTGGATCTCCATCTTCTTGCAGGTTATCACAAATCCTGGATCCTGCAAGGACGTTAAGTCCTGTGAAAACTCTAAATATTCCCCCAACACCAAAAACCAATCTGAGAACCCTAACTCCTCCATCTCCAAGACTCCCAACTCCTCGAAGATCCCTCAACTTCCGACGCCTGGTAAAACTCCCAAGGTCATTCCAATTGAAGCTTTCTAGGTCCTCCAACAATTATGGTAGAACTTCTAAGCTGAGAGCTTCTGAATTGAGCACTTCTCAGTTAAGCAATTCAATGGGAAATACCTTTTGCTGGATCATCATCCAGGAAACATCCAGACAATGCGTTAAGCATATCTTTGGCTCAATCTATGAACATTTTGACTCTTTCTATTCTTCTCCCAAGGCTGCTGCAAGAACAGAAAGCATGGCTGCCAGGTATGCCATTGACTTTTATTTTGCACAAGCAAAACAGTTGCTTACATTTGATGAACAAGAGGAGCTCATCAGCATCATTGCTAACGTCGGAGAACCCAAATCAGATTTGTTGAGGCAAATGAAGTGCTTTATGATTGATAAATCCAAGGTATTGCCAGATAGATGGGAGACATATAATGTCTGGACCATAACGGGCATCCAGATGCACTGCCCTGTCCTTGAATGATTTGTGCATGAAACTTATGCTGTTCTCGGGAGATCAGCCATAAATTGTCATGCATGGGTAACCTTTTTCATTTCCAGTTTTTAGATTCTGAAGCCCAAAGTGCCGAGGTGTTTTGAGCTTCAATTCGATTTTGAAAGTCTTCAAAATAAAATACCAAAATTTGTATTCCAATTCTTGATGCCAATGGTATTTGAATATGGCTAGTAGTTGGCCTCATGATTTGTTAGGAGTATTGACATGCTGCAAGAACATTCTTCCTTAAAGCAAGAGAAGCTGAAGGGGCTTGTAATTTGTATAAATCCCTCTTCTTACCTTATGCCACAAAGTAGTCATTTTCAGAGGATTAGATGTAGAAAGTATTGTGACAGAGACCTTTTGACATCGTCCATAGCTTTTGACCACAATATCCTTCATACAATCTCTTTTAAAATTTCACCACATAAACCTTTTAACATTTTGCATAGCTTTTGGCTACAACATCCTTCAAAAATTTGACCAGATGAGTTTCTGTAATATGCCTTACGAGATATCTTGTGCTAAAGGATTAGTAACTATTGCATCAGTACTCATGTTCCAAAAACATACCTCTTGCTCAATTATTTGAATAAAAACCTGCTCAGCCTCTTGCAGCACAGGACTCCTTGCCACTTCAAGGGCCTTATCAGCAAGGACCTTCAAAGCAGCACAATATTCTCCAAATTCAGAATTTCCCCAGCGGTTGCAAGCTTCGAGTAGCTCTGCAGGAGGGCTAGCGCCTGGCTTCAGGCACATAGAAAAACTTTCATAGTATATGGTTTCAATGATCCAAAGTGTTGATATTAAAACAGTATAGTCAACACTAGGTTCACATAGATCCTCAAGCAACCTGCAAATAGTAGCCTGGAAATAATCAAGATGGGCCTACATAGAATGTAAAGAAAAACAAAATCTATACCTGAGGTAGCTCTGTGTTGCATGGTGAGGGGTTAAATCAGACAGATGGATCTGCCACTTAGAAGCTTCAGCTTGGAACCATTTTATTTCGTCAGCAAGCGCAGAAATGCCATTGAGCAGAATCATAAGATCAGGGTCACTTTGATTCTTTGGAAACCTTGAAAGAACACTTGCGAAAAATCTTACAAACCCTTTTACGAATATGTAATCCTGTCCCTAGAGATGAAGAAGACATTTGAAAGGCTTAAGAGATGATTCTAAAAGCTTACTTCAGACAGTAAAGTAGAAGACACATACGAGCCAGCATTTGTAGCAGCTGAGATCGACAGAGCCATCGCGGATCGCCAACAGAAAGGGGTGCATGGTAGCGCCATGGAAGGGACGAGAATGTTTCCGGAGCCACTGGTCTGTAATGGAGGACATGGATGGATACTCCTCTAACTTTGCTTCAAGTATAATGGTAGCAAAAATGGAGTAGACAAATGTGTTTTTCTACAAATATTTGCCACATGTCAAGGAATGGTAACTGCATTTTGTAAGGTAGCTTGTGTAGATTGTTTGCCATATGTCACTGCACTTTGGTACAATTTATAATTGATAGCAGGGCCCATCTTTTTTACATGTGTTGGTCTCAGCTTCCGATGAACTGTTCAAAATGGGTATATGTCAATGTCTTGTAAGGTTATAGGTAATGAAGAGGAAGTATAAAATAGTGACTACGTGTTGGATCAAATCTTCCTGAACTTGACCCCTTATCTCTTCTACATATTGTGCCTCAGTGTGAAATGTGTGCCACCAACTTCTTATCTGGATCACGCACAATTATTTGACCATTACTTTGGACCAATCCATTATAATGTCCATATAGAAGATTACTATGAGGAATATAAAAGTTGTGGAAATGGTATTTTATAACATAAGATTTGCAATGGTTTAGGGTGTGTATATGTACGTTTATACGTACAAATTTGACGGTGGACAGTGGAATGCGAATTTTTGGAAGGAGAACCATCGACCGAATAGGGAAGGCTGAATCGAGCGAGTGAAGGGCCAATATTTTTGCTCCAGATATCGAAATCGGGCCATCATGGCCATTTGTCACGGGTTCCGAACAACAGAAGAAATCCTTCACGGCATCAATCCTTTTTTATGATCCATGTATTATTCTGGAACCAGCTCGTTAAGTGCTCAAAGTCATTAACATGTTTTAATGCAAGACTAGAAAAGACCTATATGTCCTTTGCATCATCAATCTGCTCTGAAGATCCCTTTCATATTTCGGCAACCAGCTTGTTTGATGCTTTAAGCTTGCTAAATGGTCTGAGCTTAACTCATTTCTGCAAGGTATACACCTATAGCTAATGATAGATATGGAAACTGTGACGTTCCAGCCTAATAGATGGTATAAATACTTATATTATACTGCCATCTCACTAGTACATGTCGACTACGACAAAATCGTAGTCAACATGTATTCAAACTGATGTTTTACACCAGAGGTTGTGTCCAGTATAAGGGATTACTTGATTATTTGTATATGCAATCAAGTTTTTAGAGATTATGATATAAATTGTAATAGACATGAGGTTACTTCTTATTCAGATTTTGAATATACAAAGTTGGAGTTGAATTGGAAGTTTGAGTTTGTGTAGTAACAAACTACAAAGAGAATTGGAGTTTGAGTTTGTGGAGTTTGAATTTGTGTAGTAACAAGCCACAAAGAGAATTGGAGTTTGAGTTTGTGGAGTTTGAGCTTGTGTAGTAACAAGCCACAAAGGGAAATGGAGTTTTGAGTTTGTGCTTTGAGTTTGTGTAGTTTGTTTGTTTAACGTGGAGTTTGAGTTTGAGTTTGTGTAGTAATAAGCCACAAAGAGAATTGGAGCTTGAGTTTGTGGAGTTTGAGTTTGTGTAGTTTGTTTGTTTAACGTGGAGTTCTTTTTTTTTTTTTTTTTCGTTTTTTTTCTTAAGGACACTTTTTTAAGGACCTCTCTCTAGGGACTTAGTCTAATGTTGCAAAGTCCCTCAACGGCGATGGGGGAAGCACTCCCACCTCACTCATCCTCACTGCTCGAAGGGAAGCGCCCCATCTCACTCATTGCTCATCGGCCTCACTCTCGAGAGGGAAGCGCTCCCATCTCACTACCTCACTCACTCACTTTCGTTTTTCTTTTTAGTTGTTGTTGTTTGGGGGTTTATGCATGGTACCTGTATTCATTATCAAATGTATACATTTTCAGCAAATTATACATACCTATAAGCACCTCCATGTCTTGGATATATCCACTATCATTTTGTCCAGTAAATTCAATCGTCAACACCACATACCCACAAGCATATCATTCACAATAACCCTCTAAGACCTCTAGGAGACCAATGTGGCTCGACTAATTGTAGGGCATCCCCTATGCACATTATAGGTCCATCCCCCTTGGATGTCTAAAGGTTTGTCAATAAGACCCAATCACATGATACATAATCACTTCTAGGTGCACCTTATATACACATGCTACTTCTGTTTTTTTGGCATATGGGATATTGGTATGAGATATTGATAGGTTTAGAGTTTTTGTGCTATTGGTGCACCTTATATACACATGCTATTTTTGCTTCTTTGGCATATGGGATATTGGTGTGAGATGGTCTAAAACCCCCAGAAGCAGAAGATCAAGCAGCAAGGAAAAGCAGAATGCTCCAATTGCTTGGCTCCGGAGGCTGATCTTTGAAATCGTCTCCAATTCCTTTTATAAGATCACTAGGGCCAAGAATAGGAAAAAAAAGGCTTATGGGCATTTTCTAGAGCTAAAGCCTGTGACGTTCCATGTTATTATATGGCATACGTATAACTAACCTGACACGTCACCAAGGTATTAGAGCTCCCAGCCCAATTCTGCCCCAAATTCGAGTTTGGAAAGAGTTGAGGGAGGAAGGAGTTGCTGCAACCTGAAACCTGACCAGTTCTATGGATGTTCTTTGAGACAATGGGTCCAGCCAAGACACAGGTCAGTCTTTAGGTAGTTGTATTCTATTCTAACCCTTGTTTGCGTAGATGGATGATTAGGTTCTATGATCTACTTATGATGATGATGGATGTTTATATCTGATTCTGTTTTCTCTTTCTGTTCCTTCTGTGTTGTATGGGATTAAGGGGGGTAGAGACCTAAAAGCTATCTAGATTTAGTGATGCTCCTAGCTAGAATCTCTTAAATCCGAATGTTAAAGATTTGTATCCGAATGTGCACTTAATTTCCTGGACCAATTTGAGGAGACTAATTCATGGTACCTCTAGTGATAAATCTATCTACTTTCATTTCAGAAATATCCTTACTGATAACCTTAATTTGGCTGAGAATGGCAATGGTCTAATTTGGAAAATAAATGGGATTAATAAGTATAAAGTCAGTAAAGTCTATGCCAGACTGAATCACAAGACAGGTCATGTTAAAGCCAGGACAAAGTGGTCAATCACAGAAGATGAATGCCATAGTCTGTTCAAAAACATTTGGAACTCCTATTGCCCTCCAAAGGTAAATTATTTTGTTTGGTTGATTGCTCAAAAAAGCCTCCCAAACCTTGTTTCTTTGTCTAAGAGGAATTCTGCCATTAGGCCTGCATGTCATTCTAACTGCTCTGAAGATGAAACCATGCAGCATATTTTCGAGTGTCCCAAGCTTCTTGATTTTTGGAATTGGTTTTACAGTAAATTTGGCCACCAATTCTGTGTGCATAACCAGTTTAACTTGTTAAAGTGCATTCAAAATAATGATGCTTTCAAAAACACAATTATGTACACTCCTCTTTGGAATATTTGGAAAGCAAGGAATAGGATTGTGCATGGTCATAAAAACTTTTCCATATTTTGGATTAAGATGCATTTTCAATTGGATTTAGAAGCTTATGGCACTGCTCACAAAAGTAAAGTTGCAGATTCTTATGACAGGAAATGGGATGCAATTGGTAAATTTATAGGTCGCTTCAGTATCTTTGTTTCAAACCTTCATGTTATCAATTCTAATGCCCTTTTTTCTGATCTCATTGATAGAGTACCTGGAATTTCTCAAGGGGGAGGGCAGGAACAAATTTGATACAATGTTAAGCTACCATGAAGCTACCTTGTACAGCAACAATACAGGTGTCATAGATCTGAAGCCTCCAGGGCCAAATGCATCAGTGGATGAAGTAAAACTTTACCAGGTCAGGCTTAACAGTAATGAAAATTCTTGGGCAAGGTTATTGCAGAGAGGTCATACAGATGTACTACATATTCAATTTCTTGTTCATGTACCACTACTCTTTCACAGATAGGCAGCTCAGCAGGTACAGGGAATTATACTATTCTCATAAGATGTTGGCTGACTTATATGGTACATTGCTTCTCTTGATGGGAAAAGAGGACATACACTCCTTGCTGATGGAGAATGGATCAGAATTTAACAGCTACCAATTTGGTACAGACAAGGGCTTCTACTGGGTTTATATAACTCCATTTTCGATCAGATAATGCAACAATGAGCCACCTTTGCCAAACACCAATCCCAAACTCCATATTATCTCCTTCTCCTTTGCTTCCAAATCTTGTTCACGGTCATCTGCTAATGCTCAATACCTTATCTTCTTTTTGTTTAACTTCATGCTCTAGCATTTTGCTTGGCATTTTGTTCATGCAGGTTTTTGGACCAATTGTCACATCAGGAGTCTGTGATTTCTGCTCTCTCATAGGGGGCAAGGCAGTTTATCTAGTCAATTTGTAACAGAATCTTGGTGTAGCTGGTGTTAAGTTGCTATAAACTTGAAGATACCTACTATTAATTTTTCTTCTGAAGTTATTTAAGTTTGTTGGTTGCTAATGTGGAATTTTTTCCCATTAGTAAGACTACTGTATGGCTTTAATTAATTAATGGAAAAAACACCTCTTACTTTCAAAAAAAAAAAAAAAGAATCTCTTAAATCCCAGTAAATGCGGCCTGTGCACAAGAGCCCTCCTGGCTGTCGATGGTGTGATGTGGTTAAGCACCAGACAAGGATCACGGTGGGGATGTGGGGGTGGGACCTTGCCTAGCGTGGCTACAAGGCTCCCTACTGTGGCTAGTTCTATAGTTTGTCATTGCGTATGGGCCGGGTATGGATCTGACATCTCCTGGGTCGCAGGATACGTACCTATAGGGACATCCTGGGCTCGATAGGCATAGCCTATGGATTCTGGGGGATTAAAGTCGGGTACGAATGCGTGTTTTCCAGATGGAACCACGATCCTCTAGCCACCCATAGAAGCACCGTGCTCTGAAAGGGATTCTCCTTTCCTACCTCATCGGACCCCGGGAGATGTAACCTCGAGTAGTCTCATAAGGTGAATCTATGAGATTGCGTCTCCGGAAGGCTACAACCATGCCATAACATGATTCAGCCTATCTGCAAAGTGGGCACAGCAGAGGCGGATGGAGTGGACTACCCTAGCCATTGTTCTATGCCAGCCAATTCCATTGTCATGATTCCGTCTGTTGTATTCGAAGGCCTTGACTGTCAGTTGTCCCCATGAGTCTGAGCCTGGGGTAGGGCCTAAAAGGGATGCATTGCCTATGCTGTGTTGTTGATGAGATATTATCATTATTGTTGATGGATGGGCCATCCTTCGCGGTGGCAGCATGTTATTATATGTATTGTGTGCTAGATGCTAACTTGTATTCATGCTTCCGCGATTTAGGATTCCCATAGAAGGCGTGGGATGAATGACACCTCCATGTCCTTCCCCCGGGCATTTGACCATCCCCAGTAGCCCGTGGCAGACGGAGGGCCTTTCTACGGTGATGTGGTCACCATGGAAGGGGGATTTTATGATGGGAGCATCATATAGAGCTGGGGAGCGTCACAATGGTATTAGAGCATGATTTTGGTGGACCAGGTCATTGCACTGGCCATGTCCTAACTCGATAGAACGTTAAGTAGTTGGGGACTCTAACATAGAGAAATTTCCTAGAAACCTGTAATTAGAACGATTGATGGCCAAATTTGTGGTAAAAGTGTTGGTTGAGAAGGTAAATTTGAAGGTATGAAGGTAAAAATGTATCAAGTTTTTGGCAGGAAATGGTCTCTCTTTTCC
Organism: Isoetes taiwanensis; assembly: GCA_021234155.1. Lineage (NCBI taxonomy): Eukaryota > Viridiplantae > Streptophyta > Lycopodiopsida > Isoetales > Isoetaceae > Isoetes > Isoetes taiwanensis. Next base: position 74,851 of record JAJEKV010000158.1, on the reverse strand, counting down.
AGAGGCCATAACTTTCTCTAGGGAGCTCGGATTGAGAAATTCTTGTTCCATCGTGTCGGGGACCCCCAAATTAGACTAGGACACCTTCCAGCCAAGTCACCAGCATCACCAAACAGTCTAAAACTCTAAATCGGTGCACTTAGGGAAAAAGGGGTTTCTTTTGCGATTTTAAGGTCGAAAAATCCCAAGTGCGGCAGTTTGACTGTGCGTGTTGACCGACACTTAAAAAAAAACTAGCAAAAGGCACACCAGAAGGCTTTAGCAAGGTAAGACTTGCTAAGTTTTTATTTAGGCTTGAGATACTTTTACCTTTAGGGCATTGTTGGAAAGGATAAGGTTTCCTACTTGTCATTCAACATGGTGACAAATGATTATGTTTGGTTGTACGGAAGAAGTAGATAAGTCCACTATCAAATTGAAAAGAAGAAAAGAAACACTATCCCAAGAAGAAAAGAAACACTATAGCATTGAAAACAAAACTACTTTGTAAAATTAAATTCTGCAAGCCTGGAGACTCCAAACAAAGCCCATGTAGACTTCACTGACAAATTTGTTTAAGTAAAAAATGACACATATTAGAAAAATACATGTAGTTCTGGACTCCCAAATCGAACCCCAGAATGGTGATAGATGAAAATATTTAAAGCTTGAAATAAAACAGACTAGGACAAAGGAGGAAATGGATAGATATCATATTGAAACATAAGACAAGAACTTCAGTGAAATGTGGTATGCTACTGGTTGGTTAACTAAACTCCATTCAACTAAACGATTTGCTTTGAAGGAAATGTTTAAGGTTCAAGCCTCAAAGTCTTTTTCAGTACAAGACAACACAACAAGTACCCAATGGAGGAGCAAAGCTACAGGCGAGTCAAAGGGTAGTTCTCGCCATTTGTAATAACTTTCCCAGGTTTCCAATAACATCTCTGCAGGGTAATCTGGTTCTGCACAAAGTAGAAGCTGTCAAGGTTGAGATATGTATCCTCACTCCCAATGGTAAACCAAGTGGTGGCAAAAGACTAAGCAAGCAAAGTATTATACAGGGCAGCCTATTTGAAATAAGGGAAAACTACCAAAATACCCTTATGAGTTTGTGTAATTACCAAAATACCCTTATGAGTTTCAAAATTACCAAAATGCCCTTGTGTATAGAAGGTGTGTAGGGGCATTTTGGTAATTTTGAAACTCATAAGGGCATTTTGGTAATTACACAAACTCATAGGGGTAATTTGGTAGTTTTCCCTTGAAATAAAGTGTGTATACAATTATATGAGTATTATGCAAGCAATTAACGACATTTTTTATTATTTGGTAATTAATATGTAAAGTCTAGTTTTAGCACTTGATGCAAAAGAATCTGTGTAGAAGATGTACCTGTGCATGGGCATAAGCCTGATGGCAAACACCAACTTGAAGTATGTTCCGTCATGCCTGTAGAAAATAAAGTAACTGTCAAGACATACTAGTTATGGCAGGGAAAAAACATACTGACCCCATTGTTGATCCACCATTGTGCAATGACATTCGCATTCTATTCGCCATAAGGATCCGCCATGAAGGCCACGATTTTCCAAAAAAGAACATACAGTAATACCATTTGTATCTGCCTGTCAGCAACTTTGCTTGAGCCACAAATTACAATTCTTCTCAAATTTAAGGATTAGCCCCACAGTAAATCCCAAACAATAAAAATGATACATCATTGGACATGGTGCCAAATGTTAACTGTATGTATTTATTGCTCTAGAAGTCCAGGTTGAAAGGATTAAAGAATCCACTTTTCATAATCTGCAAGATCACCTGTTTTAGCTTTCATGTTCCTGCAGAAGAATCATTTGAAAAAACAACTACATTCAACTAATATATCATGAAAATTGGACTAAGTTCTATGTGTTCTAGCATTTCAGCAGTTACAAGGACCATATCCAACTTTTCATAAAGTACACATGCACTGGCACAAACAAAAGTTGACGATGACATTGCAGCCAGATTTGCTAGCAGCTTCATGGCGTGCTGCATACAAACTCCTACCTTATATATATAACTGAAAAGTTTATACATTACCAAATGTGTTCAGTTCCTTCAACGAGATTTCCAGATCTCTTGCTAGATCATTATTAGAGGCATTGTCGCCCTCAATGCTACTGACAGTTGAATCATTGTCAGACTGATCTATAAAAATAATCCAGTGAATTGTGCACGAAAACAAAGTAACTTTTTAAAGTTTTTGCATACTGCAACAAAATGGCAAGCTGGCATGTTTGTAATACTCAAATAACCCTTTTGTACACTAGGGTTGTTATACCCTGATAATGAATAAGCACATAATTAGAACATGTAGTAAAACTCTCTGCACATCCACAATCAAATGCAAAGAAGAAAAGTGTTTGTGTACAGAAAACTAAGAAACCAAAATGCAAACTGCTTCGAGAGCTCAAGAGTGGCACAACATGCAATCTGACCTTGCATACTTCAAGCGAATTGTCGTTTCAGCAATACCATTTGATTTTCCCATTCCAATTGGACTGTTAGAAATGGCAACAATGTCAAACTCTTCAATACGGCCATATAGGATCTCTTCTTTGAAGATGCCTGCTGTTTTGCCAGACTATTCTGAAAACAGTAGTAGTGAGAGTGGCAATTACTGGATGTTGCAGATGATGCCAATTACTACATGTCCTTTCAAGCTAAGGATCTGGACTTGATGCAACGCATGCAAACGAAAGTTATGCCATACCCTTCTTCACAGCAGTCATACCCATATCTCCAACAGCTGCGGCAGGTAAACGGTTCAACTGATATCATATACAGATTTTTTGCTACCATCATGCTCCCCTAAGATTGTTGTTCCTGATAATCCCCATGCTGCATGAAATACATCTAAATTCTAATTGACTACTTATGAGGAAGGAAAAAAGACATGTAGATCAAGTTACATCATTCCCATTCTCACTAGAGCGAAACCATCTAAAAGTATTACATCATTAGAAGAGAATAAAAGAATACTCTAGGGAGGGTATGGAGTCTCCAGAAATCCAGAAGGTTCAGAATTTTGTTGTAGATCCCTAACAGGTAACACTCCAATAAGGTCTCTGTCCTCTTTTTGCCACAATTCTTGCTCTAAGCCGAACACTAACAATGAAGAACAAAACTTTAGTTTTTTGCCCAGTTTTCACAAATTATAGTAATGCAGGTTCATGAGATGGACGAAGACGTCAGTTCCAATGCCAGATAAACAAGTCCATGTTGAATGCAGCAGGGAAGGAAAATAAAATAATTTACTATGTATAAAACACAGCTCCAGATAGCAAGAGTCTGTTGCGAAAGGGCATAATGGCAAGGTGAGGTGGTAGCTCCCCAACGTCGCCCATCTTTAGAACAGATGATCAACCAGAGGCACTGACGAAGTGGAAGAGCTCCAAATATGACCTCCCAACAATGAAGGGCATATTTTAGCGTTTTAGAAAAAGTAGTCCTATCTATTGATCATGGTAAGATATGTTGCAGAGCTTCTTCTGTTACCATATCTCCAATCAAACATACCAAATAGTCATTCGATAAACACTTTGATCTTTCCCTAATTTCTTCAATTTGGTCATAAAAATCCTCAGATGTTGGGTTTGGAAGATAATCTTGAGGTTGCCAGCATTTCTCCACAGGTCTCAGAAAAGGCAAGATTATGGATTGTGCCCAACCTTCCAAAGACTTAAATATCCCAATCTTTTCTGGGGACAAGGATGGGGATTTCAATTTCAGATTCCTGCAAAGACAAGGCTTGTTTAGACAACCCAACCCATCCCTGTTTTGCCGTCTTGCAACATCGAGTAAAAGCCCATGCCTGTTTGGTCTTCTGCAGTATGGAGTCCAGAAACAAAATAAAGGAAGATACAAGCAGAGAAAAACCAATCGAAAAAAAAGGCAATTCCCAGGTAACACAAGAAATGATAACTGAGTAGGCCGAGTTGATAGGACGCGCCCAAAATACAAAGTCTTCAGCTTTCGTTCGACGAGGATCGTGACTAATGGCATCTCCGGAGGGTTATTTTCCTAGCCCTTTCTAATTTCGTCTGCCGTTGATGTGATAAAATCAAGATCCAACGGTGAAAATATATGCCACATCAGATATTGATGAAGTGGAAGGGCCACGTGGATAGCTTAGAATTGCAAGGAAGGCTGTAGGGTTGGTTAGGCTGGTGTGCTAAAAATTAAAACACATTAAAAGTGATGTGAGTTCAAGATATAGGGTTTATTTGTTTCTTTTCGATCTTCACCTTGCCCAGCACCGCCCTTTGGCTGCCATAGCTGCCGAATACCTTGCATCCACCATAGCCATCGTACCAGACCTTGTCTGCCATAGCCGGTTCCTGTATACTGCTCCGACACCCTCACCCTTGCCTTGCCCAACACCTCAGCTTTGTTAAGCTATGGCCCGCACTAAGGGAACAAAGATCTACTCTTCATACAGTGTCTTCTAGCTCTTTGTAGAACTCAGTCGTCGTCTCGGCGACACGCCGGATGGCCTTGCCGAGGTCGAGCTCCTCCTAGAGCAGCTAGTTGCAGAGGTTCGTGGAGGGAGACCGAATCCCTTATCCTATATTTCACCTCATTAAGAGATTTTTGTTAAAACTTAATGCTGAAGGAGAAACATACACCCTTGTGGAATAAGAGGACCAAGTCTTGACCCTTATTCACTACTACCCTCTCGACATGCCCCAAGATGCTGCCGCTGCAGATGCTTGCCGTGAAGCTGAAAGAGTTATGGCTATGGCACAAGAGGAGGATGCCCGGCAGATTGCGAGCGGGGATCCAGTTGTCCGAGGGAGGGAGTATCTCTACTTAGGAAGAGAAAGAGCCATAAACCGGGAAAACAATTTTACATTACCTTCATATTATTATGATGAGGAGGCCCAAATCTATATTTGGGAGGACATATCGGCACCCCTTACACAAGAGAATCTGTTGTTGGTTGAGCTTGACATGGCGGCCCGACCCGAGAGGTATTTTGCGGAGATCCGGAGATGAATAGAGATACGCATTTTATGAGAGCAGCACACCGAGAAAGAAGTGGCACGGCTAGCAGAAGTGCAGGCAAGGAAGACCGCTGAAGAGCCCACCGCCTGCACTATACAATGGAAGCGGAAGATCACTAATCCTACGCGCTTGGGCCCTCAGTACAAAACCAGGCTCCAAGCAATAGGTGGGATAGCAAAGGAGAAATAAAACACTCGTCGTGAGACTTTGGTCCAGCGGGCCCGACATCCGGCCACTGGAGGCAAGACCCTTCCTCTTATACCTCCACCTCGCCAGAGGAAGCCCCACAGGTTCAGACCAGGAACAGTGGCCTTGCGCGAGATCCAAAAGTACCAAAAGTTGACGGAGCTCCTACTGCGGAAGCTACCCTTCCAGCGGCCCATCCGAGAAATTGCTCAACAATTCAAGACTGACCTGCGATTTCAATATGTAGCATAATAACAGGGGGTTTTTTTTGTGTTTTTGTACGCTTTTCACAAAGGTTTTCCTAAGATTTCATGGCGTATTTGAATAGATGTACTAATGCATACATCTAGAGTGCACTATTTCTTAGTCGTTGATTTAGCATTTTTTTTTCAATAGTCCAACATCCAAGGGCTCACAACAAAAGCCCCTCTTTTTTATTTTAGGGGGCTGAACATACAAGCATAAAAAAAACCATTTTAGGGTTTTATTCGCCTTCGATTCTATTTTCTTTTGCGGGGATTGGCGTGAAGGCAAAGGATGAACTCCTTAATTGGGACGAGAGGTTGGGTCCGGTGGGACCATAAGGTGAAAGCCCCGTTGCCGCAATGGCTTTGCAAATTTTGCAATGGTGCAAAGATAGGGTTTGATGCTTGCTCGACCCGGGCCTAGATCATTTGCTCCGGGCTATGAGCATGATGCGAGGAATGCGAGGGACCGCACCACCACGGTTCGGTACCTTGGCTCACCTGCCCAAGGGAAGATTGAAAGCTCAAGTCTACCGCTTTCGGATGGGCTCTGAATTGGCGCTTTGGGATCAAAAAGTGTGGGCCTCTGCATGTTTGGTTGTTTACAGCAAGAGCAATCATGAACATGCCGATTATATTTCAAATCTACCTTATCCATTGTCCCATGGCGGGATAGGCAATGCAAGAACCCTAACGTGGGTTTTCTTCCTTCTTTCTGCCTTTCTGCCATATCCATTTGACCTTCCGGGTTCTCTTTACGCATCATTTCATCCCCTTTTTCGCCAGTTTTTGTTCGTCCCTCCATCGCCGGACCTCGGCCCGGTTTTGCATTTGGGTCTCTGCTGGTTTTTTTTTTGCCTCCATATCTCGTTCTTTGATGTTCCCCACAATTCAAGCCCCGAAGGGACACGGATTTGGGCCTATTCTTCGCCGCCTGAACGGATTACGGCTTCCTCACGGATCGATGCATTTTATAATCCGGCCAATGGTTTGATGCGGTTTTGGAGTATACCAAAATAGTTCAACATCTTTTTTTTTGCCATATTTTATGGCCCTCAATGTTATACGATCTCTACACCTGACTCCATAGCCATTTGTCCATTTGTTTGTATCTGTTAAAAGCTCGTTGGCGTTCAACTCCAGACCTGCCAAGCTTGGAAATTTTAATTCAGATTGAATCTAGCTTGCACCTTCTGATGCTTCTTGAAGGCTCCGATGAAGAATGCTGTCTTCTATGCTTCTAGAGCCTAGTTGCACTCAACCAATACAATGAAACATTGAATGAATGAGCCATGTGGCCCTCCCCTTTATTTCCAAAATAGCAGTACAATAATTTTCCACTTATAATCCCTCATGCACACCGGCCTTTTTGGGCATACAAAAAGGCATCAAAGTACCACAAAGGATCCAAAACTCAAAATAAGTTCATGAAAATTTATAGGCCTCCGTTGCTAATGTCCAACACGACCCCAACATGCCAAGATCCTCGCAAAACTCGCAAAGGAAATCTCCACATCCATCATAAAATCTGCAAAAGGACAAAGAAACCCCTGGTACAAAGACCCCAACCATGGCACAAGGGCCGCTACATCTTGGCAACGAGGGTCCACCACCCTGGCGCAAGGGCCCTGAATATAGTCCCCACTTAAACCCAACATTTAAGACATAAGAGTTGCCCCACAACAATGCTTGGCATGAGAGCCTCCAGCCCATTGTACAAGATACCCTCGCAAGATCAAGAAGTCAAACAATGAGCTAATCAACATAAGAAACTAAGACATTGGCTACAAGAATACTTCAATAACGTTATAATGCAGGGCAAACAACTAAAAGGGAGAGGAGGGAGGGTGGGGCAAGCGACTACAAAGGGGGAGGCTCAAAGACGGCTGATGAAATGAGAGGAATACAACAAGGCTATAAATACTCCAAGGGGGGCTCTCTCTCAACTAGCCTCAAGAAGCGGATTTATCTGCTAATCTCAAAACGCAGATAAATCGCACTTCTAGAGCCTAGTTGCACTCAACCAATACAATGAAACAACATGCTGAAAATAGAGGCAGAAAAACAAAAAACTAAATGTCTAAGAGAATTAAGATACGTCACCACTCAGGGATCACAAAGGCAAGGAAAAAGAGCAGGCGAAGGGAGCAAGAGACCAGGGCATGTCCAAACAACCAAGAATACTAAAAGGAATATTACGATACCCTGCCAAGCTTAGCAACTCAAGACATTGCCGAAAGGAACCAATCCTAGAGCATCTCACAAAAATGAAATAAAAGTGCAAGGGAAAGAACATCAAACGAGAAAAGATCATGACGCAGAGACTTGGCTCACTAAAAAGAACATCAACAGATGCCGAAAACTCAAACTACAGCTCCATCAACAAGGGGTAGGGACTACACATGTCCAAACCACCACCTCCATTGCAATTCCGAAGGCTCAAACACAGCATATTCACTCATTCCGTATTAAGAAAAAATAGTATAACATATACACTCACTAAGAAAATAGTGGACCTAAAACAAAAGGCTCCATCAAACCAAACATACAGGGAGTACAAATAAGTGTCCAAACCACAAACTCAAAATGCAAAGAATGGAAACACCAAGCAATTCATGCAACAAAGCCCCACAAAGTAACACCAACTGAAGATGCCTCTCGCATCAAGCATGTAACAATCAACTTTAGAGAAACTAGAGAGAGTGAATTGAAAGGTCTAATGAGAAGGGACTAAAACCAAGAACTCAGCAAACAAAAACCGAGGAGAAGTGGACTAAAACAAGAACTCGGCAAACAAAAAACGAGGCTACACGAGCATGAGAAAGAAAACTAAACTCTTAATTCTCCAAGAGAAAGCTAGATAGATAGATAGATAGATAGTTTTATTGCATCATGCCAAAGAACTCTAAGTAGCCAAAGAACTTCAAAAGTAAAGTGCCCCTACGAAAATCCCAAACCCAACTTCCTATGAGCAACTAAGGAAAATCCATCCAACAGACATTGCCGAAAAGACCGAACAAGACGCACCTACACTCTAGCAGAGTCAAGCGATGACGTCAACCACTAACGTCGCACAATATAGAATACCAACGTCCTCCAGTAACGTCGCACAATATAGAATACCTATGCCAAGTAGATTCTCGAGATGAACTGTCCAAACCGAAAAAACAAATTTCCATTTCAATAGAAGTGTCATAATTGCAAGACTATGCATTCTTGTCTACGAGGTTATATTGACCACTAGCATTGAACCACCAAACCTCACAAGAAAGTGAGCACACCATGTACATTGAGAAATGGAAAGAAACTATGCATGGAATGGAAAGGCCAACGTCTCCAATGGCATAATTATATGATGTCAACTCGCATCGTAAATGGTGGGGACCCACTAACATTTGGCTCCCAACAAAGGCAAGCACAAATAAAGACTCACAGAACTCAGGATGGGCTAGGAGTAAATACAACCTCAATGTTCAGTAGAGGATCGATTGCTAGAAAACAATCCAACTAAATATGTCTCAACTCTAACTCAAATAAACCATGTGGTCATAAACCTCTAGTGTCAGAACTCGCCAAAAGTGCAAAAGTTCAAAAATAAATAAGAAAGAGCATAACATATGACAACCTAACTAATCGACTAGGGTAGACATAAGAAGAGCTAAACTGGCATAGTCCACAATTACTCCCAACTATAACTCAAACAGACAACACGTGGTCATAGACCTCTAGGGCCAGAACTCGCCAAAGAGGTAAAGTTCAGAAAATAAATAGGTCATGTGACAACCTAACTTATCCACTAGGGTACATGTAAAAGGAACTAGGGACACAAGTAATTAACAATGCCACGACTTGTGCAAATTCGCACCACAAAACTAAACTAAATTCTATAAAAACCTTGACAGCGCAACCAACAAGTTGCATTCTCATAGATCTCTAAACATTGCTAGAAAAAACAACTACCCCTAACGAGCATGGTAATCTTAACACTTAAACCTTCAAAACTATCCAACCTAGAATTTACCAAAAAAAACAATTTTACTAGCACAGTAAACTCAAACTCATCACTTACCTTCAATACTTTCAAACCTTAGAAAACAATTCTACAAGGCATTCAACTATCTAGAATATCACCTACAATACCTCGTAAGAAAGCATGAAAGTGCATATCTCCAAGGAGAAAGGGGGAAACTAAGCTAGACAACTATTGTGAAGTTTTAAAGTTCCAAACTAACGAAATTGACGAAACGATATTGACGGTGTACCAACATTCAAATACCAAAATCGATGGTATGGCTCTCACAAACTCTAAACTAGCACAAGTGATTATGAAAAGGATTAGCGTCTTTCTAAAGATGCATTTCAAACATTGTAACAAACTCGAAGGAAACAATTGACCACATATATAAAAAGGAGCAAAGAACTCTTTAAGAGGAACTTATCAAAAAATGAAATAAAGCAAATAGCTTAAAGGATCTCCTTAGATACCGTCACAAAACAAAGAATGAACCATGCATGTGCATGGACCTCCAAGGCTTGCCAAAGAGTAAAGCTAAAAACAAATAACTAAGAGCAAATTGGGCCAAAGTTGAAGTAATCCAATAAAGTAGACAAAAGATAATCTGCCAATAAAGACTTAAAATGAGAACTATGGGCACAGGTTGAAGTAATCCAATAAGGTAGACAAAAGATAATCCACTAACCTAACTTAAATGAGAACTACAGGCACAAGGTGGAAAGCAAAGAAACTCAAATAGCACCACCCCTAAGGCCTAAAAATCAAGCAACCACAATCTCCTACTACTCAATGATACCACAGCTTAATCCAGCTTGCACCACAAACTAAACTTACAAGCACACGTTCAAGATGGAAAGCATTATACAACGGGTTCTAGCAGGCTATAACACGATCATAAAGAGCCAACATGTGTATGCAGCATGGGTTTGTACTACTAGTAGAAGAAAGAGCAAGAGGAAATGAATTGCAAGAATCAAAAGGAAAAATAATAAAGCCAACCTCAAAAGGAGTGAACTATAAGAATAACAAGAAAATCAACCATGGCAGCCAGCTTCAGTAATAGAAAGAGCAAGAGGAAATGAATTGCGAGAATCAAAAGGAAAAATAATAATGCCAACCTCAAAAGGGGTGAACTATCAGAATAACAAGAAAATCAACAATGGCAGCCAGCTTCAGTGCTATAAAGACAACACCACCTGAAGGCCACCTGCAATGAACTCTTTGAGGTTCAAAGAACAATTGCATTGAGTTCATGGTTCAAAGGATAATTGCACTGGCTCATGGCTCATAAGATAGCCCATCAGTCGCAAGTTGCTGCTGCTGTACAATTCAGAAATCCGCTGCAAATTCAAATCTTATGAAATGTTATTGGACTTACTTGCACACGTTCTGGATCAGGTACAGAGAAAATGTCAAGTTAGCAGATCAACCAGATAAAGAACCTCAATAGACATTTAAACTGTTGGATCCAGCTCAGCCACATCCGCAACAACAAAACAAAGGAGAACATATCTATGAGCTACTTGAAAGGTGTATAACGCTTCAAGCAAAGAAGCAAAACATGCCTAAGTCTTGTTACAAGGCTGACCCGTAAGATAAATGCAACTCAAGCAATGTTCGCTATTCTATAAGATCTGCAATAACCTGCAACATTAGATCATAAATATACAACTCAAAGGTATGCAAGCTGCGGCAAGAGATGCGACAACCAAAGAGGCCAAAAATTAAGTACATGAGGCAACTAAAACACTAGGAACTAAACCAACATATGGTGCACAAGGCAACAGTGGTATGAGCACCAACGGAATCCAGAGCCTTAATCAATATCTAAACTGAAGATCATAGAGACGTGAAAGATTAGCGAAGCTATGATCAGGCCCAAGAAGAGAAACCTACAAGAAGGGAAACCTGCCAAACAACAAATGTAGCTAAGACAAACTAGGCAACCAAAGAACAAGGGTAGGCCTGAGGACTTCAAGGCAACGCAATATACAGTGATATGCTATCATACTTCATTCCAGCATGGCAATTGCTATCCAATGCAACTCGGTGAATTCGCGCGAGGAAATAATCGTTGATTGAAATTCCAGATGACTCCAGCATAGCAAAACGTACCTTGCAAAGACTGGCGCACTTCTCTGCAGCATAGCAAAACGTACCTTGCAAAGACTGGCGCACTTCTCTGCAGTGCCAACATAGCTCCGCCTAATGAAATTAAAGGTACACCAACAAGGAAAGACTGGAACAATCCACAAACAAACAAGATGACCATAAACCCTGTAGAACAAGACAATCCAGGAGGCCAGCCATGCACAAGGTTGCCGGCTTCAAAAAATATATGGGACCATGAGCTCTGTGCACAATCCAGGAAGTTGAAGATGCAGGCCAAATACAACAGAGTTACAGGACCGATCAGGACAGAGTTACAGGACCAAACGGGACTCCCCGGGCATGCAAAGCTGCAGCAGAACATAAGCACACCGAATGCACAAAACATGTCTACAATCCATATCCATCTTAGTTAAACCGAGAAGATAACCTGAAAAGAATGATGAACTAGGAATGAACAAGAACGACCACCGCACAGCTAGTTCGGCCAGGGCAACAGATGCAAGGGATCAAAACGCAAAACCATTTGTCCATGAAGCGACCACTAGACACTCTCCCGATTACTAAAAGGGACTCACGATTGACAACAGGCAGAGTTTGAGAAGAGAGAGAGAAATTCTGAGGCACAAGACCAGGAGCACCGACCAAGAATAGGAAATAAATCGAACAAGAAGAAGAAAATACATGAAAATACTCCAGGAAATCCCTAAACCACAACGTGACGAACAGTGAGACAAAATCCAGACCGACCAGCATACCTGACCATTGCAAGATAGCTCCATAGAGCGCCAGGCTATGGCAACGACCTAAACAACGAGCAAAGACGATAATTAAGCCAAAACATCCACATGCCATCTAACCTAACTACAGGATATCACGGAATAAACCAAGCAGAAAACAAGCGTAGCGGCAACCAGACACCAGCATGCAAACGACGTCGTCATAAGACGAACTGCCAGAAACACTAGCTGGAGAGGCCGCCATAAGAAAGGCGAAATCTTCAATCGACAAGCTGGAGCTCACAAGAATGAAAGCAAACTGTAACTGTAACGCTCAAATGCACATGCTTCACAAACTCGAACAAGTGACGACAGGGGCAAGCGACTACAAAGGGGGAGGCTCAAAGACGGCTGATGAAATGAGAGGAATACAACAAGGCTATAAATACTCCAAGGGGGACTCTCTCTCAACTAGCCTCAAGAAGAGGATTTATCTGCTAATCTCAAAACGCAGATAAATCGCACGTATTTCTGAGGTCACTATTGTTCTCAAATACTGCTCTGATCTTATGCAACATCAGCTTTTCAAAAGGGTAAAATGAATTGTAATTGCGGCATCTGGTGGCAAGGGTATGTAAATAACTGTCAATAATTTGTTTTAGTATTACTTGGACCAGGTTAATTTAGCAATAATTTGGACTTAGCCCCTATATAATTGTGCGGGGTTTTTGGATAACATGCAAGGATGTCATTTGCAAGGCAAAAAACAAAGGCAACGCTCACATGGAATCTATTCAAGTTCATCCTACACAAGTCTGTATGCCTACCAACATTAACTGAAGACGACAAAAAGGTTGGAAGATGTTACATGCATCATATAAAGACTTGAATTGCTGCACTTTAACTTGCTTACAAGAAAATGCACGTTGTTTTAAAGCTGTACTTTATCTATCTTTGTGTTCTTTCTCTTAGTTGGAAAACATTAGTTTTCTTATAATGCATTATTAAGTGCTTCTAAATTTAGTTAATCATATATACATTCCATGCAGATAATTTTGACATGGGTTTGCGGAATAATGTTTATTTTGTTTCATTATCATATGCAAGAAACACAGAAGATATCAAAATGGTATATTTACAATGAACTTTGCTTCTTGTCTATGAGTTGTATTATGTGGGCTATTGGTGAAAGATCTTCACATGATTTCTGTAGGCACAATGCTCTTGGGGCTGTTTAGATCTACCGAATATGATAAGTCATTCTTTGCTCTTAATGCATGCAATGGGAAAACACTGTGCATTGCTCTTGGGGTCATTTTTAGATCCACCCTATGATAAGCCATTTCCTCCCATTCGTTGAACGCTTTGTATGGAACTAGATGTTTTCCCTAAGGGCCTGAATTTTTTTTTTTAATATAGCAACCAACAACTACCATTCATATTAACTTAAACCATTGCACAAGTATTTCTAATGTTATTACATGCATAAGTGTTTGTAAAAATAGTACGTGAAGTTATGCCATCCTTAGTGCCCAAACGCCTTTATTACGGCCCGAAGGGCCCAAATTTTTTTTATTAATATAAACATATAGCACATTAACAACCAACACATCACTACAATCAACATTATTTAACATAAACCATTGCATCCAACACATTTAAATTAACATCCCCCTAAAACCCCCTTTGGTTTGGGTGCATATTCACACGGGGGGTTATGTAGGGCAGCGAGAGCTGTCAGATAGGCATATTTGCCCTTTATTCCTCGATCTGGACCGTACATAGCGATCCTCGTTTGTGGGGTATGCTTGTACAAATTTTTGTATACTGTATATTGAGATTTGCAAAATACTATAAGGTTTGAGGGAATGTACTTAATGGTGTTAATTTTGTACATGTATTGTAATTCTGCATTACAGGAGGCTGCAGAAGATTATCTCGTCGCCCTCTTTGGCGACGCCAACCTTTGTGCCATACACGTTAAAGGTGTGACTATTATGCCAAAGGATTTGGTCTTGGCACGTCGGATTCGCGGGGATCGTAACTAGATCCCCTATTTTGTAATGTATTTGTATTTTTCTGACCTAAGTCTTTGTATTAATACAATGTTGTATGTGTATCACTGTCTATCTCCCTAATGCAAACCACACGAAAAGCTCGAGTTTAAAATAATAATAATAATAATAATAATAATAATAATAATAATAATAATAATAATAATAATAATAATAATAATAATAATAATAATAATAATAATAATAATAAAGTAAAAGAAACCCAAGGAATATTCATTGACAAATGTTCTCTCTTCTTAAAAGGTTCCTTCTTTCTAGGGTTTCATAGGTTCTCAAGCTGCTATAGATTACGCCAAGCGCCATCAGTGGTACCAGGATGGAGAGCAGTGGGATTCCCAGGTCCCATTCGAGCTTCTCCACCCCTATTTGTTGCAGGAGGTGGATCTCATCACGAATATGGAGGCTCACCCTGATTATGCAGATTTCTTGAGTTTTATACCCAAGAAATGGTTCCAAAATGTCGGCCTTATGGAGACCCTCCTCAGCGATATCTTGACAGAGATATCCTCATGCAGATGTTAGGTGACGATCGACATGCAGAGGACATTCTCCGTGACATTCAATGACGGGCCAAGCACGCTCCCATTCTTCATTTTAGCCATCAGCGAACCTATTTCGAGGTCCGCTTTGCCTTGGCCATTCTTATGGACCATTATGTAGAGGCTGACTTTACTCTATTGGAAATAGGCAAGATGCCTATTCCTGCTGAACCCAAAGAAGAGGAGTGGATTAGCAATACAGATTCTGCCGTTGGAAGCAACTAGCCACCGAAATGCCCCTGCACCGAATTCAGGGCCATAAACTCGCCGGACTAGATGGGCTCCCGACGACCCTTCTCAACAATCAAGAGTATCTGTTGCTCGACGATATCCTATGGGCATACCATGTTATCGCCGATTCCCGACGTATAAAGAAAGAGGAGATTCTATATGAGCTAGCTGAGTACTGTCAAGGTGATTTCCTTGATTTTTCACCCCCTGAGTATCCACCCCAGATCCAGCAGTTGCTAAGGTTCCACCCAGAAGATCTTGAACCTGTTGAGACCTTATTAGGTTTGCGGCATCTCATACTACAAGGTCCTTCTTGTCCCTCACTTGAGGATGCCTTTACTGCCATGGGTCCACACGTCCGTAATATCAATGATGTGGTTGTGCCTATGGAGGAGGACGACGAAGGTGAAGATCTCTATGATAACAAGGAGCATCTCAAGGAGGAAAAGGAAGAACTCCAAGGGGAGCGGGTTACAGTGAACCTTGAGGCAGAAGTAGCAATCTCCACTATTCCGGAGGTGGCGGCCTTGAAGAATCATTTAACAAGATTTATTCCTCTCAGTTTTCCGACGATCATCTGTGGGAACTTTACGGGGCAATGAACAACTTGTTTAACCTCTTAATCATAAATCCAACCCTGGCATATTAGGATATCATTATCCATGCTTGACGCAAATATAATTTAGTGCGCTCAGTGAGGGAGAGCTATCTTGATACGATACTGCATCCCTTTGGGTTACCAATAGAATACTTGTATAAGATAAAATTTCATTTTTATTGGCCGTTTGGGTCCTATCTTAAATGTAACTTTCCGTTCTACTTTATTCACGATCATATTATAACAATGTGAAAATATTGTGCTTATCCCGCTTTTATTGATATTTTAGACGGTGCATGTCCCCCTCCGTAGGTGACACCCATAAAACCAAGCCGCCTTATGCCAGAACAGGAATTGCTCATTATCAAGCGCCAGATGGCGCAACTCCAATAGTATGTCCTGCAAAGGCCCATAGGCCCTGGAATGGCAGAAGAGCGCCAGAAGTGTAAGTCACCAAGGTGCCTCCACCTACGCCGACACGATCTAAACGTGGTCGCCATTCTTCATCTTCTAATAGTAGCTCGGACTCATCAGATTTTGCTGACTCTTCTGATTTCACTGCCTCGGAAAAGGATCGTACTAAGTCTAGAAAGAAAGATTACCAGAAGACGGTGGATTCCGCTATCACTACTATTTGGAAAAACCACAGACTTGCTCAGTTTTCAGGCACTTCCCATTCTGGTGTGGACACAGACTCTTGGTTAGATCAGATGCGGGAATTTGGCAAATCTTATGGTATGACAGAGAAGAACATTGGCAAAGTAGCTACCACCAATCTTACTAAGTCCGCATGAATCTGGTGGAAAGGGTATGCACGATCCATGGGTTGAACAGAGGCCATTGTAAATTCAAAATCTTTGCCAAGGCCTTTAAGTCTCACTATGTTCCTCGGGCACATCACTGCAAACAAATACAAACCTTCTATCGCTTGGAGTAGCGCGACATGACGGTCCAAGCCTACACTGACGAATTCATGCGCCTCAGGCTGTATGTTCCAGGGATCAACGAACGCCGTGCTGTCGAAGGATATGTTGAGGGGTCGTCACCCACTTTAAGGAAGATGGTACGTACAATCGATACCAAAACAGTGGCAGAGGCTGAAGCAAAAGCCTTAAGTTTAGAGGATGATACACCCAAAGCCTCGTACCAGCGACTTCCAAGTGCGAGCCAAGGCAAGCCGTATGTACCATATAAGGCCCGCTCTCCTAGCCCAGGACCTCCTCAGCAGCCTTCTTATCAGAAGTCAGAAAAGAAAGCCAGCATCAGGTTCAAACAGGTTTTCAACAGCTAAAGGACGCCTTAATGTCATCATCAATCCTTACATTACTCGATCCTTAGAAAGACAAGGCTGTTGCAACTGATGCCAGTAAGATAGCAATTAAAGCTGTCTTGATGCAAAGGGACGTGTCATAGCCTATGACTCTAAGAAAATGAATGACGTACAATAGAGATATCCCACCCACGACCAGAAATTGCTTGCGGTCGTGCGTGCCTTGTGCATCTGGAGACATTATCTTCTTGGACGGCGGTTCCAATTAGACACAGATCACCAAAGTCTTCAATACATTTTTACACAGGCTAATCTCAATCTCCGGCAATGCAGATGGATAGATTTTTTGGAAGAGTACGGCTTCCAGGTTTTGTATAAACCGGGGAAGCATAATGTTGTTGTTGATGCCTTATCTTGGCATCCATTGACGACACGTACTCATTGTAACGCTATTTCCACTCTTGCAAGTGAATTTGGGAAGACTATTGAGCAATCTCTTCCAACAGATCCCGAGTTCAGTGAAGTATGGGGCAGTCTTTCTAAAGAGGCCAGGACAAACAAGGAGAGAGAAACATTCAAGCATTATAAGAAAGACGGTAATCTTTTATATTACCGCGACAAGTTGTGTGTACCCGAGTCATCATGAGTTAGAAGGCTTATTCTCCATGACACACATAACAGTCCCATTGCTAGTCATGCTAGATTCATGAAAACATATTTCAAGCTAAGATCCAGTTACTTTTGGCCTGGTATGAAGAAACATATTACATGCTATATTCTTTGCCAGCAGACAAAAGCAGAGCAGTTAAGGATGCCCGGCGCGCTGGAACCTCTCGACGTTCTAATGCAAAATGGGAAGTCATTACCATGGACTTCATTGTAGGTCTTCCACGGACAATTTGAGGATTTGACGCCTTGATGGTAGTAATTGACAAGCTTTCTAAGATGGTTCATTTCTTGCCATGCCGCACCACCGGCACTGCTTTGGATACGACACTTTTATTCTCCAAGGAAATTTTTCACTCCATGGGATGCCACACACCATTATTTCGGATCGTGATCTCAAATTTGTTAGTGCTTTTTGGAAGTACTTCTTTAGCGCTATACAAACCAAGCTTGCCATGAGTACGACCTATCACCCTCAGACAGATGGGCAGTCAGAACGTACCAATCGAATTATTTAGGATATGCTACGCAATTATGTCTGGAATAAGCAATCTCAATGGGCAGATTACATTCACTTGGTAGAATTTGCCTATAATAGTACTAAGCAGGAGTCCTCAAGGATGTCTCCCTTTATGATCACCTATGGCTATCAATGTCTTACTCCAGATATGTGGCATAACCCAGTTTCCAAGGTGGCAGTCTCACAATAGTTGCTTAAGGATATGCAAGCTTTAGTAGAGGAAGTACGCGGGTATCTATTGGCAGCACGAAGTCGCCAAAAGAGTTTAGCAGACAGACAACGTACCCCGCGCGAGTTCTAGGTTTGTGAATCCGTATGGTTGAAAATCAAGGTTAAGCAGACGAAGCTTAAAATTGGGAATTGCAAGAAGCTGGCACCACAATGGGCGGGACCCTTCCAGATTATTGAACGAATAGGTCCTCAAGCCTATAAGTTGAATTTGCCCGCTCATCTCAAGGTCCACAAAGTTTTCCATGTAAGCCTTTTGAAAAAGCACACCTCGAATCCTCATGAGATTCTTGATACAGGATGGATGCCTTTGGTAGATTCCGTGGATTTCATGAATTTTTTGCTTTGAATCTAACCATGGGTGATGATATTTTACACAGATGCAATGAGGAGGTTGAGTAGGTATGGAGCTGCTGTTAGAGGAATGGGGGTCGCTGATGACTCAGACAATGAAGAATCGAATTTGCAAGGGATGGAGGATGAAGAAATTTTCATACAGCTCAAACAAGAGATGATACATGCTGCTGCACTCAAGAAGATCCTCAAAAGACCAGAGGCGTGGTCACACAATAATCTGAGGCCTTTTTTTATGAATCTTTACCACAAGTGGCAACAAAAAAGAGAAGCCCATGTTCTTCTACTGCTGGACTTCACCAATTACCCGGTTAAGAAACTTGACCTGCTGCTGAACATTTTGGGCAGGAATGCTGTTTTGGATTTAACCATTCAAGATCTGATTGACGCACAGTAACAAGGAAAAACCAAAGACTCGGATCAGACCACCTTTTTGAAGATATAAGTTCTGGATTGGGAATATCTTTTTTTGTTTATCTTCTGCTTTCTTTTGTTCACCTCTCCATCTATGGGGAATGTGAGTAGAATATTATGATAGGTAGTATACTACTGAGGGTATACACCGTGACTATGTAAGTTTTAACTTATGAATACAACAACACCTTACCTCCAAAAAAAAAAAAAAAAAAAGAGATTCTTGATACGCCACACTTCTGGAGATGACAGACGAGCAATTGGAAATGGTCCCAGAAGCTCTTCTCGACAAATCATGTAAGCAAACGAGAAGAACCCAAATATTGCAGTATTTGGTTAAGTGGAAACACTTGCCTACTGAGGATGCCACCTGGGTCCTTAAACAAGATCTTGATAAGGCTTACCCCGACTTTATGCGGTAATACCAGGGTCGGACTATCCACGATGCTATTGACTCTGACTCCAATGGTATGTAGTTGCATAGTAGATCCGACAGGGATCATGCAGAGGGGTTGGGGTAGATGCATCCTATGATGGGAGGGAATTGCATCTAGGCATATTAGGATGCAACCATCTATGGCTAGAGTAGGAACATTGCCATTCCTTATGCCGAGACGACTTGCAAGCCTTACGCATTATAGGATTCCCTCATTTTCATTTTCTTTTGATGATTTAAAGGGGGTGGTCCCTTCAACCACAACTACATATAATTGTATTGAGTACTGAAATCCTGTAGGTGCGTAGTGCGTACAGCGACATCTGCAGTTTTCTGATGGCTCACTTTAGGAGTTATGATGTATTCTTATGTGTGTTCCCTACAGTCCACTGAGGACCTTGTTGTTGTGCATATTAAGTGTTTTTATGTTATGGTTTGAAAGGACTCCTGAAGGTCCAAAACTTTTGATCGTTGATGATCTTGTTGTAATTTCCTATGTTTTATAATAAAGTATCTACCAGGGCTTTTTTTCTACTAATTATATTCTCTATACTCCTTAATGCTGGGGACAACATTATTCCAAGGGGGTAGAATGTGACGTTCCATGTTATTATATGGTATACATATAAATTATGTTGATTTCATGCATGTATTATACTGTTTTAGGGGGTATAAAACTTCGGGGCCTTGGGGATGGTGTAGACTATTACTTAGTCTACTTAGATTAGGTTAACTGCAATAACCCCTTTTGGGTTAGTCCCCAATAGTCCTAATACCTTGGTGACGTGTCAGGTTAGTTGAGTACATTGCCTCAAACCTTATAGTATTTTGCAACTCTCACTATATAGTATAAAAAAACTTCTACGATGTTGCCCGTAGACTTCCTTATAGCGGATGGGTTTATCCGTGTGCTCATCATATGCTTGAGAGAGAACAACACCAATGGCAAAAGCCGAGACATCCACATGAACATGAAAGGGCTTGTCCCATTGAGGGGAAACAAGGACCAGGGCCTGAATAAGCAAAAGCTTTAGCTTCTGGAAGGCTGCCTCCGCCTAGGGATTCCAAGCCCAAGAGGATTCATCACCCGTGAGTTTATGAATTGGATCAGCAATGGCAGCGAGTCCAGGAATGAAGGTGGCACAGTAATTGACCTTACCCAGGAAGGAGCGTGTCTCTTTAATGTTGGATGGTGCATGTGCCTTCAGGACCATGGAAAAAATTAGTGGCTAAACTTAGCTAAATGGCAAAATTTTGGCCTTGTTTGGAAAACATTTGGCTAAACTATGGCCCTTTTTGGGTTAAAAAAAAAAAAAATAGCCAAGTCTATTTCATGCCGCACCTCCATTTCGTCCAACTTTAGCTAATCGCAAGAAAGTATAACTGCCAAAATTTGGAAGGTGTAGCCAAAACTTAGAAGCTTTTACGTCAAATTTTAGCGTACTTTAGCTAAATTATCCTATAGCCTTTATATTTATTATGGTCAGTTAATATTTAGGTCTTGAATTAGTGCAAAATAGTCAAAAGATAGAAGATTTTTTCTTTTTTAAATAAAAGTTTAGCTAGACGTAAGAAAGTACAGGTGGCAAAATTTAGAAAGTTTAGCTAAACATTAGAAGCTTTTACCTCAAATTTTGGCATACTTTAGCCAAGTCTATTTCACCACTTTGAATATAAAAGTTCCTTAATTTTTTCCCTGTTCAGGACACAACTTATTTTGGCAGGATCCGTGGTGATGTCTTCTTTACTAACCACATGACCCAAAAAAACACCCGAGGTGACACAGAAGGTGTATTTCTCTGGATTGAGACTGATATCGGACTCATCACATTTTTGAAAAACCAGCTCCTTCTCCAGCTGATCGTCCATGGAGTTGTAGGCTGAGAAATCAACTTGAAAGATTTGGAGAAAAGGACGATCTTTCATATAGTCTTGAAAGACAGAAAGCATGCGGATGGAGAGTTGGATAATCCAAAGGAACCACCTTGTAGGCAAAAGTGCCCCACGGTGTGGTGAAAGTGGTTTTGAGTTGATTTTCTTGTTTGATGGATATTTGATTGTACCCTGAAAAGCCATCCATGAAAGAGTACATTTCGTGACCAGCGACCTCTTCCAAAACCTGGTCTGTGAAGGGTAGCGGAAAATGATCCCGTTCCGTGGCCTGATTTAATTTCCTGTAGTCCACGCAAACACGGATTTTTCCATTGTGCTTGAGAGCAATGACAATGGGGCTCACCCACTCTGAATGTTTGACCTCATAAATTAAGCCAGCAGCTAGGAGCTTGTCAATTTCAGCTTTGACGCCCAGTCCCGCGATAATTGGCGTTGGGCGATCTTTGTCGTTTCTAGATTGGTCGTGCATCAGGTTTAGTGGGAATGCTCAGTTCCCCTAACTCTTTTTTAATACCCCGAAGGTCTTTATAGCTCCATGCAAAGATATGTTTGAATTTTTTGAACAAAGTGATAGCGCGAGTTTTGTAAGTGGGCGGAAGATTGGCAGCCAAGCGAACTGGTTGATTTTCTCCAAGATCCACGGAGTTTGAATCTGTGGGACAACCTCCGTGTCCTTAACAACATGAGCAGGTGTTTAGAGCATCACCGGAGGTGCAGCATTTTGTGTAGTAAAGAAAAGAGGCTGCTGAGTATCATCAAGCAAAGGTTGCTTCATGACAGCATGAACATCCACAACCTCAGAAGGAGCCTCCGTATTGGAAAAATGATCAAGGCGTTGAATGCGATTGCAAGGAGCCAGGTAGAGGTCAAGCAGAGCTGCCACAGCCTGGTCCTGATCAAGTGTCATCTCACCCCAAGGATCTGCATACTCAGGGTAGGATGATAGAGGCAGACTCATAGGTGGAGCCTGGACCTGATAAGTGTTTTGAGCATCGTCAGAATCACTATTAAAAAGCGAGGGTTCAGTGTGTTCAACAGAAATCAGCTTGCCCATTTCCAAATCCATAGTGGCATTGAGAAGGCCATCAGTGATGACAAGTTGATCCGTGGTCCAATAATGAATACTTTTAGCTTGGCGGAGAAAGGGTCGTCCAACCAGCATTTCATAGTCACCCGGATCTTCACCAGCTTTCCAAACCTCAAATTCCAAAGGAAACTTGAGATCACCGATACTAATGTGGAGAAGAGGGATGACGCCTTGAGGGCGCGTGATATGGCCATTAGCCAACTTGATGTCATAGGGGGCACAATAGATATGTTTGATGCCCAATTGCTTCCGAAGTTTGTCTGTAATAAGGTTGACAGCACTACCTCTATCAATTTGAACGTGATTGATCTGTTGGTTGCCCACCGTGGCATGCACCGTGGGTGTTGAAGTAGCCATCGCTCCTACCAGAACAGTGGGAAGGGATTGTTCTTTGAGAGCAGGACAGAGTTTGAGAATAGTGGCAAGGCTCAAGGGAATCTTGATTTTGGAGAGTTCTTCTTGAAGAGGGAACATGCGAAAATGGATTAGCAGGATCCAAAGGGGCATCTGAAAGGAAGCCGAAACCTCCTTGAGAAGCTCCACCTCAGCAGCTATATTGGGATGCGGTTGAGAGTGTGGGCTTTTGGATGAGGAAGGTGGCCCCTGACGCTGCTGAGCACGCATGGTGGCATGAATATTTGCAAGCGTGCGGCCTTCAGCAGCTTGCATGAGCTTGAGAATACTCTGTCTCACATTTGGCATGACATGGGGCATGAGTTTATCCAGATCTGGCGCGAAATGGACCTTTTTGGTGTCCTCACTTGGAATTGTGTCGATAGCAAATGCAGTTTGCATGTCGTGAGGTATGATCGTCAAGGGACGTGAGGCCTTGGTCTGGCAAGAAACCAAACCAACCCAGTTGGACTGCTGTACTAGAGGATTGAGAGCCTGATAAATTTCTTCCTGAGCTTGTTGATCGAGAGGAGTAGAGGACGACGCTGCTTGTTGAGGGCGCTGTTGTTGAGGTGGTCGTGGTGGCTTCCCCAGAACAGGGCGTGGGCCTTGTTTGCCATTGGCGACCCATAATTGATAAGCCGTAAGTTGGACTGACGCAGTTTGATTTGTACCTGGAAGTTGAACTTGGACTTGAGGAAGCTGAGGGCATGCCGTGTTGGTATGACCCCATTCTTGGCAATGGTAACACTGAGCCTTGGAAGGATCAAAAGGTTGACGGGGGCCTTGACCCCTAGATTATTGCGGTTGTTGAGCTTGTTGATATTGCTGAGGCGGATACGATTGTTGCTGCTGGGGCGTGGTTTGTACTTGGAAAACCATTTTCTGTCGGAAAGGTGTGGGATGTGAACGTGCACACTCTTCAGTAGTGTGATTGCACATGTTGCACCGTTTACAATGAGGAGGACCATTGGTGGAGTTGCACTCATTGGAAAGATGACCTTGATATTTACAGATGTGACACCATATCTGAGTGCATTGAGGGGAAGATTGTTGAGGCTGAACCGCATTCTGAGGAACCATGACGGGTGGCATGAAAGGGAGTTCCGTGAGGGCAACACCTCGTGAGGAGACGTTGACTGAGTGGTTGACTAATTCGATAGCCTGCTCCAAAGTCTTAGGACGCAGGTACTCGGTCATAAGACGAACGGCAGGAGGAAGGCCTTGCAGAAATCAGACAAGAATCTGGCTTTGCCTGGAGCTTGCTGACCAGAATATGAAGGTGATCAGCGAAATCATGCGCAGACTCCCTGGGTTGTTGGTGAAGATCATTGAGTTGCTTTAGCAGAAGTTGATCATCGTCCATGGTGCCGTAATGGGAGAGAAACGCAGTTTTCATTTTTTGCAGTTTTGTTTCCAATGGCTTTTGTTGGCCATGAGCCACTGATGAGGGGCGCCTCGCAGCGTGGTGGAAAAAATGTGGAACTTGAGTTGAAGTTGAGCGTGGCCATTGAGGATAGCCAACATCTCAAATTCCTCCATGTGAGCTTGTGCACTTTGATCCAGAGGCTTCCCTTTAGTACTTCCGAAGGTGGGATACGTCAGCTTAAGATGTTGAACAGGAGATGGAGGCGGACCTTGCGCATATACAGGTGGAGGATAAGCGGGAACATAGCTTTGTGGCACAGCCGTGGGCTGGGAACAAGGCGGCATGGGAACAGAAAAACCCAGAGGGCCAGAGAGAGGAGCATCCTGTGGCGAAGGACCATGGGAGCTATCTTCATTAAGTTTGAGATCTGTAAGATTGTAGACAGGAAGGGCATGCTGAAAAGAGGGAAAGGTCTGATATTCATGGACATGGGGAGGGCCAAAAGAGACATGTGGGTAGCCCATCCCTGCAGGAGGAGAAGAAGGTTGCGAAGGTACGGGGGTGTGACCTGAGGGGATATGAATGTAGGTGCTTTTCGGGGTTTGGAAATAGTGAGGAGTGGGCTGAACGGGTGTATGATGTGGCGACTGGGGTTTAGAGCAATGCTTACACACAGGGAGAGACCCTGGGCGAGAATGAACACGAGGAGTAGGCGGTGCCGACTGTGCTCTTGAGCGGGCACGGCCTCCTTCAATATCATAATCAGTGCCGTACATGTCTCGAGCAGCTTCGTGACGCTGATGGCGCTCCAAGCGAGCCGCCGTTTGGAAAAGAAGTTCTTCAGGAGTGAAAGCTCGAGCAGACATAGTGAAGAGAAGGAAAGAAGAAAGATCAGACTCGATAGTGGCGACAGTGTTTAGGGCCTGGGTTCGGGATCTCCTGTAAGACAACCCTCTGTGAGGACCCGTGGATCAAACAGGAGAATTCTGGCTGAGTGTCATGCGGGATTTTGCAAGAACAGAAAGAAGGAAACAGGAAAGAACGAATAACAAACAGTGAAGAAAATACGACTTCCTTGATATCACTGAGTGTACATGAGCTCTCGAAAATCGAGAGAAAGACTAGAGACAAGGACTAAAACTCATCTAGAAAACTGAGCTCTATCTCTACTCATATATATAGTACAACGGCCTTGGGCCCAAAATAGGTGTTTGGCAGATCTCACTACCAACTCCTTGATCAAAGCCTGATTTTTCGGTAATCTGGCAGTGCCTCCTTTACGTGCCTGGAATCATGATGTACTTTTGCATGGCCGTCATTTATCTGTTCTCTGTCTCTTCTTCGGCGTGGGCTTGGGCGTGGTCTTCGGCGGGGATCTACTTCCTGATGGTTGACCTTGACCTGGTGCCTTATTCCTGCCCTGATCCGTGGTCTTCATGAATAGTCATGTACCTCGACGTACATGACTAATACCATTGCTCCCGTTTAAAGCCCTGCACTATCTTTGCACCTCTGCCACATCTGTCTTGCTCAAGTTCGACCGTGTTAAAATCACCCACCATGATCCATGCAACAGGAGATAATAGGATTATAGAAGTCCCCTATCTGAAACACTCATGCAGCCAATATTAAAAGTAATAGGAAGAAAAAAATTCTAATTTCAAAAGAAAGAATTATGAACTGCCTCCTTATTCAGCTTATCCCTTTCCTTTTCTCTATCAAGATATTGCCTTGGAATCTTAGAGGCATAAAGAATGCTTGGAAAAACTCATCATGTTATTAAATGACATTATCATGTTGCAAGAGTTGAGACTGCCCACAATGGAGAGTGTTAATCTTGTTGATTGGATTTACCCCAGTGGTTTCTTGATTTGGATAAAAGCTAATGGTACCTCTGGTGGTCTTTCTGTTATATGGAAAAAAAAATTAAGCTCACCTCATAGTCCTAGCTGAATGTGGCAGGTAGTTATTTTCTATGTAAATGAATATGTCTATGGAGTGATTAATAATTATGCTTCAACTAGTCCTGCTGATGGAGTGCCTTTTTGATCTGAGATTAAAGATTTGATATCTTCTTGGATTCTTGGTGGGTCAATTTGTTTTTTTTTTCGCAACACGCATTAGCATATTGCAACATTCCGTTTGGAAGTTGCACTGCTTTTAGAAGTCCTGTTGGTTCACTAGACATTCGAAGAAATGATCCTCAAAGGCTTATTGATTGGAACCAACTAGTGTAAGGTCGTACTTCAAGGATTGGCAATACCGTTTGCTTCTATTATGTATAGCATTTTTTTATTTTTTGAACTCCACTGATATGCGCGTCAACCTGGCCAAGACTAAGGTGGTTTTCATATCATCTTCACGTCAGCCGAAGATCCCCTCCTTCAGTTATCGAGGGCAGAATGTAGAAGTAGCATCCACATACAAATATTTGGGAGTGGAGTTTCCTTCTACTATGCACTGGGACACATCCATACTGGCTCGAAAGTGACTACGGGCTAGAAGGCACTATATGCAATGCAAAAGAATAGTCATAGAGCGGAGTTGTATGATCGGGCCCATCAGTCACACTTGTTCAAGGTCTTAGTGGAGCCTGTCCTTTTATACGGGGTTGAAGTATGGGGCCCAGTAGTATCCCTCGCAACTTGGAATGACTTGGAGCAGGTGCAGAAAGCCCTTCAGAGGGCGGCCCTTGATCGCCACATTGTCTATTTTCAGAAGATGGTCAATATGGACGATGCTCGTCTCCTTAAACTAGCTTATATCATGGCAATGGGGCCGCAGTGCCTCAAGGCCTGCTGGAGGGAAAAGAGATCTCAATGGTTGGCTAGATGGAATGTGCAAGAGCATAGGTACATACATGTGCAAACAGACGCAGATCGCCATAGCTTGAGGCAATATCTTGACGTTTGCCTCCTCAGCAAGCTTTGGGATGCCAGTGCCCTTGAACATGTCAAGACAACACACTACCACCGCCACATAAATCTCACATTGGAACGAGGCCCACAATGCTACCCGTGGTACCCACTTGCCCATGAAAAGGCTGCGGACTCATTGCCTCCATTCGCATTGGGGCACATCATCTTCGAATTGAGACTGGCGGATGGATTGGTGAGCCACGCTAGGGGCGCCTCACAATCCGCCAAATGGGAGTCATTGGGGATGAATCTCATACCCTTCAAAGTTGCCTAGCATATGATCAAATCCGGATGCGCTATGCTGAGTTGGTCAGGCCTGGCCAGCCGCTACATGTGACATTGAGCACAGCATCCGTACGGGTGCCGGGATCATACCTTCAGGAGGTTATAGACATGCGAGATCAGCTATGTCCTCGGGCAAACACGTGACATGTATATATACATTTATTTCATGATGATATATATACTTGTACAGTTTGACAACATTCTTATTACTGCCACGGTTTTTCCCTCGAAAACCCTTCGGGACATGGGTTTTTTTAACCCGGACAATAATAAGTTTGCTACGCTCCTTCTGGGTCCCATAGGTCGATTGGTCTCAGTAGACGATAAAAAATCATTCTTATTCTTATTCTTATTCTTATTCTTATTCTTATTCTATAACGAGTACTAGACTGTCTCAAATACATCACTCCAATTGATGTTCTTCCGTAACAGGTACGCAATTCCAAACGACATGTCATCTAACATGCACATTTGATCATCATGGTCTACTTATTTTTTTCCTGATTGTCTAATATTATTATTACTGCAGAAAATTTTCCCTTGAAAATCTTTCAAAGCAAGGGTATTTTGATCCTAATATTAATGGTTGTACTAGCCTATTTTATGGGACCCATGATCTCTTGGTCTTTGTGAATATTAAAAAATCTATTCTATTCTGTTCAAATATATATTCATGTATATTTGGTTTCTCAAATATGTCTAATATATTTTGCTTGAAAAATTCCCTTTGCAGCACCAATAAGAATAAACAAACGTGAATTACTTTGTGTGTCTAAATATGTCTCATACCAAATGTTTCCATCCTTCTTCTTTTACAGCACCAATAACAAGAATAAGCATGATAACTTGCCATGTCTTCATCATGCGTGGATATCTCTCGTGCTAAATGGTTTCATCCTCTTCTTTTACATTACATGTAGTATATGCAGCTGAAATAATGCAACTAGGCTTTTTTTTTAAAATAAAAATATTCAAGGAATATTCTTGAAAACCATTCCCCAAGAATTAGTTTTGAGATGCAACAGTTTGTTTGGTTTTCAAATGTTTGGCAAACCGGCAGTTAAACTTTGGCAGTTGACTCTGCAACCCAATGAACCCAACCCAATTGGGTTGCAATTTTGTCCCTCGGAAATAAGGCCGTCAAGGTAACTTGGTTGTAATATTACTTAGTTCAAAGGCCACTGGTTGTAATATTACTTAAAAGTTCAAAGGCCACAACAAGGTTCAATCATCAAATCAAAATCAAGGGGCTTCAAACATTTGAAATATACACCTTCAAAGCCTACAAGTCGTCATTGTCAGTAACAATCAACATAGCTTGCAAGATGGCGGCAAATGGTGACGGCGGAGGCTGTAACCTGTAGCTATAGTGCACCTGGTGGACACTGACTAGGATAGGAGGGACCAACTTTAGGCTACATGTTGTGGGGCCATGTTCCATACAAACTTGTAAGATCCAGCGTACACATGGAGAATTGGGTTTAACTTTTTCCTTTGATTTAATGTCAAAACATCCCCGCTACATAAAACAATTATATGTGCAAATGTTACAATCACCTGGCTATCCACCTAGTTAAATCAGTACCGAACCTGCCTGACCAGTTGGCATGAATGTGACCTCCTTAAAAATTTTGTACATGTTCACAGGTCTGAACTCCTTCCCATTGGCATGATTCAATCTTTCAAGTATTGCTATTTGCAGATCTGCATCAGAATTCCACCACATTATCCACAGCTTTTACTAGCACAGTATCTTCTGTTAATTATTCTTATTTTCTATGAATGTTTTACATATTCTCAACCTACATCATTCCATGTAAAGCTTAGTGAATATTAATCTAATGCCAACTTCTGTAAATGTAATCACATATATCTATGACCTTCATATACGAAAAGACTATTTTAGTATTTATGCAAGAAAGGAAAACTTACATGCCAGGACTTAGTTGGAACTTCTCAAGGGGTCTTGAGCAGTCAATTGTTGAAGAAGAGAGAGTAGTTGCATAAACAGAGGAGTCTACTCGACCCTTGAAAACTCTGGCAAAACTCGCTTCTCTTGTTCTGAAATAAACTGAGAAAAAGTCTTCATTTACCTTCACAAGTTCATTCCACACTGCCACAAAAAAAATCATGCAGAATAATTTCTTAAAGTTAGTCGAGTCCCTGAAACACAGAAGGAATTGTAAAGCAAGAGATCTGTTTATTCTGAACTAACCTGTGCGCGTAACAACTGGTTTGACATTGGCATATTTGTGAAGAGCGTTAACGCATTGATCACGGTCCATATAGAGCAAAAGGCATCGTTCTATCAGATTTTGCACCTGAAACATCAACAGATACATTAAAATTTGAGAAAAAAAACGGCTTGATGATAAAAAGTACTCTGTTCTGCAATGTAAAACAGGGCAAAAAACTTGAAATGGGATGTATAAGTACCTTATAGATGTAAGAGGAAGAAATTTCTTCTGGATCATCAGAGATGCTTGGATAAGCAGCCATGGCAAAGAGGAAAGGATAAATTGTGATCTTTGAAAGGATAATTTATGCTCCAGAGAAGACACCTAGCCGCCAGAATCTACCAAGATGCAAAGGTGTCGCCGGATTATATATTAGGGCTGATACAATGAAAGCCAAAATACACGAAAATGCATTTCTGAATTGACACTGTACTATGTGCCACGCATGCATTAGCCCACGTGCCTTGAGACTTAAGGTAAGACATGATATATGGAGTGAACAATAAGGTAGTGCCATATCAGCATAGATCATCTGGCAATATCTTGGCCAAAAACGGAAAAGAGTAATGGTCCTGACATTTTACATCTACTTATTTTAAAATAACGGCATCGCCGGGCACCTGTTTACTAGTCCAATCTATTATGTGAAATTAACAGGCACCACCTGATGTCGATATCTCGTCAACAATGATCATGTTTGTTTGAAACACGCGTCCTTAATAGGAAGAATAGAACAGAATAGAATAGTGGGATGGGTGGATTCAAGCTATTTCTGCCACTTGTGTAGGTCATCCAGGACAAAATTGTGACAACGTGGAGATTTCTCACTAGGGTAAAGGCTATCCGGTCCCCGTTTTGGACTTGTTCCCAAGATGTCTTACTATATACATGAGGCTCCAAAACTTCTAGCATCTTGTTGTTTGTCTTCTAAGTTGTAGAATCTAACATTTAGACCTTAAAATCGTCTAGCTCCCTCGATAGAATAATATTGAGAGAATGGCATTAGGGAAGAGGTAATATGCTAAGGAAGGCCCATTATATTCATTATGAAGGCCTCCAGCATCCAACTATGTTAGGTGAACAATAGGAGACCTTTTTTTTTCGAGTAAGCTCTAAAAAATTTCCCAACATTGCCTGGAGGCAAATTGGCCTTAAAATCCACCCCCTAACACATTCCCTCCTAATAGAAGGCAGGGGAAAAATATGCGGCATCCTCTACCATGGCAAATTGGCACGGCTGTGATGTAATTGGACAAGACTTAAGGCGATCTAACAAATGCCCGTAATCAGGTGTTATTCCGTGCTCCTTATCAATACACCCCCTGCATCAATGTCGGTTGGTTGCAATGCCCTTCAAAATGGGGTTCCACCCACAACACCAAAAATTAAAAAATAAAATTTTTTGCCCGAGAATGAAAAAAAAAAAAGAGGGGAAAAAAAAAGAAAACTTTTACCCAAAGTCCAGAGTCCTTATTCCCTTATGATACCCATACTTGGACATATCTAGCCATACATGTGACCACACATTTAAATATTGATTAGAATGGCACAGGTACCATCAAATAGCGAAGTGATGCATGCATGAAGATAGAATGCCACGTGATAATCACGTGAGAATGAAGGACCCATACCTATCCACGCCATCTCATCTTGAACATAGGTTAGATTTTCTTGTGCTTTGACTTTATAACAATCTAATGGCGTGTCAAATTGACAGTTTAAGGCTTTAGCATTTTTTGCCTTCAAGATGGTATGCTTGGGACCCCACATGATAATGCATTGACACATTTTCATGTGAAGTTGCAACCCAATGTAAATATGGGACATGATCATGCCTAAACCAGCCTTAAGTTGCCAAAAGTCCGTGTATTTTTTTTATGTGGCTTTAACATGACAAAGACATGGATATTCCGCAAATCTACTTGTGGTTTTAACATGACTGCATCCAACATCTATGACACTCATGTGAAGTTGTAGATGATACAGATTTTCATGGGAATTTGTAGAGAGCATTAAGTGAAGATTCCCTGCCAAGCATTGCACAAACACACCAATTCTAAATGCAAATGACATTTTAAGTTCCTTGGTTTGCTTTTAACGACAACTAGTAATTCTGCATCATGATTTCTTTTTCTTTTCTTTTTCCTTGGCTATATTTCGACAAAATGTGCCCTCCAGTCAACTGGACCATTGAATATACCCATTCTTATAACATGTGTTAGATCTTCATGATGTTTCACCAATATACGTTTCGTACATAGATAACTTTAGAAAAGTTTAAAACTCCCTACTAATAAGAAATATTTTGAATTCCTACTCTAGTCAATCGGTCTTCTCGACATTACAAACACGATTCTTGCCTCTAGCAACGTGCCGCTTTGGAGTGACACGTACTCTATTTCCAGAAGTTGGTGAACATGGGAGACACTTAACTTCCAAATCTGGTCGACACACTAGCCATGGATCCACAATGCCTTAAAGCATGTAGGAAACAGAAACGTGCAAATTGGTTCCCCGGATGGAATGTTCATGAGTAGGGATGTGTACAGGTGCAGAATAATGAAGATCTCAATTACCTGAAGCAGTATCTTGATAGATGCTTCCTTGGTAAACTTTGGGATGTCAATGCTTTGAAAAATGCCATAAGAACACACTATAAAAACTAGATTAATCCCACACTCGCCCGTGCCTCACATCAGTACATGTTATCACATCTGACCATAAATAGGCATAACACAATTGCGTCCTCGTACTGATGCACACTGCCGCAAAATTGAACCAGGCAAATGGGCCCTGAAGAGGATGAAAATAGGATATATCAATGTTGTCAGACGGTGCCATTCACGATGAATGCCACACTCTTCAGATTTGCCCGATGTTTGCGAATTTTTCGAGCATGATATATTGATCTGATTACACCTAATCAACCAATATTTTCTCTTGCAAACGCCTTTAGTAATGGTATATAATCCTTTAGCCGCTGAAAAGAATTTTTCCATCTATGAACAAGAGTTACTGGCGATGGTTCACGATTCAAAGTCTGGTAACATTATCTCAGCAACAGATGTGAGTTTGTGGTCTATACCGATCATAAACCGTTGAAATTCTGCAAAAGCAGGCTGAGATAAGTCAAAGGCAACCAAGGTGGTTAGACTTCCTTTTTCAATTTCATTTTTATGTTGAACATCTTTCCAGGAAAATGAATCTTGTTGAAAATAGAAATAGATGTACCTTCGGAAGGGATTCCTAAGCAGTGCCGTAGGTCCTCGGACCATGAACAATCATGTACACATGTATTCGTCGTTGAAACCCTGAATACAAGACAAAATAGACAATATGTATGACCACAAAGTGGAGATATTACCATGGTCGAGTCAAGGCAATCATTGCAGTACCGCCACAGTATTGCTTATATGTGAGAATGAAGCGCCCGCCTTGTCATGAAATGGGGGAGCAGTCGCAGCCCTATCAGTCCGATCTTTCCAAATGCTTAGTCATCTCCTTTATTCTATTCTCACATTTGGAATTAACTTCCAAATCCTTGCTGAATTTTTCAATGGCACTTCTAATTCTTGCAAATCAGCCTTTAAACAATCAATGGGAATCATTAGAGCATCTAAGTCGACAATATAACTTGATTTCTCCTCCTCTAAATGGGATGCCAAAGCCATTTGCACATCAGTTGGCTTCCCGCTTGCTTTTAAACCCGCCATAATCTTTGAATCTGCTCATATTTTTTGCATCTTTATTCTCGCACAAGTCTTGTCAAGAAGCTCTTATCACTCTCATGCTTCAACAGTTCAATTTCCATTGTTTTCCTTTTCTCTTTTAAAGTCTCAGATTTCATCAAGCATGGAGGCATGAATCTAATGCTCTTCTTTCCCTCCACCTTTTCATCATTTCCAACCGCTGCCCCAATTCTACCTCTCGAGGCATACATTTAATAGCTTTAACATTGGAAGACTTTTATCAGAAGCTAATTCAACAGTCGATTCTTTTTGAGAGCCTTTTGAATGAAGACTTGCACTTGCTTTCACCTCATCCCAATCAATGCTTACTCCTTTGTAATGAAGTGCATATGCTCGGGCAAAAATACAATGGAATGTGATGATTTGCAATGTCCTTCCTAAAAAAAACGCTCATACACGTAAAAAAAATATGCCATCCAACCAAAGCTTAATCCCCGCACTCTTGATAACCCCTAACAAAGAGGGGCTTCTTTAACCCCAAACATCCTACACTATTTGCACTAGCCCCGAAACATGCTATCAAAATTGTTGCTCCTAAGTCGCCGATGTTTACCTTGTCAAACTTCGGGTGGTAAGACCTCCCCCATCCTAAGAAGACCCACTCTTGAGTTTTTTTGGCCGATTATAGTGGGAGACCTTGGCATGGGCTTTACTGTGTTTGTTATGAGGAGATTTCCTTGAGATGTCTTTGTTCCAAGCTGCTTCCCGTCATGATCTCTTCCCCGGTGCTTCAGCTCTCTGATAATGCAAGCTTTTCGCTATGGAGGTCCTGATCTTGGCTATGGAGGTTCGAATATGGATGTCAAGCTTTCGGCTATGGAGGTTCGAGCGGGAGGAAGGTTGAACAGAGAGCGGGAGGAGAGTTCAAAATTATTTGCCCTATTAATGATCCATTCCAAGAATAATAATTTCTTGGGGGGAGGGATTTCCTTACATTTTGAATTTGTAAATGTAAAATACTGGCACTTTTTTTGCGCACCCTTTCATGCTTCTACCCAATCCATGTACTCAACTCTACATTTATCCATCAATCCTTCCATCGAGAGAGCCAATAAACACCTCCATCCATTTCTCACATGTTTTAGCATGCACATCATCATCTTCAAGATCTTTTACATAATTAGGAGGAGAGAATATATTTTCAAGGGAGCGGTCGAGGTTGATCTCTATTAGAATTGGCAATAGGGGTTGCTAAGGTGCCATCCATAGAAGCACTAATGCTATTCAAACACTTATACTATTTGATGCATTAGCATGGGAAGCCAGTGTAGATAATCACCTTCTTGAAAGACACCCTCACTAAGAGCCAAAGAGTTAACATGCAATGCCAAATTTTTTCGCTATATCGCCATGGATACATGAGATTTTGCAGGCAATTTAGAAATTGAAGCCATTCCTTCTAAAAGGGCCGAAATCTATCAGAGCCAAAACGACTATCACCTAGAATCTAAACCTATAATGCCATACATCATCAGAAAGAGCTCTGAATCAGCTTTTTAATGAGATAAAAATACCAAAATACGAGGTCGGTAGCTCAAGCTATTAACACAGGCGTGAAGCAGTCTCCAGCAAAAACCCTACTAGGGCAGTCCATCCACTCTCTTTCGTGTCCAAAGATACTAAAACTATGGTGATCCCTGACTTGCTTTAATTTTTACTTTGGATGTTACGAACCAAAAATTTTAGTACTAAAATTTTTGCTTTGTATTCACATCAAATCATCACAGTATAAAGATCAAGTATTGGCTCCCACGATGCTATATACATGAAAGCCACGTATACAGATGACAAGATGACAGCACAGAAAACTATATACAGACATATGCTCCACCAACTATCAAACAACCTGCACAAGTTTCCACGTGTTAGTAACATGCATAGCATGATAGCATCTGCCAAGCAGATGCTCCCCGCCATATCCAGATAGTACGTCATCTAGAATCCCCCTGTTGGTGGATCCAGCGTAGGGGATAACTGCAAGCAACATAAGAACTTAGACGCTAGACTGTTGGCTACAGCCATCATCGGCCCATACCAGCGATAGATTTCACCTCACCAACGCTCATAGTTCTTAATTAGATGTGGCATGCTCATCCATATTTATGCAATGCCTATCACTCCCCTAATATAAACACCAAGTGTTTATTTGCTCTGCACTCAACTCATAGAGCTATGCATCCCCAAAGATGCATATACAAAGCATGGGAAAAAAATGTAGGATTACTAGACTGTTGACGAGCATGCGGCAATGTCCCATAACAGTGTCACACACCACCTCACTAGTACAGTGTCACCATAGTCTATCAAGCATGAGCTTGCCTATTTATGAGACTGAAACCAAGTTATGCAAGTCACTATTCGTACTATACAAGGGAATTCTGGTTTTATTCTATTGATCTTTTCAGGCTGGTGGTTAAGCCAGATTACTTCTTACCCAGAATTGCCTCTAAGGCATAATCCTTGTGCTCTAGAATAGTTCTTAGGCAAATCGGCTTGCACACACTCTTACTGGAATTCTGCTTCCAAACCTTGCTTCTCTGTTGTCGTCTCTACTTCCACCTATCAGCCTTCCCGGCTTTTATTCTCCCCCCTGCAACAGAATGCTACCTCAATTGTACAGGGCATGCCCGCATGGCAAATCCATATGGTACGGTCCTAATGGCCAGAGCAGGTCAGACGCCTCTGCCGCTTCGGCTGTTGCAGAACCCAAAACGACAGATCTTGCTACCTGGTATGCGTGGCAGGACCCGTTATTTTGGTGTTTATCTTTAATGGTTATTTAAACCATTACCACATCTTAACCAATTAAATCCTTAAAATAGTTGTCCCTTAATAAAAGACATTGATCACGCAATGCCAAAGGCAACTTGCAACCCAGGATTATAAACACCCAGTTACACCCCTAGTCCTAGTTGTGTCATGGTGCACCATAACGTTAGAACTAGAGGAAAACATGCGACTCTAATATTGTCAATGCACAGGCATCGAAATATTATATTAGCCCTTACGACATGCATGCCCAATATAGAATAATGGTCTGCAAATTTATTTGGGCATAACATTACTCACCCCTGAGATTCTTGTCCTCAAGAATCAGTTCCAGACCATTGAGCCATTACATCTGGATACTGAGTCATGAAACGACGACTCTCCCATGTCGCTTTTGAGACAAGTTTATGTTTCCATTTCACCAAAAATTCCATCTGGTCTCTTTGGTAGATCCGCACTATCCGGGAATTCAATATTCTTTCCAGGGTAGGAATTCTATCCAACTCCACCATGTGTTCTTGAGACAGCACATCATTCACATCTTTCCCCAGAGCTGATCGCAACTGGATCATATGAAAAACTGGAATGTCCACATTTGGTGGAAGTTGCAACTTGAAGGCAACATCGTTATATTTCTTCAAAATATTATAAGGACCACTGTATCTTGGGGAGAGCTTTGATTTCTTTCCTGCAAGCAATGTCAATATCCCAATGCATGGCCTTCAGCTAAACAAAGGGCATTCCATCTTGGTTCCGGTTGGCTCCTATGGTCGATATGGGAGCGTCGCAAATGCCACAACTTTCAGGGCATTAATTCTTCTGCACGCGGTGTTATTACGGTGGCCCAGAAAAAGATATTGACAGCCTACGAGTGTTCCTCCCTTGACTTAGAAATGATGGAATGCATCTGGATTCAGTATCTTCAAATTGATTCTTTCATTAGTCTCCTATTCTGGAGTAAGTACATTGTGCTCCAGGCTCGTGCTCCTGTGGCATCTTTTTGGGCTTACACAATTAGATGAGACATGTAAATTTTGTACTTTTTATCTGATTAATAAACTTTTTGGCTTTTGTCCTTCAAAAAAAAAAAATTGCTTTTTTTTTTTCAGATTTGCAGGAAAGACCACACAAAGATATACCATCTGACCCTCATGCAGTTCAATCTGGGCTCTTGACGAATTGGCACGTGCCCTTGCCCGATCTTGGGCCTGTCTCGTATGCAATTGACACAATCCAAGTGTCACATGCATGTCTTCAAGCATACTTATGGCAACATCAGTTTTCAGCCCTTCAAAACCAAGCGTTACAGGTCCTCTGGGATTTGTCCCAAACACAGCCACAGACAGGCTAGTTTTGATGCTCTGCTGGAACCCATTCTTGTAAGCAAACTCTACAATTGCCAAATAGTCCTCCCATCTGGATTGCTGAGTGGCCACATAAGATCTCAGCATATCCTCCAGAATCTGATTCACTCTTTTAGTTTGGCCGTCCGCTTCAGGATGATCTCCACTAGAGAACTGAAGAGTGCATTTTAATGTAGAGAACAGTTCCTGTCAAAAATTCCAAATGAATTTCACATCTCGATCGCTTACAATAGGTTTGGGTAATCCAAAAATAGGAAGTACATGCTGCATATAACCCTTGGCCACTGTCAAGCCATCAGCATTCTTTGTCAGAGGTATAAAGTGTGCATAATTCATCAAGCTATCCACAATGACAAGTATCTGGGTATAGTGATGCATAGTACGAGACAACTTCACAATGAATTTCATAGAGATTTCACTCCACCTCTCCTCTGGCACAGGTAGAGGTTGCAATAGTCCTGGAGTCTTGCCTCGACTCGCTTTAATCTGCTGACATATCTCACAAACTTTTCCATATTCTTGCACATCTTCTTTCAAATCAGGCCAGTAAAACATTCTTTTGAGAGATTCATATGTTTTCCATTCACCTCCATGCCCAGCATAAAGGTGCATCATGAAATTTGCTCAATAACTGCTTTTGCAAAGTGTCCACAGCAGCAACATAAATACGTCCTTTATGATACCAGAGACCATCCTGGATATCCCAAGCATCAAGTAACTTGGATAGATGCTATATACTCAAAACATAGGCATCCAAGTCATATGCTTGTCTAATTTGTGACACCAAAGCAATTTCACATTGAACCATCACGTTTACTTCCCGAACCCTAGAAATCAGAGGTTCTCAATAAGCGGGATGAAATAAATTCTGCATCATCACATTGATATGTACAAAATGTACAAATGTACAAATTTTCTTTCTCTATTACTGCTAAGGTTTTTCCCTGGAAAAGCCTTCGCAGCTGGATTTTTTTTAATCCTGGGCAGTAATGGGCTTGTTGTGATCTTTTTGTCTTGCGTGACTTTTTGGTCTCCATGGACAATAAAAGTCAATTCAATTCAATCTCTCTATATTATTGTTCCTTCTTGCATATATAATGCAGGCAAAAACATATGGTATATAGAATCCTTCCTCTGAGGCTATCTATGTAGCTTTATTGCCTACCCCAGTTTACTTACTACGGGACCACAACTTTTCACTCACGCTAGACCGACGACAAGAATTGCAATTGGGTACTCTAACAATTAGCATCAAATTCAAAATCTACACCATTAGGGTATAAAATTGAGAAATGGATATTGTCAAATGAATTTATTTTACAAAAAGTCCCTCTCTTTTTTAGTTCAATGTTAGTTCGCGCTAAGTGTGACATGTGGCAGAGAAGGGTCTATTATTCTTGAGGTTAGAATCTTAGTTTGTTTACAACTTAAAGTTGTGTTTTTCTCATTAGTCCTCATGCTTAATGCAAGATGTGGCAGAGAAGGGTTTGCTATTTCTATTTCTATAACAAGCTAGATCAATTTGTGTATTGCATCTAGACTTAGAACAATCTATTAGTTATCACAATGTGTCATAAATCCCTATATGACAATCAATTCAAGAAAAGAGCATAACATCACATAACCATTGGATTTACTATAGTAAGTGTCATTGTAGCTCTGGTATTGACTGAGTTATTGTAGATAGGTTGACCCGATGAGATGCAACCAATGTAGGGTAATTCGATCACCAAATTCCTCCTTAATCTTGTTCCTAGCCAACTCAATGAAGAGCCGACCTCCAGGAAATCAAATAGCCTGAGCTTCGACGGTCTAGGCATCGGATTTGGCCGACTTGCCGAGATCCTATTCAAAAGGATTTTGCCTCCTAAAGTTCGGGCCAGCTCAACCATTAAAAATAGTATTAGGTTCAAAAACAACCATTGAACCTATGAATAACTCATGAACCCTTTAAAATATCTTAGGGTTCCATGATCTAAATATGTCTTTTATAAAATTGTGTGTACAATATATGTATAGATGTCTGAGATAAGAATTATGTGATGATCCAATCCTATAATTCCAACAAATTTTAGCATATTTTCCAAGTCCTCAAAAAATGCCACATGCCCTTCTTTTTTTACATATGGTTGTAACATGCCACTGGGGCAAATATACCACAAATATGCCCAAGGTTTAAACATGACTGCGTCCAATATTTAAGATACTTGTCCCCCCTTCCCTCCCCCTAAAAGCAAAAAGAAAATTTGATGTGCACATACTTGCTAGTATCATAAGAATCTCTAAATAATCTTCCAAGGACCACAAGATCCTAGTTGAAGTTTTAAAGTATCACAAGTAGTCAAGACGTACTTATTAGTATCCTGCAATTTGCGTTTGATATGTACAAATTGGCATATACTATTTGATTTGCATTTGACATCATGTCTTGTTTTGTACTACATTGGATTTTAGCTTGAAAATGATGTGCACTTGTATGAATTGATGCTTGTCATTGTTTGGCTCATCCAATCTTGTAATGTGCTATTTTTATGTTGCTAGTCAAAAAGCCCTTGCATTAAATGGAAAAGATAGGGTGTAAGAGGCGCCTCACATGCAAATTTTTAGGCATTCACATGAACTAAATCTGAGACGGCCGGTTTGACGTCTGAGCCGTTCGTCCCCGAACTGCTGGAGCAGTTCACACCTGAGCGTCTCCAACGGCTTGACGTCCGGCAAGTTTTGCCGCTGACATGTGAGGCGTCCCTAAGCCTTTATGTCTCCATGTCCATAACACAAAAATTCATCACCTCTCAACTCAAGGCCAAATTTATTAATGGCAAGCTTAATTAAGGAGCCTTATGCATATCAGAAAGCTAGATTGTCATGTCATTTGATAGGTATCTCATAGAGATGGGTTGTCACGTGAACATCACATGGGGACAACTCATATTTGAAACGAGAAGCTAGATTTCCCTTGAATATGACTAAGATACAATAAACGAATGATATTATCCTGTCTCGTCGCCCTTGTATTATCATAAAGTACAAGTCAGGAGATAGCAGACTTTGTCTACACACTTGCCATGGGCATGCAATATATGTGGCGTTTTGAAGAACTATGTCCATGAATGCCATTGAAGACATTATAGATTAAAAGCAACTACATGAGAATCCATGGATATCTTGCATGTCACATACCAAAGAAAACTATATATTTTCAATATATATGAATAAAAAACCAAACCTTGTGACGTTCTATCTCATACTAGAATACGGGATTTTGTGTTAGAACCAACCAGCCCATGCAGCAACTTCATTTACCTTGCGGCTCTAGGAAAGGGGTTTTGACCTTCAACTCATCAAAACTATTATTTATAGATAGATAGATAGATAGATAGATAGATAGATAGATAGATAGATAGATAGATAGATAGATAGATAGATAGATAGATAGATAGATAGATAGATAGATAGATAGTATTTTTACGCATACCACATTGGCAACATCTATGAGGACATATGATGGACCCCCAGAGATTTGAACACATGATGGTTACATAACTTTTGGTCCATGTGCGTACCTTTAGATGTTTTATATGCTAAAGATCCTTCCCTTTTTTGAAGGATGACAAATTTTATACATCAATCAAAAAATTATAACAAAATAAAATGCAAAGACGGGACTACAACCCCACCGAACAAACTGATCCAGCTGAGCACAACCACCTGTTTATGCTTAGGAATAAATCTGAAGGTAAATTTCTCAAATCGATACTTTATTCTCTTGATTAAGAGAAGAACAATGATAAGCCATAACAATTTTCTTCTGTGTCTACTAAAGAAGACTCTCATCTACAATGTCCATGCCTCAAAGATATATAGTCTCCTTCTCTTCCAGATCGACCACAACTAGTCATTTCTTATCCTCTATAACTACTTTATCCTATCTCAAATGCTTTGGAATGGCCCAAGTCATTCTCATGCAAAAGGGGAACATACATGCTGCAACCAAGTGTCATATAGTAGATCACCAAATGTTCCCACCTAAGTGTACCAAGCTTAGATTGAAATAGACACACTTCCTTTTTTTTAGATAC
The DNA here is from genome assembly GCA_021234155.1 of Isoetes taiwanensis. NCBI lineage: Eukaryota > Viridiplantae > Streptophyta > Lycopodiopsida > Isoetales > Isoetaceae > Isoetes > Isoetes taiwanensis. The sequence continues at coordinate 33,072 of JAJEKV010000158.1, read as the reverse complement.
AAAGAGAACATTACTCACAAATATTTATGTTGAATGGACAGGCCTTGCCCATGTTGAGCAAGGTAAATAGCTCGTTTCTTCAGTTTGGCCATGCATCAGGATAAATAGTAAGCAAAATATGTTGGCTAGATAGAGTGGTGCCAAATAGGATCAACAACCAAGACCATGCCAGCCTACACGAGAGGACGCAATGCTCAATACTCTCAATCCTTTACTTACATAGAAGATAGAGCTTTGAAATTCGATGATCAACAGCCTGTTGACTCTTAGACATCTATGGATTACTTGCCACTTCAAAACTGCCACCTTCGGATGAAGCAACTTATTCCACATCCATGTCCGAGACACTTTTCCAATGTGGATGAGGGGCATGAAGATGCCATTGATTAGGAGGAGGCAAGATTTCATTATACAGAAGCAATTTATAAACAGAAAAACAAAGGGCTCCTAGCTTGATACCCTGGTGACAACCCATACAACTACTTCAATTTGCGGATTGGAATCATGTGGCAACAATGCAACAATACGAGTCCATACTACCCTATCCCATCTACGAGTGCTTCCCATGACAGGAGATCGCCAGACTTATACAAAACTGCAATAGTGGTTATAACAGCTGTTATCCATCATCGTTGTGTGTTTGGATGAATAACAGTGCTTAGAGGCACATTCTCTGGAGTGTTTTGCAAAAGTCCACTAGCATGGAGTAGATAACTGAAGACACACCTCGGGATTAATATGAAAAAGGGACCTAACAGTGTCCCCAAAGTAGCAAGCAACCCCTTTAGAAAGGGGGGAAGCATTTGGATATGGATGTAGATTATGTCTTACACTTGAAGATGTGCTTCCATTTAGCATATTGAAATTCCTATGATCAGAGGGGACGATCGGACATTGAAAATCTTTCTTCTTAAGAGCCTCATCAAGTTGCCCCTCATAATTCTTGAAAACTAAGCAAAACCAAATGTGTATATAAATGTATATCCCTGGTCCTTTTGGAGATCATGTTAAAATTGAAATGTGCCTGGTGAGAAAAAATGAAAACCCACACTATCTTTAGAGGAAAACACATCATTCTTGCACTGCGACTCGCATGAAACCAACAAAGCGCCCGATAGATAGGCTTCTCATTCATCTCAGCAGATTTTCTACAATGGTGGACAGTGGATAGCCGCACACATGCGAACTACCCACGAAAAATAAAGGGAAAATCCAATTATATCATTTGGACCCCAAAACAAATACAATGCTAATAGATGAGTGGTTGATGTACTGCCGAAAGCTTATCACCGGGATTAAAAAAACAGCCCTTCGGTTTTCGAGGAAAAACCCTAGTGATAAGCCTCGGCAAGGGGCTTAACAAACGTAAGGCATAGAATCGCTCCCAAAACCAGCGCATGGAGAAGTCAAAAGCGGATGGCGCCGCCAACCAACTGCACGCACATCACCAACAACAAACGAAAAACATACCAAAAGAATAGCATCACCCGGTGGGTGGAAAAAAGCATCACCCACCGGTGGAAAACATGATAAAACGTAACTTGTACAAAATATAATAAACAAAGAAGGAGGGGAGGGTGGGTTGAAAGAGAATAAGGCACTGGCGAGAGAAGAGGAGGCGCCAGATGAAACGTCGATGAAGAACTCGCAATAAGTAGCAAACGCGTAAACCCGATGAACGGGCAAAAATGCATGCGATGCATGCATCGCGACGCATGTATCAATATTGCATGCTCGTCTTGAGCAAGAATGCCGATTCGCTTCCTTGAATCGGCGACATTCTTGCACCGCGACTTTATGAAACCAACAAAGCGCCGAATACCAAAGGACTTCCTTAACCAACTAGGATCGAGGACGAAGGTCACAGGATGAAGGCTAAAGGCCTAAAGGACAAAGAAAGCAACGCCAATTGGCCAAACCAGGCAGAAGAAAGCCCTCCCCGCCTCGAAACAAGTGAAAAAGAATAAAGATGCTGAGAGAAGAGGAAGCCCGATGAAACGTCGATGAAGAACTCTGCAATAAGTAGCAAACGCCCAACCTGATGAACGGCCCAAAATGCATGCGATGCATGCATGCGACGCATGCAATGCATGCATGCTCGTCTTGAGCAAGAATGCCGATTCGCTACGCGAATCGACGACATTCAATGGTTATACAAATCATATGCAATGTACAATTTCAAAATTTCTAGTGACGATAGTGTAGTACAAGATACAATCTTTCTTGCCATAAAGTCCAAGAGAGAACCACAACTTTCATATTTAAGTAAACATGTTTGCAACTTTACATCTATTTCGTTCTTGTTTCTATCATTCATATATAAGTCATTTTTCTTTTCTATTTTTTTTCTATTTCGTTTCATACAAAAAAAAAACCTACGCTTGACACCTAGGAAAAAAAGCTGATGTTAGCACGTGACGTCATGGTTTCTCCTTTCTTGCTCTACAAGCAATCATTTTTGTATGTTTTCTTGCTTTGCAAGCAATCCCTCAGTAATCTGCACCGTAAGTGTGAGCGATCTATGTTCGGCCATAGCCAGAAGCTCGTCGTCACCATTTGAAAGCAAGGAGGCGATATTTCTTCATATCTCTTATTCCGTTGTTCTTGGAATCTCGACTGGTTGAAACGTCATACTTACATGGGTTTATTTATTCACTCTGTTCTTCTGTTTTTGCTAAAACCTCTAGCTAACTTAGCACTTGCACTTACAGATTGCTCCATGTATGGGTTTGGCGGCGACCATAGCCAAGCTCCGTGCTCCCCCCTCCAAATCCTGTGGCGCAGGCGTTTTTGCTAATCTCTAACGAATCAGCAAGCCTTGAGAATTGGCAAGCCTCGGATATTATGGGAGAATCCTCCTATGAATCTTTCCATTTCTTGCACTACAAGCAATCTCTCTGTACTTTGCGTCGCCTGGTTAGAGGGCATCTCGATTAGCCCAATTTCAGGGCTTCATTGTACCTCGTGGCAAAGTCAGGCACAGAACTCGCCATTCCCATTAGGTTTAAGCAATCCCTGGTGGAGGATTGCCTTAGGTTGGGTTCATATGCAACCATCGCCGGAGAGGGGCCCTGTTTTTCCCTGTGCTTTTTGGCGATGGCAGATGATGATGCGTGTAAAAGGGCTTGCCTTTTTACGTGATGGTGAGGGTTGCCATCGTGCATGTGAAGCGGCCATTAGCATTGCGTATGAATTTTTTTCACCAATTCATAACAAATGTGACCAGCAAAGGGATGAGTTTTAGCTTCAAATAGCGTTGCAAATCTTCTCTTTCTTCTATGATCTGCAGAGAAAATTGGATGGAGGTGTTTATGGAAGTGATCGAATCCAAGTTCCTGAGATTTTAGGGATAATTTTATCCATCTGTTTGCTTGTTCTCTAGATATTGTTTCGTTGTGCTTCGACAATGGCTGTGATTTATGCAAAGTCACACCCTTTCATGTTTGGTTCACCATTCAGGGTATTTTAAGTCGATTTCATGCAAGATTAATTTTGTATAGAATCTTTCCTGTTTTTCCATTGATAACTCTTGATAGAAATTAGGAAGTATTTGAAGATGTTTTATATGAAGTATAAGCAGCAGAGCGGTAGGATGTTTAAGAAAACCATGACCAGTCTATAGAAGTTGTGGATGATCCATTCCGGACAGAATGATGGGGATTTTGGGCCCGGAAAAATGCATGTGTTATCCCAGCCCAGCAAACCTGCAGATAAAGCCGGTTACGACAATCTGGCAGAAAAGTAAAAAAACATGGCTTCATCTTGGTATTTCCATCTGAGTTTTCTTCTTAAGACATTTCTCTGCTTTTTCATATGTTTGCAGGTAGTTATACATCCACAATTGTAAATCCGGAACAGGGTTGCAGATTCTAGTCTGAACCATAGCCAGTTTCTTCTATTGTTTTGCAAAAGAAACCCAGGTTCTTCTATTTTGTTTTTCATGCAGTTATTTGCATGTGAGCTTTTCCCTAATAAAAAAAAGGGTTCTCTCTTTTTTCATGTGTTTGCAGGCAGTTATACATCCACGGATGTATCACTGATTCCATTTGTCGTATAACAAAAATCCACTTGCAATAGATGAATTAGAAGCTGGGTTTTTCCTGAGACAGAAGATGTGTTCATTCTAGATATGATGACTATAATATTAGATTCTAGGTTTCCTAATATTGTTATGGTGTATTATGCTAAAATGAGGATGTTTGGAGTTGTAGATGCAAATACATTTTCTAGGACTATATTCTCTAAAGAACAAATGAAGTTTAAGCCAAAGATATATCAGCTTCTTTTTATAGTCACAATTAAAAGGTTTAAAATGCAGACTTGGACATTTTTGCTTTCATTTTGAGTAGATTCATCATAGCTTTGCACCAAGATCGTCTTTTTCTTCAACTTTGACTATTATTGAGTATAGTCTTCTTTTTTTTTTTTGGTGGCATGCTTTATTTTGTTGTAGTGTACCTAACTTATTACTTAGGTTTAGATGTTTTTGCAACCAAGATCTTTAATTTAGATAACTTGCTATGGATGCAGGTCCATCAAGTATTTGACTGACCATGAGGATGTTTTCGAAGTATTTGCAACTAGCACATCATGCACCTGAGGAATTAAGGCCATGGCAATCAATGATAAGTAAGAGAAAGCCTTGAAACCCAGATCTTATAGCATGCCAGTAATCTAGTGAAGTGAAAGGGCTTTGCAAATATGGAAGTTGGCACATTGTGCAATTTTAAGGCCATGATTTAATAAAAGAAACGTTAGATGCCATGGTAGACCCATGGGCTTAGCAAACCGAAGTTGTCATTTTGTGCAATCAAATCCACTAAAGTAAAAGTGCTTAGAGAGCACTCATGTGTTCTATTATGGCTTATGGAACTCCATGTAAACTTAAAAGGATAAATGCTAGATGATGCCTTAGCAGTCCAGAGTCTACTGAAATAAAAAGGCTTAGAAGTAATCCCAGGGCAAATCTAATCTGATTGAAGGGACTTCTTATACCTTAAGACTACGTCCCTATAGACAATAAATAAGTTCTATGTTTAAGAATAGGGAGACATGCTTGACAAATTGTGTGTGCATATTGCTAACATGCAATAAAGGGCTTTATGAATGAACATGAATACTTCGATTTAATTCGATATACACTCCAACCAAAATCCCCCCTCCTCAAGGAGTAAAACTATAGGCTACAAATAGGCCATGGTGGTGGGCATCCATTATTTTTGAAATGCTTATACAATTCAACTCTGCCTTTGTAATTTAGCCCCCTAAAAACTTTGTGTGGTTTGAATTGCAAACCCGCTATTTAGGAACTATTTTTAGTAGTTGGAAAACAAACATTTTGAGACATTCTAACGTGCTTTAACCCAAAAGATGCATAGTTCTTAAACTTAAAATTTATTGAAACATTACATAAGCTCTGCAATGCTCAGCGTTGGCTACATATTTAGAAATTTTTTTTGTCACTAAATGATACTTTTTAAGGGACGCGTAACATGCTTTTACTCGGGTGCTCTTCTCAAGGATTCTTTTAGTTTATTAAAAGAATCTTGCATTTTAGCTGCAACATTCCAATCATAATTGGGTCTAGTACAAGACCCAAATATTTACTACAAGGCCCAAATTTACAACCAGGTCGGGATTGAAAGAGGACATCAAGAATGGTCTATCCATGCAAGAAGAAGTCCCCCTCCCCCTGCATGAGACAAAGAAGAAACACTGATTTGAGAAGCTGAAGAAGTCTTTTGCTATAAGAAACAATTTATATGATAACGTGGAATATTACTTAAGAGTTGTAATGATGCATAAGGAAGATGAAGGAAGGAAGGGGATCGCCCACGAGACCAATCGGTTCTATGGGACCATCTAAAAAACGGGCCCCAGTGAATTCCGCCTCGATTAAAAACCCCACCGGGCGGGTTTTCGAGGGAAAACCGGTGGCAATCCGGCACGACAAACCCCCTAACATATAAAATGCGAGGGGGATGCCCACTTTTTTCTCGATGGGCCCCTTCCATTGAAACCGATGGCCACCCACACCACACCGGAAAGTGTTTTAAATAAGGACTATGTTTCAGAATTGTGTTTCTTTAACTGATACGGAGGTGCGATGATGCTTCAGAACTGTGTTTTCTTTAACATTCTTTTCGGAACTGTGTTTTCTTTAACATTCTTTTCGGAACTGTGTTTTCTTTAACATTCTTGCTTCTAATCTTTGCAAAGCACTACAAAAGAAACATGGAAGAGGTATATGGAGCATAAGAACTACAGTGTACTTTCCGGCCGACCTTGTGAAGAAATGCTTTGATCCTTTCTGTTTGATCTAGGATGGCAGCACTTGTATTCCTGATTATTTCCTTTTGGTGAGACCACATCCTCTGCAAACCTAACTTTTTTCTTCCTTTTCTTGCATTCTGGTGCTTCACAAGTAAGAAATGTTTTCAAAACAGTATGAATTTCTTTCTTTTCTCCTTATTCTGTTCTTTGGAGCTTGAAACTTTCTTGGAACCATTTTTACTGCCAGATTCCTCTTCAGCATGTGAGGATTTAGATTAAATGCATATTCTGCAAAAGGGATCATGTCAATTTTTGGCTTCTTGGTTTGGTGGGTTCAAATCCCACACGATTAGCTGTAACATCTCTGTAAATCTGTTAAAAGTTGTTGTAACTGGGAGTAAGTTGTAATTTTTAGTAGGTGCGGAATCGTCTTCTTCCTTTCCATTCCGTGATGTACTGATACGACACGTGGCGGCATAGAGATCATCTTCCGACGAAAAAAGCGACCCTATTTCCATGTTGTACATGATAATGCCTAATATTAGTTGAAAAAAACAGACACAATGCAGGTAGTGACACATGGTGTGAATGTAAAGAAAAAAAGAATGGAAGGAATAGATTAATGGTAGAACGTTACAATTCAAAAGCACAAGGCATTATTAAGAAAGATGATAATATGGGATGATAAACATAACATAACAAAACCCTACAATATGGGGACAACAATTTTAGTAGTAAGCAGAACAACACTATCAGGGATATTAAGGTAGGTAGTGGCATAAGTAGCATAGCCATAAGCAAGTCTAAAATCCCCAGTGCCTCCAACAACTGCAAGCTCTTTGGATTGATGAATGCCAACAGATTTGTCAGTGCCTTGGAAAGCAATTGTGCCATTGTATTTCTTAGTTTGGATCACAGCACTAAACACCAAAAAAGCATGGGACATATCCACAGCAGCTATCATGAAGGTTCCTTTTGCGCGCCCAATTTCCTTTGCAGTTGTAAAATTGGGGCCATCCAAGATCTGATTGTCTATTACAAACAGAGATCCGAATTGGGTGGTATTTGTATTTCCATTTGGGCCTGCTACCCGAACTCCGGTGGCGTTGGGAGAGGTGATTTTGTCGTAGAGGTATAATTTGAGCTTGATTTGCTTGAATGGCTTGCCTTCTACTCTAGCAAGTGAAACCAAGACCAGAATTTGCAGAACCAAAATGAGGGCTACTCTGGAATTCATTTTTGAGTGATGGAATGGTCGCTCAATTGCCGGATCTGTACCTCAAATTAGTGCGCTGATGTGTGTGAGTTATGCAGAACCAAGAATGGCAGATCTTTTAAATGCAGAGTAGCGTACTGTTTTTGCCGCCTTAATGCAGGCACATGGCCCTGAAAACGTGAGTTTCACTGCGGCCAATGCCTTTGTTTATTTTCTATTTGATTCGTATTGATATGTGATTTGCTTATCATGAAATTTCCAACTTAAGTAATGTGCAGGAAGGAGCGCTCTGCATGTCGGCAATCTCAAGTTTTCTATGTCAAAGCTTATATCAAAACAGAGCATTAATTTGAGGTTTTTAGCATCACATGGGCCATACCGAAACTTTGCCTCAGCATATTAGCACTTTGGCGGTAACGTTTTGTCTCATTAACACAGTGAAGCCTCCACCCTTCATTTCCCAGCAGGTTCGTCCCATCTGCAAGCTCGAAATATACATATATTTATTTTTTTCTTTGAAAGTTCAGCATATTGTTACCGCAACAATATGCCTTGCTTGCTATGGTCTCTCACTAAAAAGTCAGATTTTGCATGTGGGTTATTCAAACTTTGCGTATACAAATGAAAGACACAAATCAAGTAAGACTAAAATAGAAACATATTGTGATGTAAGTTACGACCTTATATGGTCCAACCAATATTCTTAAGCTCATTAATGAATGTTGAATTAGAAGTAAGTTGTACTTTCAAAATGTTGTCGCTTTTTAGAATGAGCACATTCGGAATTAATTGGGTCTTTTAGTCGAGTGTAGTGCAAGTGCATAGATGTATTTAAGGCTATGTGGATTTCCATATTACATGAAATATATAGCAATCGCATATCCATTTAAAACAGAACTCTACATTACATCGTTGTCCACTTATATCGTTGTTTATGGGTTTCATTTTTAGGATTCAATATGAATCATTGATCTCCAGCATATCCCGGGCATGATGCCAAATCAATGGCTAATATCTTTTTGCAAAAAAAAAAAAATGCTCTGCCACTTTCTAAGGTCACTTCAAACATCTGAACATCAAATTTCAGCATTCATTAAATTCCAAACCTTTCTTATCTCCAGATCTATTAGCACGGAGCCCTGCCCAGCGTCCTGTGAGACCATCCTTGTTAATCACATATAGAGTATCTTGGGAATCATTGTTCCACACAGTCCAGTTCTTACTGTAATATTTGTCAGCAAAAATAGAAATTAGGGGTGCAAAGAAGACTAAAAAGCAAAGCAGGGCTTGGGCTTTCACTTGGAAGTTAAGGATCAACAATCCCTGCGCCATGTCTCCTGATTACCACGATGAATTTTGGAGCTCATTTCAACTTCGACTTAGCTACATCCAATATTAGAAGGCTGCCCAAGTCAAAGCCAAATTCCTTTCTTAAATTGTTCCTGTCATGGCGGCAAGTAGGACTGGATCCTATTAAAATCACATGGCCAGCATTAGCTCTCAAGGGTGTGACTGCTTTGCATGTTTACACAGAGAGAACAAGTCTTACACCTTTGCATAAACTTCCTCTCAGAATCACACATCCCCTCCCAACGGGTTCCACTGCAGGGCCTCACATTACCAGATTATGTATGTCCCATCATAGCCAACCTTCTTCACGACTGAAGGAGGGAGTAGCTGCTTACAAGAAGCCATTCAAAACAACAAAGCTAAGAGAAAATGTTTCCATTCAAAACAACAAAGCGAAGAGAAAATGTTGCTTCTTAGAGCCTGAAATTTATAGAAAAGAGCACCCTGAGCACAGAAAATAACAACATTGGCACAAAAGCAGTTAACAACAATATCTCTTGCTTTCTACTAATTGTGCCAATAAAAACAATATGCCTTTCCCTAATTTCAGCAGCTTATCAAATTTCAGCACAGTCAAGTAGAGATACAAACAATAATATGAAACAATTCGACATAAAACTCTTGCGCACCATAGGTGGTCATTTTCATTAGTGTATAATTGGACATTGTTCTCCACTTAGATGTATGGTCATCTAAATATCTTCATCCTCTGATAAAGGGCCCTGCTGATAAGGGATTCTGCAATTGGAAAATGACCTTCCTGTAAGGAACTATACAAGTTAGTAATGATGACACCTTGGATTACTGAAGGAAGCAAATGCTTTTCCTTCATTAAACTTGTTATTAGTTGCCACTGCCAACCATGCCAGCATACTCAATTGACCATCTTTTGAACTTGGATAAACGTTCATAGATCCATAATGTTCAAAGATTACCTCATCAACCCGATTCCTATGCATATAAGCCAATATTTCTAGTGAAGGAGCACCATTGGAAAAAAAATCATCCAAAAACTCACAATCAGCACCAGTGAGACAGAAGACACCAAACCCAAGGGTCATGGAGATACAAGGAGCTCACAAAATCAAGCTGTCAATGGGCCTCGTATGTTCGCTTTAATGAAAATATAGCTGGTTGTATTAGTTTCTAAATTAAGCTACGGTACTGAGTGAGATTCATAATGCAGTTGCTAACTAGGAACACTTTAGGTTAGACCCATTCGGACATCGTGCGATCTTAGTTGTGTTCGAATTTCAGCTTCAGCTTCAAAGTGTTCGATCCTTCAAAGCATGCACCAAACTGGACGTTTCTTCATTGCTCATCTGATGGAGGTTCTGTTGCCAATGAAAGGGCACCTAATGTGTCCATGATATGTTACATAAGAGTTACACAGAAGTCGCATCTTCTGCTCCAGCAGATCATATAATAGTGTTCATTCACCAATTGGCCCTGCACTATGTTTAATGTATTGGAAGTAGGATGATAGAAAGGAGTTGTTGAACCATAGAGCGAAAGATTGTTTAGGAGTTGTCTACAGATGATATATGATGTACATGATAACATGGAATATTAGTTGAAAACACAGACACAATGCATATAATGACACATACATGGTACATAAACGTAAAGAAAAGATGAATGGAAAGAATAGATTATTGGTGTAAATAGTACAATTTGAAAACACAAGGCATCGTTAACAGGGATGATTATACGGTATGGTGAACATAATATAACGAAACCCTACAACTTGGGGACAACAATCTTAGTAGTAAGCAAAACAACACTATCAGGGATGTTAAGGTAAGTAGTGGCATAAGTAGCATAGCCAGAAGCAAGCCTAAAATCCCCACTGCCTCCAACAACTGCAAGCTCTTTGGATTGATGAATTCCAACAGATTTGTCAGTGCCTTGGAAAGCAATTGTGCCATTGTATTTCTTAGTCTGGATCACAGCACTAAACACCAAAAAAGCATGGGACATATCCACAGCAGCTATCATGAAGGTTCCTTTTGCGCGCCCAATTTCCTTTGCAGTTGTAAAATTGGGGCCATCCAAGATCTGATTGTCTATTACAAACAGAGATCCGAATTGGGTGGTATTTGTATTTCCATTCGGACCTGCTACCCGAACTCCGGTGGCGTTGGGAGAGGTGATTTTGTCGTAGAGGTATAATTTGAGCTTGATTTGTTTGAATGGCTTGCCTTCTACTCTAGCAAGTGAAATCAAGACCAGAATTTGCAGAACCAAAATCAGAGCTACTCTAGAATTCATTTTTGGGTGATAGAATGGTCGCCCAATTGCCGGATCTGTGCCACAAACTAGTGCGCTGATATGTGTTATGCAGAACCAAGATGGGGAGGTCTTTTAAATGCGTGGAATCCACTGTTGTTTGCCGCCTTTATGAGCACATGCCGCCCTCGCTTTTACGGGTTCATCACAATAGGCCTACACTTCATTATTTTGTATGTCATCAACGCACCCTAACTCCTTTTCTTCTTAGATTTTGCATGTGATTTGCCATTGTTCGTGAAACACTTAATAGTTTCCAGCTTAACTTAATGTTTAAGAAGGATCGCTCTCCATGTCGGCCATCTAGGGTTGACAAGGTCTCCATGTCATATGAAAACGCCTCTAACTAGTGCTAAAGTCCTTGTGCCATACCGACATTTTGCTTGACCGTGTAGCACTTTGGCGGTAATTTTGTCTCATTTACATAGTCAAGCCTCCACCCTTAATCTCCCTGCAAGTTCATCTCATCTCCAAGTTCAAAATATTGTTGCCTCAACATATGCCTTGCTATGGTCTCTCACTAAAAAGTCAGATTTTGCATGTGAGTATACAAATGAAAGACACAAAGCAAGTAAGACCTTTAAAATAAAAATATATTGTACCGTGCACTCTTTCTTTTATCACCAAAGCACGTGATTTACCTCAAAAATATTAACCTTCGCGGATGTCTTCAACGTCGTATAACTATTTATCTAAACATATATAATCAAGAGTTCAATTTTTTATTTTTGTTCGCCCATTGAATTTTTCTAGGCCACAATCTAAGTTTATACTTTTTTTCTAGGCCACAATCTAAGTTTATACTTTGAAGCCACGCAAATCTAAATGGACGTTTGGCAGCGACAAGTTATAAGGTTTGGGGGGACCTATTCGACCTGTCTTTCACAGCTTCTGCTAGATTGTGCTTGAAGGTTCTTGACGATTTTTTGTATGGAATGCTTTTGTTGATTCCGGTCCTGGGCCTCGGATTTCTAAGTTTAAAATTTCCCTTATACCAGTATACCAAAAATGCAAACCTTTTTTTTTATGTGATCATGTCCAGGTTGCTGACATGAAGTTTTAACACATAATGAGTGGTAATTTAGCATTTAACTCTTTGTGCGTTAGTATTTAGGATCATTTCTTGCATTAGATTATTGACAATTCAAATTGTTACATTGTCTTCAACGGATGAACTAAAATTTGAGAATCCAGGAATAGGTATCTGGCTCTTGAATAGTTGTTGCAAAACTACATATGAGTTGTTTAGATATTGATAAACTGACAGCATAAATAGAAATGCTCTTCATTAGTTTAGATTTATGTTATATTATACTTATAACTGAATCATTTTGTGCTCATCTAGCAATGTTTTCATAATCCAAGTGGGAAGGTTATGGACATGGATGATCTTGCAGCAATAGTTGGGTTGTGCTGCAAGCACGATTATCTTGCAATTACTGATGAAGTATTTTGTTTTTGTTAAATATGCATATAATTCCTCATTGATTATACTATCTTTTGGATATGTTGCATTCTACGGCTTCAAGCATGTAAGTATTGCCACAGTTTCTAACATGCCTGAGAGAAGAATTGTCACATCATTTATCTAAGACCACCTCTATCACAGTTTTGTTACTCAACCATGGTGATTTTGTTTCTTGTGAGTGCAAATCATATTAGACAATAATAAGTTGGCATTGTTGTCAAGTTAATAGGCTAGATTTTCTAAGGCAAAAACCCTTTCTTCTTCTTTGGAAGAGTTTCTCAGCATTCACATCACACTTTTCTAATCTGGATTGTTTTAATTGCAAAATCTTTCAGCATTCACATCAGACATTATTAAACTGGATTGTTTTGTTTGCAGGTTCAATGGCTTGCAAATTGGATGGGATATTCATGTCATAGATGCAATCCAATATTAGGAATTTCCAAGTGTCTAGGATGCACCAAAAATTATTGCATTGGAGAAGCTTTGATCGATCACAAATATTCCTTTCTTGAAGATTGATAGTTGTGTAGCTTATCTGTGTTAAATTATTGTCACTTTCAATGTTTATTATAATACTTGATTCCAATAAGCTAGAGATAAATGTAGACAATGAAATAATATGTCATAATCCACATTGGAAAGTCTTTAAAATTGGGGTAATGGGGCGAGAGTAATTCAAAGGAAAGGGAAATGTTCGCTGCTTTGAATGACAAAATGTAGTGATGTAAAAGACATTAAGGAACTGTTGAAAAGACTAAAGGCTTTAGATCGTAAGTCAATATAATACATCAAAATCTAATACATCAAAATTTGCTGCAACACTAGCCGTGCAAGTTTCGCGCTCTAAGAATTAGATCAATATAACATCATATGCATGAAGTTGTTAGAAATCCATTATATCGAATGCTATCAACAAACCATTTATAGTTTCAGCATACTCATGGGGAAGATATCTCTAATCCGATTAATAGATGATCATTAACAATGGGCCCAATTTCACAAGGTTCACTTTCACAGGTTTAGAAAAACAATGAACTTTACATTGTCACTTCTTAATCACGCATTATTTTCTTTTAGAACACAAGGTGGGACAACGCAGGTTCAAATCATGTATGTTTCTGGACATGTAGGCAAGATGGATGAAGAGAAATGTGCCGCCGCGATAAATTTCTTGTAAATATTATTACTATCCCCCAAATAATATATTCTAGCAATATGTTGAAACAGAGGATGTTCATGTAAATTGTACTTTCAAAGCTCATTAATGCATTTTGAATCAGAAGGTAATCATTTAAGTTGTACCTTCAAAATGTACACGCCTAGTCAAGTGTAGTTTTGTTGTGGGATCCTAAAAATTGGGATTGTGCATGGTACCCTAGAGTGGAATATCTAATCGAACGACGATGATGCTTTGGCGTGTCTAACGGTAGAGATTGACTATAGTACCTAGTACATGACAGGTACAGTAAAACAGGGGACAGAAAACAGGCCCCATAGGGAGGGATCCCTGGAGGCTGGAGGGGTTTTCTTTCCTCCATGATAACTAGGGAAAAACTATCTTGACCCCTATCCAACAACCTAAATTTCCGTTGCCTTCCCTTTACGTGGAAAAAGGTTCACGTGTGAGCTCTTCCATGGCGTCAGTGTATAACAAATCCTTTTTTTAATAGACAAAAAAATCCTTGGCCTTACACAATCGATTATTAGCTTGAGCATGAATTGGCCATTCTGTTACAAAATCCACTCGGAACTTTTTCTTTCTAGGTGCATAACAATGAGGATCACAGTCGTCTAAACAAGTATTTGGGCATTTGTTTTCTAAGTAAGCTTTGGGACACTAGTGCTTTAGAGTTGGTAAAGATATCACATGTCAAAAACCAAATTAATCCCATGCATGCCAAGGGTCCATAGCGGTACCTGTTAATACATTCACTCATGAAGAAGCATAGAGCGATTGTGTCCATTTGCACAGGAGCGCATCACCTTAGAATTGAGATATGCAGATGGGCTGGGGAAGAACGAGAAAACAGGATCTGCCAAGTTGCTAAATGGGAGTTATTGAAGATGAGGATCACACTTTTCAGAACTGTCCAACATTTGCACCTATCCGGTCATGATATGCTAAGTTGGTTTCACCTAACCAACTCGCCTTGTACAGTTCATCAATAAGCTTTATTACTGCCAATGTTTAATTCGTTCGAAAACGTTTTGGGGCGAGGATTTTCAATTCTAGCCAGTAATAGGTTGATTGTTTTTTGTCTGTTTATCTGGGTCTAATAGGTCATTTGGTCTTCGTGGACGTTAAAAGCCAATTCAATTTAATTCAATTCAGTAATGATTTAAAAAGGAAACGTCAAGAAAAGATTCTACGACTATAATGAATGCAATGGTTCTATGGTAATATAGAACCATCATTCTTGGAAAGACGAAAATAGCTCAGAACTTTTTTGCTTGTACCTTTTTGTTCCTCTATATATTACTTCAGTTTCTGGTTCTTTACATCCGTCTTTTTCTTGAGCGTTTCCATCTTCTTCTCTCTTGTGCTTTTAGTTTTCCTCCCTAGTTTCTTAGCTTGTTTAGTTGGCTCGTCTAGTTGTCTACCTGGCTTCTTAGCTTGCTTAGTTATCTGGGTCTCTTTAGATTTCTTGTCAGATTTCCATAAGGTACTTGTTTAGCATAGACAAATGGTATTTTATCAGTGCTTTATCGATATGGGGGGCTCATCTTAAAAGGTACCTTTTGTGGAAGGGTTAACTTATAGTATGTGTTATCATTTCATAAACGATCGCAATTCGCTGTCGTTTGAAGAAGTCCAATGACACAGATTTGCAACATCATTGATCCCAACGATTCTTATGGCATGGTTACGTACAGTTGCAATTAACACAAGAAGTTACGAATGCGTTCAGAAATAATTTTGCAATTCGTTTATGAGGCAACCAACTATTGTCTGATTGCAAAAATATAGATCGCACCAATTCGCCATAATCAGGTAACCATTTATCTCGTTTACAAACTGGCCTATCCATCTACATTTAAAAGCATAAAATTTATATATGCCTGCACACACACTTTTTATTTACGGACATTCAAATGCAGGAGAATAATAGAGAACATAAAAGAAGAAGGTTCACATTTGTAAACGTATTTGATTTGATGTTAGATTCAATTGTGCAATTCACAACGTTAAAAAAACAACCCTATCACGCGTACATTGTATATGCATTCGACTCATCACTATCAGTAAAGAAATTAACGAATATCACAAAAAAAAAGGTTTGTCGTGCAAAACATATACTTATATGGCTTTTCTTTGATGGTTTTTATATGATTTTTGGTATGTATATTATTTTCGTATACAGTATGTTTTTATAGAATAGAATAGAATAGAATAGAATATGATTTGTCGTCCACGGTGTTGAACCCGGTTCCTACGACCATGTTAACACCTATATAAATTCAATTGAACACCATAGCCAAGAAATCAAAAACTTGCACTAAAATTTCATCTTCACCAATGTAAATCGGATACATATCATTTCCTTGCAAGGGACCTTCATTCAAATATGGAGGGGGCAGCCACACCTCCTTGAGCACTTGCCACCATGCTCCAATGAAGAAACCGTGAAAGGAAGAGGAGGAGAGAGTATCTCCTCAAATTATTTATGCTTTTACACTATAAATCTCCACCATTATTTTCCACCTCTTCATCACAACCATCAATTTTGCCTCTTCATCTTAATCATCCACTTCCACCACTTAATCAAAGCCCTTAAAACCTAACCATTATTATATGCCCCAAATATGCTCAAATGGTCTACAAAAACATGTTGAACCACTTGTGTTCAACATTATGCCCCAAAAGAAGGTGCCTACCTCGCCTCAACACATAATATAGCACTTAAGATACATTATGAAGTACATAGAAATGAGTCGGGCAATATTCACACATCCACCTGGGGCTACTTTGGCTCGCACCACGTGTGGATAACCATACTCAACAAGTCCAAACAAGGTACTTCCAACGTCCGCGACCGCTACCGGCTCGTCCACGCTAGTAACACTCCTTGGCAAAATAATAATGTAATAAAGTTCTATAAAATAGCATCATTAGTGCATGTCACACGTTGGCAAAAAAGTTATTGTCCCAACAAGAACCATGGGGTGCCCCAACAAAACCATGGGGAATATCCGCGAATAGCAAACAAAGGGTTAGGGGCAATGGCCGGTGTTAGGGATAAAACCGCGGGTGCCCCAAAGACTTATCCGCTTAATAAAAACACCTGTCTAGGCAATGATCGGTTGTTAGACAAAACCGTAAGTGCCCCAAAGACTTATCCGCACAAAAACACCTGTCCGGCAATGATCAAAAAGTCGGGGCAATGGTCGGAAAGGAAGGAAAATTGATTTTTTAGGGTTAGATTCACGATGGCCCTCTTTGCAAACCCGGCAAAAGCCGAGGATAGAAGGCCGGTGATGCGCAAAGATTGAATCGTGGCGGTGGATGAGGCGCGAAGCAAAGGCATGGTTAGGTTTTAAGGATCGGCAATTTGAGGCAAGCTTTTCTTAGATTTCGGCAAGGGGACAAGCGAATGGGCAGAATTTATGGAAGTGGGCGCAAGGTCCCCGCAAGATTTTTCTGAAAATAAAGAGCCCGAGCTGAGATAAGATTTGATGGATCTTGGTGATGCAAGGGAGACTTGTTTTGTACCAATCGGGCCGGCAAAGCGCACAAGAATCACGAAGGATGCAAAAAAACGCGATGGTCGGCAAGGCTTGGGCCAGATTTTAGATATTCAAAGGTTAGACATAGCAAGATGGCATGATTTGGGCGGCGGCACATGCTCTGTAGCCAAAATGACGTAAAAAGCAAAAAAAAAGAAGGCAGAATCAAGCAAGACAATGTCTTGACAAAGAATTTTGCAGATCAGATAAGAATCAATGCCTTGCTCACATATGTGCGTATTATCTTCACTATTTTTCCCCGCTTAATAAACGTAAAGCCATTTGTTTTGCGGCTTGCTATTGGGACGAAATCCTCTTAAAAAATCTTCAAACAAAAAGCCCATCCTCAAGCTTTGAAATTATATGCATTATCGTCATTATTAGAATGAAGTGCCTCCGAAAAGAAATTTCTTCAGAGAGCTCCATCCACGTAGGCTTTGAAAATCATGCAGGTTGTTGTACACAAGGCCTTCCAACCATGCCGCGATCCGGGCTTCAATAAATTGGCAACCAAGCTTCTAATGGGGAAGAAAAACCTCGATCAAAAGACCAGTCCCACCAGTGCCATAATGTTGAACCCGGTTCCCAAACAAAGCCAACACCTATATAAATTCAATTGAACACCATAGCCAAGAAATCAAAAACTTGCACTAAAAATTTCATCTTCAATAATGAAATCAGATACATATCATTTCCTTGCAAGGGACCTTCAATTCAAATAGGAGGGGCTGCCACCCCTCCTGAGCATCGCCACCATGCTCCAATGAAGAACGAGAAGGAAGAGGAGGAGAGAGAAGTATCTCCTCAAATTATTTATGTTTTACACCTATTAATCCCCACCCATTGTTTTCCACCTCTTCATCACAACCATAAATTTTGCCTCTTCATCTTTAATCATCCACTTCCACCACTTAAATCCAAGCCCTTAAGACCTAACCATTATAATATGCTCCAAATTACATTACTCTGGTGGGACACAAATAGTGGAGGAAAGCTTCGCGTAGTGTATTGTGGAGAACTTATGAGTATATGCTCTACACCTTCCAAATATATCTTGGATGAAGAGGACAAAGACCATAAGAACCATAGGGATGAATGATGTTCCAAGCAAGGTTTTATTGTCTGACTCCTTGATAAGTCGTGGGCAAGAGACCACCAATGTATCCATACAAATTGAAGTAACCCTCCTCTGTAATTGCATCCATCAGCCCGCGGTACCAAGAATCCTCAAGAATTTTTGGTACAATTTGAAGATTATTATGACCAATATGGTTGCAGAGGAAGGAGCGAATTAACGGTTTTGGGCAATGTATGAGGGAAAGTAAAACATGGTATGTGTACCAAGAAAGTTGTGGTGTTTGGCAATGGATATCCCACGCCATAACTTTTAGATAGATAGGTTTGAGTGTTACCTACAAAAAGCGTTGGTCACGGTGAATTACGACTCTTGCCATTAATAAAATGGAGAAAGTGAAAGAAACCTTTGTTGAAAGATTCAATGATTACATTGTGAGGATGCCGCAATTAGGGGTGAAAACACCATCTATCTAGTTGAAAGCTTGTTGCGTGTCCGAACCCTGGTTTAAGGTCTATGGGAAAATGTGCAACCGCCAGGGGGGCCTAGACTCAATACATAAAGCATTTTCCAAAGCCATGGAAATTGCAAAACCATAGCCTTAATAATTTAAAAAGAAGTTACAAACCATGCTTCTCCTCGTGGCTATTCGATTAGGGCCGAACAGACAGATACATGCCGCTGGTGCAATTACAAATGAGAAGAAAGAAAGGAGAGTCGATTGAAGAAGATCTAAAGAATCGGTTTCAAAGCTACGGATAAACCCCAAAGTGGAATGCAAACCTTCTTTGGAAATGTGTAAACAAATAACGAAGCATTAAAAATGCAAGCAACCAAACCGCTCCGTATCGTTCTCAGATGTAGAAGAATTGGCCATAATTGAAAATACATGTTATGCAAGACCATGTCCAAATTGTAACTTGAAAGGACATTTCGGGCAGAGTGCCCTCGCTGCACGATCAAGAGGGAGATTGGTCACTTGGAAGATAAGTGGTGAAGCAATATTTATCTAGGCAAGACTTATTAAAAAACAAAGCGGGGCCACAAGCTCGGTTCAAACGGCAACCTCATAGAGCTAAATGGTTGAAGAGGAAGATAAAGTCTTGAATGTGGTCACAAGAACAGAAACCCATACCTTCGAGATTGTGAGATGTCAAAACGTGAAATTGGAAGGCAACAACCTGTGCTGCCAGGAAACCCAGTGTCTCCACAAGTCAAACACGCTAAGATACCACCTAAATACAGTTTGAAAGTGGCTGATCCCATGCGAGATTTCCACACGAGCAATGTTAGGAATAACATACCAATTACACCTAGGAGAACAAGAGACGAAGGCGCGCATGATTTAGAAACTCTTTGAAAGGTTCTAGAGTGCGAGATGGATTTACTAACCCCCTTAAAGTTGCCGCCATTAAAACAAAAACTCTTCAATCTTTGATGCGAGAATGGGAAAGCATTATGAACAATGTGGAGCAGAATGGGGAAAGCATTATGAACAATGTGGGCAACAATGATGAAGAATGCTTGGTAAGCAATATAATAATGTGAATGGGCGGAAGATCCGTGGTATTTTTGGAGTGTGAAGCTATGGTGGAGGGGAAGCACTTGAAAAAGTTTATGTAGATGGTGGATCTGGGTTCTAATGTTATGCCATACAATGTGATGATGGAAAAAAAAAAGTGAATAAGTCCACCACGCAGATACTACGACTTTTCGACACGAAAAGGCCCAAATAGGAATTGTGACAAGTGTTCCCGGCATGAGAAGAGATAACAGCTGGTGTTCAATTTTATAGTGGTGTCCTTTCATGATGATCCGTAAACCCACAAGTTATGATCTTTTATTGGGCAGAAAATGGATAAAATCGCCTTTGGTGCTAGACCGATTTGGGACTAAGGCTATTGTCGATCGATGGAATACGGCGGGTTATATCTATAATAGTGATGGAAGGGAAGCTTTCATTGAGAAGAATGATGAGGTGCTTTTATAGAAAGATTTATTATTGATCGAAGGGATGGGCGCTTTTTCATCAACAAAGAGGTAAAACCCATTGACCAAAATCGTTGATAATGATAATTTTCTAATTCTAAGCAAGAAGTTTCTGATGGGCAAAAAAGAGGATGTTGAAAAACGTGTATTTATGGATGGTTTGACTGAGGGATTTCCAAGATTGTGAAGCTAGTTTGCACGTGAGTTGTGCTTAAAAATGAGGTGGAGGTGCCGCAAAGAAAGGCTTTAGATTACATGATTGTACATCCAATGCAGCAGAACACAAGGCATTATTGAAGGTCTAGCAATTGCGTAGGTAATATGGAATTACACACCTTCATATCGAGGTGATCTCAAACTTAGTTTGCACCCGTTCTTGAACCTATAAGGTTCGAATCGCCATTATTGCAATTGTAATGAAGCTCGCGGCCAAACAGCAAATTTTTCCTTTGGGAATATGCCAAACCACACCACAATTACGGCCGGATGCCGATGCAAGGTTGCTTTTATTTGAGTATCTTTGTGAAGGCGCGAATTAAGGAGGAGGAAATAGAAGAAGATCAGTCGAAGGGCTACATCCGATCTTGACCAGATGTTGCAAAGGAGGAACAAGTATGTGATATCACCATAATGAAGAAATGGTAAAGAAAGGAAGATAGCATTGGTGGTAAAGAAAGGAAGATAGCATTGGGGGCTTCCGGCTAATGGAAGAAAGGGACGAAGCTTACTCTCAATTATTTTCCAAGAATATGCGAGGTATTTGCTTATGATTATTCAAATGAAAGGTGTCCTAGAGAAATATGTGAATTTGAGATAAAAACCGAAACCCGAAAAGAGCCCATACAACAAAAAGTTACGGAGAATTAAATCCAAAGATTATTAATGCTAGTGCGTGACTAAACGAATGTTGCAAGTCGATTAATTATGAAATACGTAATCCATCTTGGGTGGTCGGTAAAAATATTTGTGATTAAGAAAAAATGGCAAACCGAGAACTGCGGTTGATTATCAAGAGCTAAACAAAGCCACACAAGGATTTTTTACCCTTTGCCCTTTCAAGAAGAGATTTTGCATTCAAGCAGGTGTATGAGATCTATTCTGCTTATGGATCGGCTTTTCCGGATTCAACCAAGTCTACATTAAAGACTTATGATCACCAAAGACCTCGTTTATAACTCCGGGTTATATGCAATGAGAAGGGATGCCATTTGGTCTTATGAACGCTACCGCCACATTTCAAAGAGCTATGAGTAGAATATTCAAGGATGTCCCATCAGGATTTGCCTAGATATTCTTTGGATGACTTGTGCCAAACTTCAAAAGGAGGACACTTTTCAACTTCTAATAAATTTTTGGAACTTTTGTAAAAGTTTGAGGCATGCCTAAATCCTTCCAAGTGCATTTTTCACTAACAAAGGAGTACTTTGGGGCATGAAGTCTCTATAGAAGGCATAAGGATTGCGGAAGAAAATAAAGATGTTAAGCGCATTAATCGCTGCACCACTAGGACATTAAAAGCAAGTAAAGGACTCATTGAATGGTGAGTTTTTTAAGAATGCATATCCCAAATGTCTCACATCTTGAGCCCCATTTCCAAGTTAACTGAAGGGACAAGTCCTGGGTGTTGTAGGAGCAAATCCATTTCAAATCCATTGACGTGATACATGTCAAGCATGGGATCTAATTGTTGCGTATTATGGCAAATAGACAATTCTAGTATCACCGCAGACAAACCATTTACGCCTTATATTACCGAAACAAAGTGGGCCATTGTGGATTGGCCTATGCCAACTCGCGGAGTGGTCATGTATGTGGAAAACAATGGTCAATTCGTGGGGAAAAATACCCTAAACCGGAAAGCATGCAGCAGCACTTAAACATTTGGTAGACAAGTGTGGCCATTATTTTTGAATGCGTGACAAAGATACATGAAGCAAAACCCGCCATTGCTTTATGGTAAAAAGTTTACGTGAATCCGCTAAACTTCATAAATGGGCTGTAAGGGTTGCAAGAATATCTCAGAAATAAAACTATATCGGAAGGAGTCGAAATCCGAACAGGGGCACCGCCTCTATGCATTTTTCAGTTTATGATTTGAAGCGCAAGGTATCAATATGGATAATGAAGAGAATGCGGGTGGATGACTTAATAATGGGAGAAAATAGTCTCTACGCGACAATAGAGCAGTGAGTAAGTGGAATGAATGAGTATGATATGTACATTACCAACCTTCATGGATGATCAATAAAGTTATACTTGGATGATCGATTTTTACCTTACGACAAGCAAAGCACCGCAGATTTAAATTAAATTGCCTTTCTTGCGTCTTAGTAGGAGATATATTGGCGTCAAGAACCATGGAAGGCGATTATTAAGATGTTCCATTTAAGAAGAATACCATTATAGCCAACTCCGCCATAGCAAAGATCTTGTGGTGGTCTTATGGCGTGAAGGGCTACAAAGAAAGAAGGTCATTAGGGCAGGTTATTTTTGGCCATCTCTTCAAGATTGTCAAGAGGCGTCAAGCATTGTCAAGAGCGCCGAGATTTGGGTTAGGGAAATCCAGAGAGGTTTGGTTAGCTTGATCTAAGTGAACCCTTTGAAATATGGGTCCGATTTCATAGGACCAATAGATCCGGCCATCGGCTCAACACTAACATTTTAGTAGCACCGGACTTGTTTACCAAATGGGCGGAGGCGTTCCATTAAGAAAAGCTCTGAGCCGAACACACCGGTTTATTTTTACGCATTTGTGTGTTGTAGATTTGAATTCCAAAAAAGATCTTGACAAGATCGTGGGTACACATTTCATGTCTAATAGAGGAGTTAGTGACCGTGTTGAGAATCAAACATGTAAAAGCTCTTTCGTATCTACCCTAAGGTAATGGCCAGCCGAATCAACTAATAAGATATTAATGGGTTTTGAAGAAAACAGTTTTGGCAAAGAAAGATTAAAAAGTTGAATAATTTATTATGGGCTTATAGGATCATGGAAACCAGCCACGTTTATTCTCCATTTAAATTGGTTTACGTTTTGCAATCGCTACCTATTGATATTGAACTACCTTTCCCCGAAATATGCCTTAGAAATGGAGATAAGTGACCATCCTTTGAAAGCTAGATTCAACAAATATTGCAATTAGAAGAGGACGGTGGATGTGTGAAATGAATTCCGCGATGAAGAAAGCCAAAGATAGAGCCGATTTTCAAAGGGAAGCGTAACCTTCAAGGTGAAATTGAGGAGGGAGAACCTGGTGCTAAAGTGGAATAGAGAAAAAAAGATTAAGAAATTTCAGCCTCGTTGGGAAGGACCGACCTTTTGTTGCCGGGAGAGCAGGGGCAGCATTCATATTGGTTGCGGATAGTGATCTTCGCATATTGCCCAACCCCGCAAATCTTAAATATCTCAAGAAATACTGCCTTGATGTGTTCAAGGCAATAAAGCTCTATTTTAAGGCGAAAAGATATGCTTGCATTAGGATAGCTTTAGAGGTTATAGCATAGTCTAGGCTGCAAATTTTGGCTTTAGTCATAGGGTCATCAAGGTTCAATCAAGGGCAAAGCCAGTCATGTTAAGATGCATTAGGGAAGGTTTGGTCCATTATATAGGGTCACTTTCTTCATTTAGATGTTTTGTTTTTAGACATGCCTTGTTGTTCTAGTAAGTCAGGTCTTTGGTCTTGATTTATTTTAGGGGTCTTAAAATTGGTCACTGTAACAAGGTTAGTACAAGGACTTGTTTTAGGTGATTCTTTATAGCAATGTGTCCTAACGCATCCGGAGAATGGTCTTGCAGACCTTGAGTGGTAATGAGTCTTAAAAATTGATTCAATATCATTGCAGTATGGACTTGCTCCCCGCACTCCAGAAGTTTATTATCGGGTTCATAGATAATTGTCTCCCATACTGCATAAATTAGAAGTTGTTCCATCGTCTTCCTTTTCAAACCACCAAGTTTTTCATCTTCACTTTGTTAAAACTACCAACTTGTCTCCGCATACAAGTTGAGTCATATTTTCATTCTTTATCACACTAGTCGATACATGCAGTTGTCTCGCCATACTTGCTCCTCCAAACTGCAAGTTGTCCCATCATCTTCATTATTCAAACACCAAGTTTCTTATCATCTTCACTTTGTTCCCACTACCAAGTTGTCTTTCCAACAAAGTTACCATCCTTGTTTTCATTCTTTATAACATGTTTCCACATTATTCAATATTCACTTCGTCAACTACCAAGATTGTTTTATCATCTTCACTTATTCAAACTATTAAAACCCTCACATCATCTTCACTTGTCCAAATCGCTAACTTGTCTCGTATACAAGTTGTGTCCACTAGTCTCATTCTACACTTGTTAACCATTAAAAGTTATATAAGTAAGTTATAAGACAGATGTACCATACTTTGTTATGTTTCATGTCCTAAGATACATAACAAAGTTGTCTCTACCATACTGCCTCCTCCAAACTACCAAGTTGTCCCATCATCTTCACTTTATTCAAACACCAAGATTTCTTATCATCTTCACTTGTTCAAACTACCAAGTTGTCCGCATACAAGTTGAGTCTTCCATTTTCATTCTTTTAACATATGTCGGTCCGCATACCGTTTTAGCCTCCCACCATATTCACTTCATCTACCAAGATTGTTTCATCATCTTCACTTATTCAAACTATTATAAGCCACACATCATCTTCACTTATCCAAACCCGCCAACAAATTACATCATCTTCACTTGTCCTAAACCTCCAAAACTTGTCCGCAGATACAAGTTGTGTCCACTAGTCCGCCTACACTTGTTAACCATTAAAAGTTCTATGTTATAAGACCGCATGTACCTATCCACGCCCGCGTCATGTACTCGGTGGTTGTAAACTTCCACTTCAACCATATACACCAGGCATGCTATTCCATGATCTCTTTGCATACAGTGGACCGACATTGCTGACTATTATCTTCATCCGTTCCGCATTTGGGGCAATCCATAATAATGTCTATCAAATGATTTCCTACGCGGTGTAAACCATTCATTTGATTCCAGTCGCCTTCTCAAATTTTGCAATTTATTCGGGCGAAGGGACAGCTCCTTTGTTTTTTTAGCATAATGTTGATCCACAAGGGGTCAACATAACATGTTGGTCCTAGTACAAGTCAAACCGCTATCCTCTCCTGTGGAAAAATGAGACTTATTTGAAATCCAAGCAAAGAATTGACTTAAAATTGATGGACACCAGCCGAATACAACATTTCTTCAACAATGCAAGAGTTCACAAGGTAAAGAACCGATGTAACCCAGCCTGGAAGGCTCGGAAGTTTCTGAGCCGCAAATGAG
The DNA here is from genome assembly GCA_021234155.1 of Isoetes taiwanensis. NCBI lineage: Eukaryota > Viridiplantae > Streptophyta > Lycopodiopsida > Isoetales > Isoetaceae > Isoetes > Isoetes taiwanensis. Next base: position 7,350 of record JAJEKV010000158.1, on the reverse strand, counting down.
AGAGCACTTTGACCGGAAACGTGTGGTTGTGAGATCATTTTTTTGAGTCCATGTCATAGATTATCTACATGTTTCCATGATCTCCTCGCTCCTCCTTGTCCACATTATCTTGCTAAAATAACTTATCCTTTCTTCATTCCTTCAATTAAAGCGAGTCTTAAAGCAATTACCTGCGGTATCACCAATTCCCCGCAAAGATCGCTTTGATTTGCCGGCCAAAAGGATCATATATTATATCCATATTTTCATCCGCATTCACCACCAATCAACAGAGTCATGATGAAGGAACTCAATAATAAAATGCAAAAGTAAATGATGAAGGGAACATCACGAAAATGCAAAAAGAGGTGAAAACATCTACTCGCTAATGATTGTTCTTGTTATATTTGGAGCACTAAATTTGACAGAAAAGAAAAATAGGTCATCAAGGGACCACGCCATGGCCAGAGCTCTGTTTACCTTTACCATATTCCCTTACGCCCTTTGGTTGCATCCTGCCCATGTAATGGACGTATGCCGTATTTTTTCGTCCATTAGACATTAAGCCCAATGGTCTTTCCTCACAAATTTTATTTTTCCATACCCTAGTGCTACATGTAAATGCCTAGTCAGCATGGGCCAAGAATGGCCTCGAAACCATGTTCTCAAACCCTAATGCCATGCTTCAAGCTGCGATGCTGAGAATGGAAACCATTTCTTCAAGATCTATGCTATCTCGGTGGTTCACGGCGGTTTTGCATGAAATTTCGGCGATGATGGAGGCACCGATCATAAGGATGAGCGGATTCCAAGCTTGGAAGTATAGAAGGAAGAAAACAATAGCAGAAGGGAACGGCTCTTACAGAGATAGAAGGCGGTGAGTCTGGGGCAAAAAATTTTGGTTTTAGGGTTGAGTTAGGTTACGATGGTCTCTGCTGCAAACCCGGCAAAGCCGAGGATAGAAGGCGGTGATGGTAGCGATTGAATCGTGGCAGGGATGAGGCGTTGAAGCAAAAAGGCATGGTTAGGTTTTAAAGATCGACAGCTGAGGCAAAGCTTTTCTTGTGATTTCGGCAAGGGGACAAGCAGAATCGGCAGAATTTTATGGAAGTGGCGCAAGGTCTGGCAAGATTTTTACAGAAAAAGATATAGCAGAGCAGATAAGATTTGATGGATCAGATGCAGAGACTTGCTTGTAAATTCAATCGCTGGGCAAAGCGCACAAGAATCACGAAAGAGGATGCAAAGAAAAACGCATGGTCGGCAAGGCTTGGGCCAGATTTTAGATATTCAAAGGTTAGACATAGCAGTAAGGCGGGATTTGGCGATGGCACATGCTCTGTAGCCAAATGACAGAAAAAAGCAGCGAAAAGAAGGCAGAATCAAGCAAGACAATGTCTTGACAAAGAATTTTGCAAAAAGACTAGATAGAACTACACCTTGCACTGCCCACATATGCAGACATCTTCACTATTTTTCCCGCTTATCAAACAGGCAAAGCCGATTTGTTTTGCAGTTAAGCATTGGGACGAAATCCCCTCTTAAAAATCTTCAAACAGGTAAAAGCTCCATCCTCAAGCTTTGAAATTATATGCATTATCTGCTGCTATTAGAATGAAGTGCCTCTGAAAGAAATTTCTTCAGATAGAGCTCCATCCACAGGCTTTGAAAATCATCTGTGTTGTCTGCACAAGCGCTTCAACCATGCTGCATCTGGGCTTCAATAAATTGGCAACCAAGCTTCTAATGGGGAAGAAAAAACCTGATCAAAAGACCAGGTCCCACCAGGAGTGCCATAATGTTGAACCTGGTTCCCCAGCCAGGCCAACACCTATATAAATTCAATTGAACACCATAGCCAAGAAATCAAAAACTTGCACTAAAATTTCATCTTCAATTAACAGAAATCAGATACATATCATTTCCTTGCAAGGGACCTTCCATAAATATGAGGGGCCGCCACACCCCTCCTTGAGCACTGCCACCATGTCTTTAATGAAGAACTGTGAAGGAAGAGGGAGGAGAGAGGGTCTCCTCAAATATTTATGCTTTACACTATAAATCTCCACCCATTATTTTCCAATTCTTCATCACAACCATCAATTTTGCCTCTTCATCTTAATCATCCACTTCCCACCACTTAATCCAAGCCCTTAAAACCTAACCATTATTATATGCCCCAAATATGCTCAAAATGGTTGGTTAAACATGTTGAACCACTTGTGGTTCAACACACTATCTCAACCGCCTATGGGACCCAAGTACAAAGAGAGCAAACAGCTTATTACTACCGTGATTAAAAACCCCCTCGCTCAAGGGTTTTCTGAAAACCCAAGAGTACATGACGATGCCGATACCGCACGCTTATATATACATAATCACAAGTACAAATTGAGGTTACTGCCTGGTGGGGGCATAACCGAGTCCTCACAGATCCATTACCTCCGTTGCACGATCCCAATAAGCCCAATGTAGAGGTCGCGTTCGCGAGAGTCTGCAGCAGCCCGATAAGACAACTAACCGAGTATTACCGAAACCGATATACCAGACACGGACAAAAGCCCGAGTATGGACTTTCATCCTCAATGGCGCTGACAAGATCGATGTGACTCCCTCATTCTCACGCTGCTGCTCCTAATCCATCTCCCCGTCTTCATCAGCGAGGTGGTGCACTGCAAGGACGGAAGCAATCACCCCGCGCTTTTTTCATGGTAGATGGGTGCTAGGTAGTGGTGTGGGCCCCTCAGTGAGCATGGGAATTAACTCGCCGTCGATAACTTTGCCACCTTGACATGTGACAGGCCTCAGCGATCCCAAAGCTTTGGCCATGAACCAAGCATCGCCGCCTACAAGGCCGCTCCTTCTAAGTGGCATGCACCGATTCACATCCGGTGCCGTGACATTCCATAGCGAACCACGGGCTTGCTTGTCTTTTCCAAAGAAGTTTTGAGTCGCCAAGGGTCAATACCACCGCTAAAGCAAGGTTATAGCCTGGCTTCCATAGCCACCACCTTTCCAGTGCAATAATGTGACGCTCAAATGCAGTTCTCTCTCAGTTTGAAGGAAGCCCTGCCTTTGAGCAAGATCCGATATGGGACCGCGGATTTCACTCCCAAAGGTCCTGCCAAGAAAAGCCTTCTCAGACTGCCTAGATCGCTCCAAATGGTGAGGGATATCACCGGCCCCACACTTCCAGCCTCATAGAGGAGGACCCTGCCCAACCAAGGCCCCCAACAAGTGTGCCTGGTGACCCCATGCATACAGCCTCGGATCAGGATCGTTGTTTTGCATTGCATGTGGCTTCACCTGTGAGCATGCACACACCATTTATTCTCGTTCAGAGTATTTTTGTTATAGTTCCACCGATGTATGCATTTCCTTTGTACTATATTTTTATATGCTTGACATGCAGCCAATGAGCAACTCTACTTTAGGGTTTGATTGTGAGTGTTTCGCTTTGCTTATGCTTACTTTGGCGAAGACACCAACTGCATAAACTGGAATTTTGGAAATTTATGAAAGAAGATTTAGTCACATTTTTCCAAGGAGCATGGAAAGCCTCCAGGCTTAATCCTGCTATCAATGCTGGTCATATCACCCTGATTCCTAACGTTGATAATCCAATAAACATTGGAGACTGGAGACCAATATCCTTGACAAACACAAGTTACAAGATCTTAGCAAAGATCCTGGAAAATAGGTTGAAGATGATCCTGCATTCAATCATCATGGCATATCCAAGGTTATCTGATGAGGGACTAAGCAAATTCATTTAAGTGCTAGAACATGCTGGAAAAGAGTAAGTCTACCAGCCATCTACTTTTTTGCTCGCAACGACGCTATCCTCTATTTGTTAATGACTCAGATATGTGAAGAGGTTTTCATTTTTGCACTATTCTTATTCTGCAAGTCGGGTACGTGAAGGGTTTCCATTACAGTGCATAAGTGCTCCATTTTAGTGCGATCCCAACAGAACTTCCCTACATCCTCCGTTTTTTATTCCATTGTGCAGTCATGGATATGCATTATTGCGCATGCATCAAGAGGATAAACTGTTATCTGCATTTATTGTATGCCCCATAATGAAGTCTTGTTTTATCTTTGAAATGTCTTGCATCTTGTGATATACTAGAGCATGTATTTATTTTGACTTGTTGCATGTTGCTATATCTAACTCTCTTCCAAAAAATGCAAGTTACATGTGATGCTTAAATACTGGGTGATGTTGAGAAGAATGACATTCTAAGGAAGTACATTTCACATGGAACCACAACATGCCTTTCTCGGAGTCTGAGATGTTCGCCTGAGTATGCACTACCTGAATGCTACATAACAGAGCTTGCAATATTGCATACAGTAAGTAACCATCTCGTCGAACTCTGTCTAGGCTGTCATTATAGTGTCCACAAGCTATGGTGGTGTATAATCTCCGGCCCACAAGCCATGCATGGGTGGATAGTCTCACAGATTTATCCGGTTATTTTGCCTCTGCACCTATATATAGCTAGGAACTCGAATACTCCTAAATTGTGCTCTCAATTCTAGAAGCCGATCTCCTATAAGCTTTTTTTTTTTTTTTGTTTTTTTGTTTTTTTTATATTAGAATGTTGATCGGATTTGCTCCCTTGATCTTCATGACATTCGTAAATAGAGTTATGGCCGCTACCTTCTTCCGAAAACCAGAGTTATGGCTTTCTTCTAGTTTTTCCTTTCAAGATCCCATGATTTGAACCCAGAAAATAGCCTAGCAAGTTTTTCCTTTATTCCCGTGATCCGGACAAAGCTAAAATGACACCCAAGAAGAGGGTTTTTGGCACAAATTAGTCTTACCTTACCGTGGTGGCTTGATGGGTTATACATGGCTATCTCCTTCTATAGCGCTAAAGATGCTCTAGGATTAGATCCATCCGACAGATTGGGGAATTTTCTCGTGCACGCTAATCGCTCATTATAATGGAAAACCCCAAGAAATTCAAATGTATTGCTATACCATGGATAACCCCAACTCGCTCTCTAGGCCAGAAAAGCCAATCTCTAAGCCTTATTCCGCCATCATCGCGGCAAGAAAAGTCCCGCTCAGCCATTGTTTCTATGAAAGCAAACTAAGGGATTGAGCAACAGAGGGCATGTGTCGGACACCGAAGGAATTAATGCTATTGACTTAGAAACCCTAAGTCCTCGCTGGCCCATTCTATAGGACACCAACAGCCCCGCCTTCGTTCAAAAGCTCGCTTGTTCAAGTCAAGCTCAAGCTCAAGTTTAGCTATGGCGCCCATGTTAGTTCCTATGGTATTGTATTGCTTCGCCCGTGGGTGTGCAAAATGGTGTATGTTGCTCCAGGCTACGGCTACTTTTCCTTGCGCAACACCCTCGGATTTAGTGGATGAGCATTCCTCGGCTTCTTCGACCGCCTTCTAAAGGGCAACTTCAATCGGCAGAATTTGTAAAAAGTAAAGTGTAGTCACATATTACACAACTCCTTATGTTAGCTCATTCTAACCTTATCAAGTACGACAATTTTCCTTCCAAGAACCCCTGGTTTTGCTAGTGGATGAGCATTCTCACCCTTCCGACCGGACGCCTCTAAAGTGCAAATTTAACCTTAACTTGCAAAAGCAAGGTGGTCACATATTACGCGAACCTCCTTTTTATGTTAGTTCATTCTAACCTCAATCATCGAGTGAAGATAAGGCATAGCAATAAACTGGGTTATAAAAGTAAGACCGCTCTTTCAAGCAAATCCAAATGTCAAGACACCCAAGACTTTAAAATGCGCCTAAAATACGAAGGGTACTTCGATGTTAGTCACTTTGGCCTCAGAGCCCGTGTAAATGTTTAGCTATATTGAGTTGATGTCAAAGTGATCGCCTAAGAAGAAGGCCTTTAAAGGTGTGTTCATACCGATAAGTAATAATACGATTTATGAAATAGGGCTTTTGTTGCCATTTATTATATTATCGACATATTGTGGGCAAGCAAACAATAGAGGAAGAATCATTTACGGGCTTATGCACCTTTAGTTCCCCTTAATTCCTACATTCCATACACAAATCTAGTCTTTGCTATCTAAAATTTCCTTTCATCACACTTCTTTTTGTGCCATCTTGCAAATTATAACACTAAAAAATGAAACATTTTTCAAATTACATATTCTCCGCACATCCATTAAAGGTGCATCTTTTATTATTTAGAGATCAATGTTCATTAATCTCCGTGATAATGTTCAGGATTCTATCGTCAGGTGATATTATACCTAAGATTTGATTTGATTTGTAATTCTATTTTGACGCGGCGCAGAGACTATCATGTATGAAAGAAGACTACATCATTGAACTAAATCTAGATGACTTTGATTGTGGTGAGCACCTTTGGTAACTACTAGCCTTTGTGTCCAGAGATGCCATATTGAGGTCCGCTTTTGGATTTATTTCTCGATTATATATTCACAAAAAATATCATCCTAGTGATGATGAAGCATCGGGCTTATAGATGATGTTAATGATGTTTAAATGGGCTAGAATACATGAACCTTCAATAACAAAAGTAATGATCATTTTTCAAAAGACTAACAACTAAATAAATATTGTAATCACAGAATTTCTAAAATTATTAGTGAGAACCGCACGTTTTGAATGAAGAAATGTTTAGGTGCTTTTGTTCCCATAAGGACTTATTTGACACGCCATTGTTTTGTGTAGATAAGGAACTATGTTGCCCTTTTGACTAGTTGGCTCTACCGTGATGTATTAGTTTTAGTTATTCAACATGACTACATCCTCTACATTTGCTCTTTAGCTAGTCTCCATTATATATTAGTTTTTGCGAGGATAGAAGATGGCTAAATTTTTCCAAATTAGTTCTTTTGAAAAGTTCTATCCATAAAGATAGGGCGGCACAATGTTGGTCTCTATATATTTTAAATACATGACTCATTACAACAAAGGTGACGGCCTTAAAAAAAAAAATAAAACCCGAGCCGAAAGCGATGTAAAATATAAACCAAATCTAGAACTAAAAGTATAACAATAAAGTACCAATTAAAAGTTGATGAACGCTCATATACAACTATGAGCCAATGTTTTTGTGCTTTCTCGAAAGTGAATTCAAAGTAATTACATGTTTGATAATGTACGTGGAAGCAATTAGTTGCCAAAATAGCCCTTTGTCCGCCAAACTATAGACCGGCTTTTTATAATGTGTAAACAAGAGAACCACATTTCTTAACTTCAATTGATATTCTTTTTTACCTCTACATTCTGTTATGTCGTAATTAAAATGCAATTTTGCAAGGCACACAAAGATAATAAGGCAAAATTTTAAGCATAGATTTACGCTACACAATAAATTACAAACATCACACAACAAATAATA
>JAJEKV010000157.1:1200472-1225517 GCA_021234155.1 Isoetes taiwanensis | reverse complement strand
GCCTTGTGAGGCGTGGTGGGCCCATAACCCACAGGTCCCAAGATCGAAACTTGGCTCTGATAGTTTATTTTCCCTTTTTTTTCCCAGAAACTGTCTTGATTTGTGATTATCAATTGTCCTCCGATAAGTGTGGGATTGTAACTCATTCAATGTGCATCCTATACTGTCTCATGACCACCTTGAAAATTTTTAATGTGAAAAAAACTCTACTCGATTCTTCTAATGTTGTTATTTTGCAGTTTGTCGTGGTTGTTTTGTGTCACATCCAACATTCGTCTTAGAGAACATTTATAGATTCTATTCTACTCTACCTTCTTAGAGAACATTCAAGATGTCTATTGAATTCTATTCTAGCAATGTGGTAGATAATCAAATCTTGCCAAAGGCATTTGATTATAGGAGTGATTTCAGAGGTAGTTTTCGTGGCTATAGTGCTTTTATTCGTTTTATATGAAGCATAATGCAAGAAAGTTTTTCTACATCTATGTGCATTCTCTAAATGAAGTTGAGAGGGGCATTGGAGTTGGTAGACATTAGGGCAGCATTGGCTTGCGCGAGGCAAGAACTTGGTATTCTGTTACATCTGAACAAACTAAAAGATGTTCAATACACTGATTGTTATCAAGATCAAAGTGGCGCAGCGGAAGCGTGGTGGGCCCATAACCCACAGGTCCCAAGATCGAAACTTGGCTCTGATAGTTTATTTTCCCTTTTTTTTTTTTTTTTTTTTTTTTTTTTTTCTAGAAACTGTCTTGATTTGTGATTATCAATTGTCCTCCGATAAGTGTGGGGTTGTAACTCATTCAATGTGCATCCTATATTGTCTCATGACCACCTTGAAAATTTTTAATGTGAAAAAAACTCTACTCGATTCTTCTAATGTTGTTATTTTGCAGTTTGTCGTGGTTGTTTTGTGTCACATCCAGCATTCGTCTTAGAGAACATTTAAAATTTCTATTAGATTCTATTCTACTCTACCTTTTTAGAGAACATTCAAGATGTCTATTGAATTCTATTCTAGCAATGTGGTAGATAATCAAATCTTGCCAAAGGCATTTGATTATAGGAGTGATTTCAGAGGTAGTTTTCATGGCTATAGTGCTTTTATTCGTTTTATATGAAGCATAATGCAAGAAAGTTTTTCTACATCTATGTGCATTCTCTAAATGAAGTTGAGAGGGGCATTGGAGTTGGTAGACATTAGGGCAGCATTGGCTTGCGCGAGGCAAGAACTTGGTATTCTGTTACATCTGAACAAACTAAAAGATGTTCAATACACTGATTGTTATCAAGATCAAAGTGGCGCAGCGGAAGCGTGGTGGGCCCATAACCCACAGGTCCCAAGATCGAAACTTGGCTCTGATAGTTTATTTTCCCTTTCTTTTTCTTTTTTATTTTTTTCTAGAAACTGTCTTGATTTGTGATTATCAATTGTCCTCCGATAAGTGTGGGGTTGTAACTCATTCAATGTGCATCCTATATTGTCTCATGACCACCTTGAAAATTTTTAATGTGAAAAAAACTCTACTCGATTCTTCTAATGTTGTTATTTTGCAGTTTGTCGTGGTCGTTTTGTGTCACATCCAGCATTCGTCTTAGAGAACATTTAAAATTTCTATTAGATTCTATTCTACTCTCCCTTTTTAGAGAACATTCAAGATGTCTATTGAATTCTATTCTAGCAATGTGGTAGATAATCAAATCTTGCCAAAGGCATTTGATTATAGGAGTGATTTCAGAGGTAGTTTTCGTGGCTATAGTGCTTTTATTCGTTTTATATGAAGCATAATGCAAGAAAGTTTTTCTACATCTATGTGCATTCTCTAAATGAAGTTGAGAGGGGCATTGGAGTTGGTAGACATTAGGGCAGCATTGGCTTGCGCGAGGCAAGAACTTGGTATTCTGTTATATCTGAACAAACTAAAAGATGTTCAATACACTGATTGTTATCAAGATCAGAGTGGCCTTGTGAAGGCGTGGTGGGCCCATAACCCACGTGTCCCAAGATCGAAACTTGGCTCTGATAGTTTATTTTTTTCCCTTTTTTTTTTTTTTTTTTTTTCTAGAAACTGTCTTGATTTGTGATTATCAATTGTCCTCCGATAAGTGTGGGGTTGTAACTCATTCAATGTGCATCCTATACTGTCTCATGACCACCTTGAAAATTTTTAATGTGAAAAAAACTCTACTCGATTCTTCTAATGTTGTTATTTTGCAGTTTGTCGTGGTTGTTTTGTGTCACATCCAACATTCGTCTTAGAGAACATTTATAGATTCTATTCTACTCTACCTTCTTAGAGAACATTCAAGATGTCTATTGAATTCTATTCTAGCAATGTGGTAGATAATCAAATCTTGCCAAAGGCATTTGATTATAGGAGTGATTTCGAGGTAGTTTTCGTTGGCTATAGTGCTTTTATTCGTTTTTATATGAAGCATAATGCAAGAAAGTTTTTCTACATCTATGTGCATTCTCTAAAATGAAGTTGAGAGGGGCATTGGAGTTGGTAGACATTAGGGCAGCATTGGCTTGCTTGAGGCAAGAACTTGTATGATTCATTTATATCTGAACAAACTAAAAGATGTTCAATACACTGATTGTTATCAAGATCAGAGTGGTGCAGCGGAAGCGTGATGGGCCCATAATCCACAGGTCCCAAGATCAAAACTTGGCTCTGATAGTTTATTTTCCTCTTCTTTTTTTTTTTTTTTTTTTTTCTAGAAACTGTCTTGATTTGTGATTATCAATTGTCCTCGGATAAGTGTGGTGTTGTAACTCATTCAATGTGCATCCTATATTGTCTCATGACCACCTTGAAAATTTTTAATGTGAAAAAAACTCTACTTGATTCTTCTAATGTTGTTATTTTGCAGTTTGTCGTGGTTGTTTTGTGTCACATCCAGCATTCGTCTTAGAGAACATTAAAATTTCTATTAGATTCTATTCTACTCTACCTTCTTAGAGAACATTCAAGATGTCTATTGAATTCTATTCTAGCAATGTGGTAGATAATCAAATCTTGCCAAAGGCATTTGATTATAGGAGTGATTTCAGAGGTAGTTTTCGTGGCTATAGTGCTTTTATTCGTTTTATATGAAGCATAATGCAAGAAAGTTTTTCTACATCTATGTGCATTCTCTAAATGAAGTTGAGAGGGGCATTGGAGTTGGTAGACATTAGGGGCGCATTGGCTTGCTTGCGAGGGCAAGAACTTGGTATTACGTATATCCGAACAAACTAAAAGATGTTCAATACACTGATTGTTATCAAGATCAAAGTGGGCGCAAATGAAGCGTGGTGGGCCCATAACCCACAGGTCCCAAGATCGAAACTTGGCTCTGATAGTTTATTTTCCCTTTTTTTTTTTTTTTTTTTTCTAGAAACTGTCTTGATTTGTGATTATCAATTGTCCTCCGATAAGTGTGGGGTTGTAACTCATTCAATGTGCATCCTATATTGTCTCATGACCACCTTGAAAATTTTTAATGTGAAAAAAACTCTACTCGATTCTTCTAATGTTGTTATTTTGCGGTTTGTCGTGGTTGTTTTTGTGTCACATCCAAATTAGATTCGCTTAGAGAACATTTAAAATTTCTATTAGATTCTATTCTACTCTACCTTTTTAGAGAACATTCAAGATGTCTATTGAATTCTATTCTAGCAATGTGGTAGATAATCAAATCTTGCCAAAGGCATTTGATTATAGGAGTGATTTCAGAGGTAGTTTTCGTGGCTATAGTGCTTTTATTCGTTTTATATGAAGCATAATGCAAGAAAGTTTTTCTACATCTATGTGCATTCTCTAAATGAAGTTGAGAGGGGCATTGGAGTTGGTAGACATTAGGGCAGCATTGGCTTGCGCGAGGCAAGAACTTGGTATTCTGTTATATCTGAACAAACTAAAAGATGTTCAATACACTGATTGTTATCAAGATCAGAGTGGCACAGCGGAGCGTGGTGGGCCCATAACCCACATGTCCCAAGATCGAAACTTGGCTCTGATAGTTTATTTTCCCTTTCTTTATTTTTTTTTTTTTTTTTAGAAACTGTCTTGATTTGTGATTATCAATTGTCCTCCGATAAGTGTGGGGTTGTAACTCATTCAATGTGCATCCTATATTGTCTCATGACCACCTTGAAAATTTTTAATGTGAAAAAAACTCTACTCGATTCTTCTAATGTTGTTATTTTGCAGTTTGTCGTGGTTGTTTTGTGTCACATCCAGCATTCGTCTTAGAGAACATTTAAAATTTCTATTAGATTCTATTCTACTCTACCTTCTTAGAGAACATTCAAGATGTCTATTGAATTCTATTCTAGCAATGTGGTAGATAATCAAATCTTGCCAAAGGCATTTGATTATAGGAGTGATTTCAGGTAGTTTTTTTCGTGGCTATAGTGCTTTTATTCGTTTTATATGAAGCATAATGCAAGAAAGTTTTTCTACATCTATGTGCATTCTCTAAATGAAGTTGAGAGGGGCATTGGAGTTGGTAGACATTAGGGCAGCATTGGCTTGTGCGAGGCAAGAACTTGGTATTCTGTTATATCTCAACAAACTAAAAGATGTTCAATACACTGATTGTTATCAAGATCAGAGTGGCACAGCGGAGCGTGGTGGGCCCATAACCCACATGTCCCAAGATCGAAACTTGGCTCTGATAGTTTATTTTCCCTTTCTTTATTTTTTTTTTTATTTCTAGAAACTATCTTGATTTGTGATTATCAATTGTCCTCCGATAAGTGTGGGATTGTAACTCATTCAATGTGCATCCTATACTGTCTCATGACCACCTTGAAAATTTTTAATGTGAAAAAAACTCTACTCGATTCTTCTAATGTTGTTATTTTGCAGTTTGTCGTGGTTGTTTTGTGTCACATCCAACATTCGTCTTAGAGAACATTTATAGATTCTATTCTACTCTACCTTCTTAGAGAACATTCAAGATGTCTATTGAATTCTATTCTAGCAATGTGGTAGATAATCAAATCTTGCCAAAGGCATTTGATTATAGGAGTGATTTCAGAGGTAGTTTTCGTGGCTATAGTGCTTTTATTCGTTTTATATGAAGCATAATGCAAGAAAGTTTTTCTACATCTATGTGCATTCTCTAAATGAAGTTGAGAGGGGCATTGGAGTTGGTAGACATTAGGGCATCATTGGCTTGCGTGAGGCAAGAACTTGGTATTCTCGTTATCTGAACAAACTAAAAAGATGTTCAATACACCGATTGTTATCAAGATCAAAGTGGCGCTTGGCCGAGCGTGGTGGGCCCATAACCCACAGGTCCCAAGATCGAAACTTGGCTCTGATAGTTTATTTTCCCTTTTTTTTTCTTTTTTATTTTTTTCTAGAAACTGTCTTGATTTGTGATTATCAATTGTCCTCCGATAAGTGTGGGGTTGTAACTCATTCAATGTGCATCCTATATTGTCTCATGACCACCTTGAAAATTTTTATGTGAAAAAAACTCTACTCGATTCTTCTAATGTTGTTATTTTGCGGTTGTCGTTGGTTGTTTTTGTGTCACATCCAAAGATTCGTCTTAGAGAACATTTAAAATTTCTATTAGATTCTATTCTACTCTCCCTTTTTAGAGAACATTCAAGATGTCTATTGAATTCTATTCTAGCAATGTGGTAGATAATCAAATCTTGCCAAAGGCATTTGATTATAGGAGTGATTTCAGAGGTAGTTTTCGTGGCTATAGTGCTTTTATTCGTTTTATACGAAGCATAATGCAAGAAAGTTTTTCTACGTCTATGTGCATTCTCTAAATGAAGTTGAGAGGGCCATTGGAGTTGGTTGACATTAGGGCAGCATTGGCTTGTGCGAGGCAAGAACTTGGTATTCTGTTGCATCTGAACAAACTAAAAGATGTTCAATGCACTAATTGTTATCAAGATCAGAGTGGCGCAGCGGAAGCGTGGTGGGCCCATAACCCACAGGTCCCAAGATCGAAACTTGGCTCGATAGTTTATTTTCCTTTTTTTTTTTTTTTTATTTCTCAAAAATGTCTTGATTTGTGATTCTCAATTGTCCTCCGATAAGTGTGGGGTTGTAACTCATTCAATGTGCATCCTATATTGTCTCATGACCACCTTGAATCATTTTTAATGTGAAAAAAACTCTGCTCGATTTTTTTAATGTTGTTATTTTGCAATTTCTCGTGGTTGTTTTGTGTCACAGCCAGCATCCGTCTTAGAGAACATTTAAAATGTCTATTAAATTCTATTCTACTCTACCTTCTTAGAGAACATTCAAGATGTCTATTGAATTCTATTCTAGCAATGTGGTAGATAATCAAATCTTGCCAAAAGGCATTTGATAATAGGAGTGATTTTAGAGGTAGTTTTCGTGGCTATAGTGCTTTTATTCGTTTTATATGAAGCATAATGCAAGAAAGTTTTTCTACGTCTATGTGCATTCTCTAAATGAAGTTGAGAGGGGCATTGGAGTTGGTAGACATTAGGGCAACATTGGCTTGTGCGAGGCAAGAACTTGGTATTCTGTTGCATCTGAACAAACTAAAAGATGTTCAATACACTGATTGTTATCAAGATCAGAGTGGCGCAGCGGAAGCGTGGTGGGCCCATAACCCACAGGTCCCAAGATCGAAACTTGGCTCTGATAGTTTATTTTCCCCTTTTTTTTGTTTTTTTTTTTAGAAACTGCCTTTGATTTGTGATTATCAATTGTCCTCCGATAAGTGTGGGGTTGTAACTCATTCAATGTGCATCCTATATTGTCTCATGACCACCTTGAAAATTTTTAATGTGAAAAAAACTCTACTCGATTCTTCTAATGTTGTTATTTTGCAGTTTGTCGTGGTTGTTTTGTGTCACATCCAACATTCGTCTTAGAGAACATTTAAAATTTCTATTAGATTCTATTCTACTCTACCTTCTTAGAGAACATTCAAGATGTCTATTGAATTCTATTCTAGCAATGTGGTAGATAATCAAATCTTGCCAAAGGCATTTGATTATAGGAGTGATTTCAGAGGTAGTTTTTAATTGGCTATAGTGCTTTTATTAGTTTTATATGAAGCATAATGCAAGAAAGTTTTTCTACATCTATGTGCATTCTCTAAATGAAGTTGAGAGGGGCATTGGAGTTGGTAGACATTAGGGCACATTGGCTTGCTTGAGGGCAAGAACTTGGTATTACATTATATCCGAACAAACTAAAAGATGTTCAATACACTTGATTGTTATCAAGATCAAAGTGGCGCTTGCTTGGCGTGGTGGGCCCATAAACCCACGTGTCCCAAGATCGAAACTTGGCTCGATAGTTTATTTTCCTTTTTTTTTTTTTTTTTTTTTTCTAAACTGTCTTGATTTGTGATTATCAATTGTCCTCCGATAAGTGTGGGGTTGTAACTCATTCAATGTGCATCCTATATTGTCTCATGACCACCTTGAAAATTTTTAATGTGAAAAAAACTCTACTCGATTCTTCTTCTAATGTTGTTATTTTGCAGTTTGTCGGTTTGTTTTTTGTGTCACATCCAAAGATTAGTCTTAGAGAACATTTAAAATTTCTATTAGATTCTATTCTACTCTACCTTTTTAGAGAACATTCAAGATGTCTATTGAATTCTATTCTAGCAATGTGGTAGATAATCAAATCTTGCCAAAGGCATTTGATTATAGGAGTGATTTCAGAGGTAGTTTTCGTGGCTATAGTGCTTTTATTCGTTTTATATGAAGCATAATGCAAGAAAGTTTTTCTACATCTATGTGCATTCTCTAAATGAAGTTGAGAGGGGCATTGGAGTTGGTAGACATTAGGGCAGCATTGGCTTGCGCGAGGCAAGAACTTGGTATTCTGTTATATCTGAACAAACTAAAAGATGTTCAATACACTAATTGTTATCAAGATCAGAGTGGCGCAGCGGAAGCGTGGTGGGCCCATAACCCACAGGTCCCAAGATCGAAACTTGGCTCTGATAGTTTATTTTCCCTTTCTTTTTTTTTTTTTTATTTCTAGAAACTATCTTGATTTGTGATTATCAATTGTCCTCCGATAAGTGTGGGATTGTAACTCATTCAATGTGCATCCTATACTGTCTCATGACCACCTTGAAAATTTTTAATGTGAAAAAAACTCTACTCGATTCTTCTAATGTTGTTATTTTGCAGTTTGTCGTGGTTGTTTTGTGTCACATCCAACATTCGTCTTAGAGAACATTTATAGATTCTATTCTACTCTACCTTCTTAGAGAACATTCAAGATGTCTATTGAATTCTATTCTAGCAATGTGGTAGATAATCAAATCTTGCCAAAGGCATTTGATTATAGGAGTGATTTTTTTAGTTTTCGTGGCTATAGTGCTTTTATTCGTTTTATATGAAGCATAATGCAAGAAAGTTTTTCTACATCTATGTGCCTTCTCTAAATGAAGTTGAGAGGGGCATTGGAGTTGGTAGACATTAGGGTCATTGGCTTTGCGCGAGGCAAGAACTTGGTATTACGTATATCTGAACAAACTAAAAGATGTTCAATACACTATTGTTATCAAGATCAAAGTGGCCTTGTGCGAAGGCGGTGGTGGGCCCATAACCCACAGTCCCAAGATCGAAACTTGGCTCGATAGTTTATTTTCCCTTTTTTTTTTTTTTTTTTTTTTTTTCTAGAAACCTCTTGATTTGTGATTATCAATTGTCCTCCGATAAGTGTGGGGTTGTAACTCATTCAATGTGCATCCTATATTGTCTCATGACCACCTTGAAAATTTTTAATGTGAAAAAAAAACTCTACTCGATTCTTCTAATGTTGTTATTTTGCGGTTTGTCGTGGTTGTTTTTTTGTCACATCCAAAGATTCGTCTTAGAGAACATTTAAAATTTCTATTAGATTCTATTCTACTCTACCTTCTTAGAGAACATTCAAGATGTCTATTGAATTCTATTCTAGCAATGTGGTAGATAATCAAATCTTGCCAAAGGCATTTGATTATAGGAGTGATTTCAGAGGTAGTTTTCGTGGCTATAGTGCTTTTATTCGTTTTATATGAAGCATAATGCAAGAAAGTTTTTCTACATCTATGTGCATTCTCTAAATGAAGTTGAGAGGGGCATTGGAGTTGGTAGACATTAGGGCAGCATTGGCTTGCGCGAGGCAAGAACTTGGTATTCTGTTATATCTGAACAAACTAAAAGATGTTCAATACACTAATTGTTATCAAGATCAGAAACGGAAGCGGAAGCGGAAGCGTGGTGGGCCCATAACCCACAGGTCCTAAGATCGAAACTTGGCTCTGATAGTTTTTTTCCCCTTTTTTTTTTTTTTTTTTTTTTCCCAGAAACTGTCTTGATTTGTGATTATCAATTGTCCTCCGATAAGTGTGGGATTGTAACTCATTCAATGTGCATCCTATACTGTCTCATGACCACCTTGAAAAATTTTTAATGTGAAAAAAACTCTACTCGATTCTTCTAATGTTGTTATTTTGCAGTTTGTCGTGGTTGTTTTGTGTCACATCCAACATTCGTCTTAGAGAACATTTATAGATTCTATTCTACTCTACCTTCTTAGAGAACATTCAAGATGTCTATTGAATTCTATTCTAGCAATGTGGTAGATAATCAAATCTTGCCAAAGGCATTTGATTATAGGAGTGATTTCAGAGGTAGTTTTCGTGGCTATAGTGCTTTTATTCGTTTTATATGAAGCATAATGCAAGAAAGTTTTTCTACATCTATGTGCATTCTCTAAATGAAGTTGAGAGGGGCATTGGAGTTGGTAGACATTAGGGCATCATTGGCTTGCGTGAGGCAAGAACTTGGTATTCTGTTACATCTGAACAAACTAAAAGATGTTCAATACACTGATTGTTATCAAGATCAAAGTGGCGCAGCGGAAGCGTGGTGGGCCCATAACCCACAGGTCCCAAGATCGAAACTTGGCTCTGATAGTTTATTTTCCCTTTCTTTTTCTTTTTTATTTTTTTCTAGAAACTGTCTTGATTTGTGATTATCAATTGTCCTCCGATAAGTGTGGGGTTGTAACTCATTCAATGTGCATCCTATATTGTCTCATGACCACCTTGAAAATTTTTAATGCGAAAAAAACTCTACTCGATTCTTCTAATGTTGTTATTTTGCAGTTTGTCGTGGTCGTTTTGTGTCACATCCAGCATTCGTCTTAGAGAACATTTAAAATTTCTATTAGATTCTATTCTACTCTCCCTTTTTAGAGAACATTCAAGATGTCTATTGAATTCTATTCTAGCAATGTGGTAGATAATCAAATCTTGCCAAAGGCATTTGATTATAGGAGTGATTTCAGAGGTAGTTTTCGTGGCTATAGTGCTTTTATTCGTTTTATATGAAGCATAATGCAAGAAAGTTTTTCTACATCTATGTGCATTCTCTAAATGAAGTTGAGAGGGGCATTGGAGTTGGTAGACATTAGGGCAGCATTGGCTTGCGCGAGGCAAGAACTTGGTATTCTGTTATATCTGAACAAACTAAAAGATGTTCAATACACTGATTGTTATCAAGATCAGAGTGGCGCAGCGGAAGCGTGGTGGGCCCATAACCCACAGGTCCCAAGATCGAAACTTGGCTCTGATAGTTTTTTTCCCCTTTTTTTTTTTTTTTTTCCCAGAAACTGTCTTGATTTGTGATTATCAATTGTCCTCCGATAAGTGTGGGGTTGTAACTCATTCAATGTGCATCCTATATTGTCTCATGACCACCTTGAAAATTTTTAATGTGAAAAAAACTCTACTACTTCTTCTATTCTTCTAATGTTGTTATTTTGCAGTTTGTCGTGGTTGTTTTGTGTCACATCCAGCATTCGTCTTAGAGAACATTTAAAATTTCTATTAGATTCTATTCTACTCTACCTTCTTAGAGAACATTCAAGATGTCTATTGAATTCTATTCTAGCAATGTGGTAGATAATCAAATCTTGCCAAAGGCATTTGATTATAGGAGTGATTTCAGAGGTAGTTTTCGTGGCTATAGTGCTTTTATTCGTTTTATATGAAGCATAATGCAAGAAAGTTTTTCTACATCTATGTGCATTCTCTAAATGAAGTTGAGAGGGGCATTGGAGTTGGTAGACATTAGGGCAGCATTGGCTTGCGCGAGGCAAGAACTTGGTATTCTGTTATATCTGAACAAACTAAAAGATGTTCAATACACTGATTGTTATCAAGATCAGAGTGGCGCAGCGGAAGCGTGGTGGGCCCATAACCCACAGGTCCCAAGATCGAAACTTGGCTCTGATAGTTTATTTTTTCCCCTTTTTTTTTTTTTTTTTTCTAGAAACTGTCTTGATTTGTGATTATCAATTGTCCTCCGATAAGTGTGGGGTTGTAACTCATTCAATGTGCATCCTATATTGTCTCATGACCACCTTGAAAATTTTTAATGTGAAAAAAACTCTACTCGATTCTTCTAATGTTGTTATTTTGCAGTTTGTTTGTCGTGGTTGTTTTTGTGTCACATCCAAAGATTCGCCTTAGAGAACATTTAAAATTTCTATTAGATTCTATTCTACTCTACCTTCTTAGAGAACATTCAAGATGTCTATTGAATTCTATTCTAGCAATGTGGTAGATAATCAAATCTTGCCAAAGGCATTTGATTATAGGAGTGATTTCAGAGGTAGTTTTCGTGGCTATAGTGCTTTTATTCGTTTTATATGAAGCATAATGCAAGAAAGTTTTTCTACATCTATGTGCATTCTCTAAATGAAGTTGAGAGGGGCATTGGAGTTGGTAGACATTAGGGCAAAGATTTGGCTTGCTTGAGGCAAGAACTTGGTATTCATTTATATCCGAACAAACTAAAAGATGTTCAATACACTAATTGTTATCAAGATCAAAGTGGCGCAATGAAGCGTGGTGGGCCCATAACCCACAGTGTCCCAAGATCGAAACTTGGCTCGATAGTTTATTTTTTCCTTTTTTTTTTTTTTTTTTTTTTCTAGAAACTGTCTTGATTTGTGATTATCAATTGTCCTCCGATAAGTGTGGGGTTGTAACTCATTCAATGTGCATCCTATATTGTCTCATGACCACCTTGAAAATTTTTAATGTGAAAAAACTCTACTCGATTCTTCTAATGTTGTTATTTTGCGCTTTGTCGTGGTTGTTTTGTGTCACATCCAAAGATTCGCCTTAGAGAACATTTAAAATTTCTATTAGATTCTATTCTACTCTCCCTTTTTAGAGAACATTCAAGATGTCTATTGAATTCTATTCTAGCAATGTGGTAGATAATCAAATCTTGCCAAAGGCATTTGATTATAGGAGTGATTTCGAGAGGTAGTTTTCGGGCTATAGTGCTTTTATTCGTTTTATATGAAGCATAATGCAAGAAAGTTTTTCTACATCTATGTGCATTCTCTAAATGAAGTTGAGAGGGGCATTGGAGTTGGTAGACATTAGGGCAAACATTGCTTTTGCGAGGCAAGAACTTGGTATTCTGTTATATCTGAACAAACTAAAAGATGTTCAATACACTGATTGTTATCAAGATCAGAGTGGCACAGCGGAGCGTGGTGGGCCCATAACCCACAGGTTCCAAGATCGAAACTTGGCTCTGATAGTTTATTTTCCCTTTCTTTTTCTTTTTTATTTTTTTCTAGAAACTGTCTTGATTTGTGATTATCAATTGTCCTCCGATAAGTGTGGGGTTGTAACTCATTCAATGTGCATCCTATATTGTCTCATGACCACCTTGAAAATTTTTAATGTGAAAAAAACTCTACTCGATTCTTCTATAGAGAACATTTATAGATTCTATTCTACTCTACCTTCTTAGAGAACATTCAAGATGTCTATTGAATTCTATTCTAGCAATGTGGTAGATAATCAAATCTTGCCAAAGGCATTTGATTATAGGAGTGATTTCAGAGGTAGTTTTCGTGGCTATAGTGCTTTTATTCGTTTTATATGAAGCATAATGCAAGAAAGTTTTTCTACATCTATGTGCATTCTCTAAATGAAGTTGAGAGGGGCATTGGAGTTGGTAGACATTAGGGCAGCATTGGCTTGCGCGAGGCAAGAACTTGGTATTCTGTTATATCTGAACAAACTAAAAGATGTTCAATACACTGATTGTTATCAAGATCAAAGTGGCGCAGCGGAAGCATGGTGGGCCCATAACCCACAGGTCCCAAGATCGAAACTTGGCTCTGATAGTTTATTTTCCCTTATCAATTGTCCTCCGATAAGTGTGGGGTTGTAACTCATTCAATGTGCATCCTAGATTGTCTCATGAAATGTGAAAAAAACTCTACTCGATTCTTCTAATGTTGTTATTTTGTAGTTTGTCGTGGTTGTTTTGTGTCACATCCAGCATTCGTCTTAGAGAACATTTAAAATTTCTATTAGATTCTATTCTACTCTCCCTTTTTAGAGAACATTCAAGATGTCTATTGAATTCTATTCTAGCAATGTGGTAGATAATCAAATCTTGCCAAAGGCATTTGATTATAGGAGTGATTTCAGAGGTAGTTTTCGTGGCTATAGTGCTTTTATTCGTTTTATATGAAGCATAATGCAAGAAAGTTTTTCTACATCTATGTGCATTCTCTAAATGAAGTTGAGAGGGGCATTGGAGTTGGTAGACATTAGGGCAAAGATTGGCTTCCGCGAGGCAAGAACTTGGTATTACGCTATATCTCAACAAATTAAAAGATGTTCAATACACTGATTGTTATCAAGATCAGAGTGGCGCAGCGGAAGTGTGTTGGGCCCATAACCCACAGGTCCCAAGATCGAAACTTGGCTCTGATAGTTTATTTTCCTTTTTTTTTTCTTTTTTATTTTTTCTAGAAACTGTCTTGATTTGTGATTATCAATTGTCCTCCGATAAGTGTGGGGTTGTAACTCATTCAATGTGCATCCTAGATTGTCTCGTGACCACCTTGAAAATTTTTAATGCGAAAAAAACTCTACTCGATTCTTCTAATGTTGTTATTTTGCAGTTTGTCGTGGTTGTTTTGTGTCACATCCAGCATTCGTCTTAGAGAACATTTAAAATTTCTATTAGATTCTATTCTACTCTCCCTTTTTAGAGAACATTCAAGATGTCTATTGAATTCTATTCTAGCAATGTGGTAGATAATCAAATCTTGCCAAAGGCATTTGATTATAGGAGTGATTTCAGAGGTAGTTTTCGTGGCTATAGTGCTTTTATTCGTTTTATATGAAGCATAATGCAAGAAAGTTTTTCTACATCTATGTGCATTCTCTAAATGAAGTTGAGAGGGGCATTGGAGTTGGTAGACATTAGGGCAAATTGGCATTGGCTTGCTGCTTGCGAGGGCAAGAACTTGGTATTCTCTATATCCAACAAACTAAAAGATGTTCAATACACTGATTGTTATCAAGATCAAAGTGGCGCAATGGAAGGCGGTGGGCCCATAACCCACAGGTCCCCCAAGATCAAAACTTGGCTCGATAGTTTATTTTTTTTTTTTTTTTTTTTTCTTTCTAGAACTGTCTTGATTTGTGATTATCAATTGTCCTCCCATAAGTGTGGGGTTGTAACTCATTCAATGTGCATCCTATATTGTCTCATGACCACCTTGAAAATTTTTAATGTGAAAAAAAAACTCTACTCGATTCTTCTAATGTTGTTATTTTGCAGTTTGTCGTGGTTGTTTTGTGTCACATCCAAAGATTCGCCTTAGAGAACATTTAAAATTTCTATTAGATTCTATTCTACTCTACCTTCTTAGAGAACATTCAAGATGTCTATTGAATTCTATTCTAGCAATGTGGTAGATAATCAAATCTTGCCAAAGGCATTTGATTATAGGAGTGATTTCAGAGGTAGTTTTCGTGGGCTATAGTGCTTTTATTCGTTTTATATGAAGCATAATGCAAGAAAGTTTTTCTACATCTATGTGCATTCTCTAAATGAAGTTGAGAGGGGCATTGGAGTTGGTAGACATTAGGGCAAAGATTGGCTTGGCTGCGAGGGCAAGAACTTGGTATTCTCGCTATATCTGAACAAACTAAAAGATGTTCAATACATTGTTTGTTATCAAGATCAAAGTGGCGCAATGGAAGGTGGGCCCATAACCCACAGTCCCAAGATCGAAACTTGGCTCGATAGTTTATTTTCCCCCTTTTTTTTTTTTTTTTTTTAAAATGTCTTGATTTGTGATTCTCAATTGTCCTCCGATAAGTGTGGGGTTGTAACTCATTCAATGTGCATCCTATATTGTCTCATGACCACCTTGAAAATTTTTAATGTGAAAAAAACTCTACTCTCTATTCTTCTTCTAATGTTGTTATTTTGCGGTTTGTCGTTGGTTGTTTTGTGTCACATCCAAATTCGCCGCCTTAGAGAACATTTAAAATTTCTATTAGATTCTATTCTACTCTCCCTTTTTAGAGAACATTCAAGATGTCTATTGAATTCTATTCTAGCAATGTGGTAGATAATCAAATCTTGCCAAAGGCATTTGATTATAGGAGTGATTTCAGAGGTAGTTTTCGTGGCTATAGTGCTTTTATTCGTTTTATATGAAGCATAATGCAAGAAAGTTTTTCTACATCTATGTGCATTCTCTAAATGAAGTTGAGAGGGGCATTGGAGTTGGTAGACATTAGGGCGAAGATTGGCTTGCTTGCGAGGCAAGAACTTGAACTTGGTATTCTTATATATCCAACAAACTAAAAGATGTTCAATACACTTGATTGTTATCAAGATCAAAGTGGCGCAACGAAGCATGGTGGGCCCATAACCCACAGGTCCCAAGATCGAAACTTGGCTCTGATAGTTTATTTTCCCTTATCAATTGTCCTCCGATAAGTGTGGGGTTGTAACTCATTCAATGTGCATCCTAGATTGTCTCATGACCACCTTGAAAATTTTTAATGCGAAAAAAACTCTACTCGATTCTTCTAATGTTGTTATTTTGCAGTTTGTCGTGGTTGTTTTGTGTCACATCCAGCATTCGTCTTAGAGAACATTTAAAATTTCTATTAGATTCTATTCTACTCTCCCTTTTTAGAGAACATTCAAGATGTCTATTGAATTCTATTCTAGCAATGTGGTAGATAATCAAATCTTGCCAAAGGCATTTGATTATAGGAGTGATTTCAGAGGTAGTTTTCGTGGCTATAGTGCTTTTATTCGTTTTATATGAAGCATAATGCAAGAAAGTTTTTCTACATCTATGTGCATTCTCTAAATGAAGTTGAGAGGGGCATTGGAGTTGGTAGACATTAGGGCAAACATTGGCTTGCTGCGAGGCAAGAACTTGGTATTCTCGTTATATCCCGAACAAACTAAAAGATGTTCAATACACTGATTGTTATCAAGATCAAAGTGCACAATGGAAGCGTGGTGGGCCCATAACCCACAGTCCCAAGATCGAAACTTGGCTCGATAGTTTATTTTTTTTTTTTTTTTTTTTTTTTTTTCTAGAAACTGCCTTGATTTGTGATTATCAATTGTCCTCCGATAAGTGTGGGGTTGTAACTCATTCAATGTGCATCCTATATTGTCTCATGACCACCTTGAAAATTTTTAATGTGAAAAAAACTCTACTCGATTCTTCTAATGTTGTTATTTTGCGTTTTGTGTCGTTGGTTTTTTTGTGTCACATCCAAAGATTCGCCTTAGAGAACATTTAAAATTTCTATTAGATTCTATTCTACTCTACCTTTTAGAGAACATTCAAGATGTCTATTGAATTCTATTCTAGCAATGTGGTAGATAATCAAATCTTGCCAAAGGCATTTGATTATAGGAGTGATTTCAGAGGTAGTTTTCGTGGCTATAGTGCTTTTATTCGCTTTTATATGAAGCATAATGCAAGAAAGTTTTTCTCATCATCTATGTGCATTCTCTAAATGAAGTTGAGAGGGGCATTGGAGTTGGTAGACATTAGGGCAAAGATTGGCTTGCGCGAGGCAAGAACTTGGTATTCTTTTATATCTGAACAAACTAAAAGATGTTCAATACACTTGATTGTTATCAAGATCGAAGTGGCGCAATGGCGGAAGCGCAGGGCCCATAACCCACAGTCCCCAAGATCGAAACTTGGCTCGATAGTTTATTTTTTTCCCTTTTTTTTTTTTTTTTTTTTTCTAGAAACTGTCTTGATTTGTGATTATCAATTGTCCTCCTCATAAGTGTGGGGTTGTAACTCATTCAATGTGCATCCTATATTGTCTCATGACCACCTTGAAAATTTTTAATGTGAAAAAAAAACTCTACTCGATTCTTCTAATGTTGTTATTTTGCGCTTTGTCGTGGTTTGTTTTGTGTCACATCCAAAGATTCGCCTTAGAGAACATTTAAAATTTCTATTAGATTCTATTCTACTCTACCTTTTTAGAGAACATTCAAGATGTCTATTGAATTCTATTCTAGCAATGTGGTAGATAATCAAATCTTGCCAAAGGCATTTGATTATAGGAGTGATTTCAGAGGTAGTTTTCGTGGGCTATAGTGCTTTTATTCGCTTTATATGAAGCATAATGCAAGAAAGTTTTTCTACATCTATGTGCATTCTCTAAATGAAGTTGAGAGGGGCATTGGAGTTGGTAGACATTAGGGCAAAAGATTGGCTTGCGCGGCGGGCAAGAACTTGGTATTCTCGCTATATCCAACAAACTAAAAGATGTTCAATACACTGATTGTTATCAAGATCAAAGTGGCGCAATGGAAGCGCAGGGGCCCATAACCCACAGTCCCAAGATCGAAACTTGGCTCGATAGTTTATTTTTTTTTTTTTTTTTTTTTTTTTTTTCTAGAAACTGCCTTGATTTGTGATTATCAATTGTCCTCCGATAAGTGTGGGGTTGTAACTCATTCAATGTGCATCCTATATTGTCTCATGACCACCTTGAAAATTTTTTTAATGTGAAAAAAAAACTACTCGATTCTTCTAATGTTGTTATTTTGCGGTTTGTCGTGGTTGTTTTTTGTGTCACATCCAAAGATTCGCCTTAGAGAACATTTAAAATTTCTATTAGATTCTATTCTACTCTACCTTTTAGAGAACATTCAAGATGTCTATTGAATTCTATTCTAGCAATGTGGTAGATAATCAAATCTTGCCAAAGGCATTTGATTATAGGAGTGATTTCAGAGGTAGTTTTCGGGCTATAGTGCTTTTATTCGTTTTATATGAAGCATAATGCAAGAAAGTTTTTCTACATCTATGTGCATTCTCTAAATGAAGTTGAGAGGGGCATTGGAGTTGGTAGACATTAGGGCAAAATTGGCTTGCGCGCGAGGCAAGAACTTGGTATTCTCGCTATATCCGAACAAACTAAAAGATGTTCAATACACTCGATTGTTATCAAGATCGAAAGTGGCGCAATGAAGCGTGGTGGGCCCATAACCCACAGGTCCCAAGATCGAAACTTGGCTCTGATAGTTTATTTTCCCTTTTTTTTTTTTTTTTTTTTTTTCTAAAAAATGTCTTGATTTGTGATTATCAATTGTCCTCCGATAAGTGTGGGGTTGTAACTCATTCAATGTGCATCCTATATTGTCTCATGACCACCTTGAAAAATTTTTAATGTGAAAAAAAAAACTCTACTCGATTCTTCTAATGTTGTTATTTTGCGCTTTGTCGTGGTTGTTTTGTGTCACATCCAAAGATTCGCCTTAGAGAACATTTAAAATTTCTATTAGATTCTATTCTACTCTACCTTTTAGAGAACATTCAAGATGTCTATTGAATTCTATTCTAGCAATGTGGTAGATAATCAAATCTTGCCAAAGGCATTTGATTATAGGAGTGATTTCAGAGGTAGTTTTCGTGGCTATAGTGCTTTTATTCGCTTTTATATGAAGCATAATGCAAGAAAGTTTTTCTACATCTAATGTGCATTCTCTAAATGAAGTTGAGAGGGGCATTGGAGTTGGTAGACATTAGGGCAAAGATTGGCTTGCGCGAGGCAAGAACTTGGTATTCTCGCTATATCCGAACAAACTAAAAGATGTTCAATACACTCGATTGTTATCAAGATCAAAGTGGCGCAATGAAGCGCGTGGTGGGCCCATAACCCACAGTGTCCCAAGATCGAAACTTGGCTCGATAGTTTATTTTCCCCTTTTTTTTTTTTTTTTTTTTTTCTAGAAACTGCTTGATTTGTGATTATCAATTGTCCTCCGATAAGTGTGGGGTTGTAACTCATTCAATGTGCATCCTATATTGTCTCATGACCACCTTGAAAATTTTTAATGTGAAAAAAAAACTACTCGATTCTTCTAATGTTGTTATTTTGCGCTTTGTCGTGGTTGTTTTGTGTCACATCCAAAGATTCGCCTTAGAGAACATTTAAAATTTCTATTAGATTCTATTCTACTCTACCTTTTTAGAGAACATTCAAGATGTCTATTGAATTCTATTCTAGCAATGTGGTAGATAATCAAATCTTGCCAAAGGCATTTGATTATAGGAGTGATTTCAGAGGTAGTTTTCGTGGGCTATAGTGCTTTTATTCGCTTTATATGAAGCATAATGCAAGAAAGTTTTTCTACATCTATGTGCATTCTCTAAATGAAGTTGAGAGGGGCATTGGAGTTGGTAGACATTAGGGCAGATTGGCTTGCGCGAGGCAAGAACTTGGTATTCATTTATATCCGAACAAACTAAAAGATGTTCAATACACTGATTGTTATCAAGATCAAAGTGGCGCAATGAAGCGCAGGGGCCCATAACCCACAGTCCCAAGATCGAAACTTGGCTCGATAGTTTATTTTCCCCTTTTTTTTTTTTTTTTTTTTTTTCTAGAAACTGCCTTGATTTGTGATTATCAATTGTCCTCCGATAAGTGTGGGTTGTAACTCATTCAATGTGCATCCTATATTGTCTCATGACCACCTTGAAAATTTTTAATGTGAAAAAAAAACTCTACTCGATTCTTCTAATGTTGTTATTTTGCGCTTTGTCGTGGTTGTTTTGTGTCACATCCAAAGATTCGCCTTAGAGAAGAA
The DNA here is from genome assembly GCA_021234155.1 of Isoetes taiwanensis. Taxonomy (NCBI): domain Eukaryota; kingdom Viridiplantae; phylum Streptophyta; class Lycopodiopsida; order Isoetales; family Isoetaceae; genus Isoetes; species Isoetes taiwanensis. The sequence goes on along the minus strand of JAJEKV010000157.1, from coordinate 1,205,578 downwards.
CATTTAAAATTTCTATTAGATTCTATTCTACTCTACCTTCTTAGAGAACATTCAAGATGTCTATTGAATTCTATTCTAGCAATGTGGTAGATAATCAAATCTTGCCAAAGGCATTTGATTATAGGAGTGATTTCAGAGGTAGTTTTCGTGGCTATAGTGCTTTTATTCGTTTTATATGAAGCATAATGCAAGAAAGTTTTTCTACATCTATGTGCATTCTCTAAATGAAGTTGAGAGGGGCATTGGAGTTGGTAGACATTAGGGCAGCATTGGCTTGCGCGAGGCAAGAACTTGGTATTCTCATATATCCAACAAAAACTAAAAGATGTTCAATACACTGATTGTTATCAAGATCAAAGTGGCGCAATGAAGCGTGCAGGGCCCATAACCCACAGTCCCCCAAGATCGAAACTTGGCTCGATAGTTTTTTTCCCTTTTTTTTTTTTTTATTTCTAGAAACTATCTTGATTTGTGATTATCAATTGTCCTCCGACAAGTGTGGGGTTGTAACTCATTCAATGTGCATCCTATATTGTCTCATGACCACCTTGAAAATTTTTAATGCGAAAAAAGTCTACTCGATTCTTCTAATGTTGTTATTTTGCAGTTTGTCGTGGTTGTTTTGTGTCACATCCAGCGTTCGTCTTAGAGAACATTTAAAATTTCTATTAGATTCTATTCTACTCTACCTTTTTAGAGAACATTCAAGATGTCTATTGAATTCTATTCTAGCAATGTGGTAGATAATCAAATCTTGCCAAAGGCATTTGATTATAGGAGTGATTTCAGAGGTAGTTTTCGTGGCTATAGTGCTTTTATTCGTTTTATATGAAGCATAATGCAAGAAAGTTTTTCTACATCTATGTGCATTCTCTAAATGAAGTTGAGAGGGGCATTGGAGTTGGTAGACATTAGGGCAGCATTGGCTTGCGCGAGGCAAGAACTTGGTATTCTCATTATATCCGAACAAACTAAAAGATATTCAATACACTGATTGTTATCAAGATCAGAGTGGCGCAGCGGAAGCGTGGTGGGCCCATAACCCACAGGTCCCAAGATCGAAACTTGGCTCTGATAGTTTATTTCCCCCTTTTTTTTTTTTCTAGAAACTGTCTTGATTTGTGATTAACAATTGTCCTCCAATAAGTGTGGGGTTGTAACTCATTCAATGTTCATCCTATATTGTCTCATGACCATCTTGAATCTTTTTTAATGTGAAAAAAACTCTACTCGATTCTTGTAATGTTGTTATTTTGCAGTTTGTCGTGGTTGTTTTGTGTCACATCCAAAGATTCGCCTTAGAGAACATTTAAAATGTCTATTAGATTCTATTCTATTCTACCTTCTTAGAGAACATTCAAGATGTCTATTGAATTCTATTCTAGCAATGTGGTAGATAATCAAATCTTGCCAAAGGCATTTGATTATAGGAGTGATTTCAGAGGTAGTTTTCGTGGCTATAGTGCTTTTATTCGTTTTATATGAAGCATAATGCAAGAAAGTTTTTCTACATCTATGTGCATTCTCTAAATGAAGTTGAGAGGGGCATTGGAGTTGGTAGACATTAGGGCAGCATTGGCTTGCGCGAGGCAAGAACTTGGTATTCTCATTTATATCCGAACAAACTAAAAGATGTTCAATACACCGATTGTTATCAAGATCAAAGTGGCGCAATGAAAGCGTGGTGGGCCCATAACCCACATGTCCCCCAAGATCGAAACTTGGCTCGATAGTTTATTTTCCCTTTTTTTTTTTTTTTTTTTTTTTCTAAAACTGCCTTGATTTGTGATTATCAATTGTCCTCCGATAAGTGTGGGGTTGTAACTCATTCAATGTGCATCCTATATTGTCTCATGACCACCTTGAAAATTTTTTTATGTGAAAAAAAAACTCTACTCGATTCTTCTAATGTTGTTATTTTTTGCGGTTTGTCGTGGTTGTTTTGTGTCACATCCAAAGATTCGCCTTAGAGAACATTTAAAATTTCTATTAGATTCTATTCTACTCTACCTTTTAGAGAACATTCAAGATGTCTATTGAATTCTATTCTAGCAATGTGGTAGATAATCAAATCTTGCCAAAGGCATTTGATTATAGGAGTGATTTCAGAGGTAGTTTTAAATGGCTATAGTGCTTTTATTCGCTTTTATATGAAGCATAATGCAAGAAAGTTTTTCTACATCTATGTGCATTCTCTAAATGAAGTTGAGAGGGGCATTGGAGTTGGTAGACATTAGGGCAAAGATTGGCTTGCGCGAGGCAAGAACTTGGTATTCTCGCTATATCCGAACAAACTAAAAGATGTTCAATACACTTGATTGTTATCAAGATCAAAGTGGCAATGTGGGAAAGCGTGGTGGGCCCATAACCCACAGTCCCCCAAGATCTAAAACTTGGCTCGATAGTTTATTTTTTTTTTTTTTTTTTTTTTTTTTTCTAGAAACTGCTTGATTTGTGATTATCAATTGTCCTCCGATAAGTGTGGGGTTGTAACTCATTCAATGTGCATCCTATATTGTCTCATGACCACCTTGAAAATTTTTAATGTGAAAAAAAACTCTACTCGATTCTTCTAATGTTGTTATTTTGCGTTTGTCGTGGTTGTTTTGTGTCACATCCAAAGATTCGCCTTAGAGAACATTTAAAATTTCTATTAGATTCTATTCTACTCTACCTTTTTAGAACATTCAAGATGTCTATTGAATTCTATTCTAGCAATGTGGTAGATAATCAAATCTTGCCAAAGGCATTTGATTATAGGAGTGATTTCAGAGGTAGTTTTCGTGGGCTATAGTGCTTTTATTCGCTTTATATGAAGCATAATGCAAGAAAGTTTTTCTACATCTATGTGCATTCTCTAAATGAAGTTGAGAGGGGCATTGGAGTTGGTAGACATTAGGGCAAAGATTGGCTTGGCGCGAGGCAAGAACTTGGTATTCTGTTATATCTGAACAAACTAAAAGATGTTCAATACACTGATTGTTATCAAGATCAGAGTGGCGCAGCGGAAGCGTGGTGGGCCCATAACCCACAGGTCCCAAGATCGAAACTTGGCTCTGATAGTTTATTTTCCCTTTTTTTTTTTTTTTTTTTTTTTTTTAGAAACTGTCTTGATTTGTGATTATCAATTGTCCTCCGATAAGTGTGGGGTTGTAACTCATTCAATGTGCATCCTATATTGTCTCATGACCACCCTGAAAATTTTTAATGTGAAAAAAAAACTCTACTCGATTCTTCTAATGTTGTTATTTTGCGCTTTGTCGTGGTTTTTTTGTGTCACATCCAAAGATTCGCCTTAGAGAACATTTAAAATTTCTATTAGATTCTATTCTACTCTACCTTTTTAGAGAACATTCAAGATGTCTATTGAATTCTATTCTAGCAATGTGGTAGATAATCAAATCTTGCCAAAGGCATTTGATTATAGGAGTGATTTCAGAGGTAGTTTTCGTGGCTATAGTGCTTTTATTCGTTTTATATGAAGCATAATGCAAGAAAGTTTTTCTACATCTATGTGCATTCTCTAAATGAAGTTGAGAGGGGCATTGGAGTTGGTAGACATTAGGGCAAAGATTGGCTTGCGCGCGAGGCAAGAACTTGGTATTCTCGCTATATCTGAACAAACTAAAAGATGTTCAATACACTGATTGTTATCAAGATCAGAGTGGCACAGCGGAGCGTGGTGGGCCCATAACCCACAGGTCCCAAGATCGAAACTTGGCTCTGATAGTTTATTTTCCCTTTCTTTTTCTTTTTTATTTTTTTCTAGAAACTGTCTTGATTTGTGATTATCAATTGTCCTCCGACAAGTGTGGGGTTGTAACTCATTCAATGTGCATCCTATATTGTCTCATGACCACCTTGAAAATTTTTTTTAATGTGAAAAAAAACTCACTCGATTCTTCTAATGTTGTTATTTTGCGGTTTGTCGTGGTTGTTTTGTGTCACATCCAAAGATTCGCCTTAGAGAACATTTAAAATTTCTATTAGATTCTATTCTACTCTCCCTTTTTAGAGAACATTCAAGATGTCTATTGAATTCTATTCTAGCAATGTGGTAGATAATCAAATCTTGCCAAAGGCATTTGATTATAGGAGTGATTTCAGAGGTAGTTTTCGTGGGCTATAGTGCTTTTATTCGCTTTATATGAAGCATAATGCAAGAAAGTTTTTCTACATCTATGTGCATTCTCTAAATGAAGTTGAGAGGGGCATTGGAGTTGGTAGACATTAGGGCAAAGATTGGCTTGGCGCGAGGCAAGAACTTGGTATTTCGTTGCATCCAACAAAACAAACTAAAAGATGTTCAATACACTTTGTTGTTATCAAGATCAAGTGGCGCAAATGGAAGCGCAGGGTGGGCCCATAACCCACAGTGTCCCAAGATCAAAACTTGGCTCGATAGTTTTTTTTTTTTTTTTTTTTTTTTTTTTTAGAAAACTCTTGCCTTTGATTTGTGATTATCAATTGTCCTCCGATAAGTGTGGGGTTGTAACTCATTCAATGTGCATCCTATATTGTCTCATGACCACCTTGAAAATTTTTAATGTGAAAAAAAAATTACTCTCGATTCTTCTAATGTTGTTATTTTGCAGTTTTTGTCGTGGTTGTTTTGTGTCACATCCAAATTTGCCTTAGAGAACATTTAAAATTTCTATTAGATTCTATTCTTCTACTCTACCTTCTTAGAGAACATTCAAGATGTCTATTGAATTCTATTCTAGCAATGTGGTAGATAATCAAATCTTGCCAAAGGCATTTGATTATAGGAGTGATTTCAGAGGTAGTTTTCGTGGCTATAGTGCTTTTATTCGTTTTATATGAAGCATAATGCAAGAAAGTTTTTCTACATCTATGTGCATTCTCTAAATGAAGTTGAGAGGGGCATTGGAGTTGGTAGACATTAGGCAGATTGGCTTGGCGCAGGAGGCAAGAACTTGGTATTCTTTATATCCGAACAAACTAAAAGATGTTCAATACACTAATTGTTATCAAGATCAGTGTGGCGCCAAATAACCCACAGTCCCCAAGATCGAAACTTGGCTCGATAGTTTATTTTTTTTTTTTTTTTTTTTTTTTTTTCTAAAAACTGCCTTTGATTTGTGA
>JAJEKV010000157.1:1065472-1197972 GCA_021234155.1 Isoetes taiwanensis | reverse complement strand
AAGATGTTCAATACACTTATTGTTATCAAGATCAAAGTGGCGCAAATTGCGTGGTGGGCCCATAACCCACGTGTCCCAAGATCAAACTTGGCTCGATAGTTTTTTTTCCTTTTTTTTTTTTTTTTTTTCCCAGAAACTGTCTTGATTTGTGATTATCAATTGTCCTCCGATAAGTGTGGAGTTGTAACTCATTCAATGTGCATCCTATATTGTCTCATGACCACCTTGAAAATTTTTAATGTGAAAAAAACTCTACTCGATTCTTCTAATGTTGTTATTTTGCAGTTTGTCGTGGTTGTTTTGTGTCACATCCAGCATTCGTCTTAGAGAACATTTAAAATTTCTATTAGATTCTATTCTACTCTACCTTCTTAGAGAACATTCAAGATGTCTATTGAATTCTATTCTAGCAATGTGGTAGATAATCAAATCTTGCCAAAGGCATTTGATTATAGGAGTGATTTCAGAGGTAGTTTTCGTGGCTATAGTGCTTTTATTCGTTTTATATGAAGCATAATGCAAGAAAGTTTTTCTACATCTATGTGCATTCTCTAAATGAAGTTGAGAGGGGCATTGGAGTTGGTAGACATTAGGGCAGCATTGGCTTGCGCGAGGCAAGAACTTGGTATTCTGTTATATCTGAACAAACTAAAAGATGTTCAATACACTGATTGTTATCAAGATCAGAGTGGCGCAGCGGAAGCGTGGTGGGCCCATAACCCACAGGTCCCAAGATCGAAACTTGGCTCTGATAGTTTATTTTTCCCCTTTTTTTTTTTTTTTTTTTTTCCCAGAAACTGTCTTGATTTGTGATTATCAATTGTCCTCCGATAAGTGTGGGGTTGTAACTCATTCAATGTGCATCCTATATTGTCTCATGACCACCTTGAAAATTTTTAATGTGAAAAAAAAAACTACGATTCTTCTAATGTTGTTATTTTGCGGTTTGTCGTGGTTGTTTTGTGTCACATCCAAAGATTCGCCTTAGAGAACATTTAAAATTTCTATTAGATTCTATTCTACTCTACCTTTTAGAGAACATTCAAGATGTCTATTGAATTCTATTCTAGCAATGTGGTAGATAATCAAATCTTGCCAAAGGCATTTGATTATAGGAGTGATTTCAGGTAGGTAGTTTTCGTGGCTATAGTGCTTTTATTCGTTTTATATGAAGCATAATGCAAGAAAGTTTTTCTACATCTATGTGCATTCTCTAAATGAAGTTGAGAGGGGCATTGGAGTTGGTAGACATTAGGGCATGAAGATTGGCTTGCGAGCGAGGCAAGAACTTGGTATTACGCTATATCCGAACAAACTAAAAGATGTTCAATACACTAATTGTTATCAAGATCAAAGTGGCGCAATGAAGAAGCGTGGTGGGCCCATAACCCACAGTCCCAAGATCGAAACTTGGCTCGATAGTTTATTTTCCCTTTTTTTTTTTTTTTTTTTTTTTCTAGAAACCGCCTTGATTTGTGATTATCAATTGTCCTCCGATAAGTGTGGGGTTGTAACTCATTCAATGTGCATCCTATATTGTCTCATGACCACCTTGAAAATTTTTTGTAAAAAAAACTCTACTCGATTCTTCTAATGTTGTTATTTTGCGGTTTGTCGTGGTTGTTTTGTGTCACATCCAAAGATTCGCCTTAGAGAACATTTAAAATTTCTATTAGATTCTATTCTACTCTACCTTTTTAGAGAACATTCAAGATGTCTATTGAATTCTATTCTAGCAATGTGGTAGATAATCAAATCTTGCCAAAGGCAATTTGATTATAGGAGTGATTTCAGAGGTAGTTTTCGTGGGCTATAGTGCTTTTATTCGTTTTATATGAAGCATAATGCAAGAAAGTTTTTTCTACATCTATGTGCATTCTCTAAATGAAGTTGAGAGGGGCATTGGAGTTGGTAGACATTAGGGCAAAGATTGGCTTGCGCGAGGCAAGAACTTGGTATTCTCATTATATCCGAACAAACTAAAAGATGTTCAATACACCGATTGTTATCAAGATCAAAGGGCGCAAAGCGAAGCGTGGGGGCCCATAACCCACAGTCCCAAGATCGAAACTTGGCTCGATAGTTTAGTTTATTTTTTTTTTTTTTTTTTTTTTTCTAGAAACTGCCTTGATTTGTGATTATCAATTGTCCTCCGATAAGTGTGGGGTTGTAACTCATTCAATGTGCATCCTATATTGTCTCATGACCACCTTGAAAATTTTTTTTAATGTGAAAAAAAACTCTACTCTACTTCTTCTTCTAATGTTGTTATTTTTTTGCGGTTTGTCGTGGTTGTTTTTTTGTGTCACATCCAAAGATTAGCCTTAGAGAACATTTAAAATTTCTATTAGATTCTATTCTACTCTCCCTTTTTAGAGAACATTCAAGATGTCTATTGAATTCTATTCTAGCAATGTGGTAGATAATCAAATCTTGCCAAAGGCATTTGATTATAGGAGTGATTTCAGAGGTAGTTTTCGTGGCTATAGTGCTTTTATTCGTTTTATATGAAGCATAATGCAAGAAAGTTTTTCTATATCTATGTGCATTCTCTAAATGAAGTTGAGAGGGGCATTGGAGTTGGTAGACATTAGGGCAGCATTAGCTTGCGCGAGGCAAGAACTTGGTATTATGTTATATCTGAACAAACTAAAAGATGTTCAATACACTGATTGTTATCAAGATCAGAGTGGCGCAGCGGAAGCGTGGTGGGCCCATAACCCACAGGTCCCAAGATCGAAACTTGGCTCTGATAGTTTATTTTCCCTTTTTTTTTTCTTTTCTAGAAATTGTCTTGATTTGTGATTATCAATTGTCCTCCGATAAGTGTGGGGTTGTAACTCATTCAATGTGCATCCTATATTGTCTCATGACCACCTTGAATCTTTTTTAATGTGAAAAAAACTCTACTCGATTCTTCTAATGTTGTTATTTTGCAGTTTGTCGTGGTTGTTTTGTGTCACATCCAGCATTCGTCTTAGAGAACATTTAAAATTTCTATTAGATTCTATTCTACTCTACCTTCTTAGAGAACATTCAAGATGTCTATTGAATTCTATTCTAGCAATGTGGTAGATAATCAAATCTTGCCAAAGGCATTTGATTATAGGAGTGATTTCAGAGGTAGTTTTCGTGGCTATAGTGCTTTTATTCGTTTTATATGAAGCATAATGCAAGAAAGTTTTTCTACATCTATGTGCATTCTCTAAATGAAGTTGAGAGGGGCATTGGAGTTGGTAGACATTAGGGCAGCATTGGCTTGCGCGAGGCAAGAACTTGGTATTCTGTTATATCTGAACAAACTAAAAGATGTTCAATACACTGATTGTTATCAAGATCAAAGTGGCGCAGCGGAAGCATGGTGGGCCCATAACCCACAGGTCCCAAGATCGAAACTTGGCTCTGATAGTTTATTTTCCCCTTTTTTTTCTTTTTTATTTTTTTCTAGAAACTGTCTTGATTTGTGATTATCAATTGTCCTCCGATAAGTGTGGGGTTGTAACTCATTCAATGTGCATCCTATATTGTCTCATGACCACCTTGAAAATTTTTAATGTGAAAAAAACTCTACTCGATTCTTCTATAGAGAACATTTATAGATTCTATTCTACTCTACCTTCTTAGAGAACATTCAAGATGTCTATTGAATTCTATTCTAGCAATGTGGTAGATAATCAAATCTTGCCAAAGGCATTTGATTATAGGAGTGATTTCAGAGGTAGTTTTCGTGGCTATAGTGCTTTTATTCGTTTTATATGAAGCATAATGCAAGAAAGTTTTTCTACATCTATGTGCATTCTCTAAATGAAGTTGAGAGGGGCATTGGAGTTGGTAGACATTAGGGCAGCATTGGCTTGCGTGAGGCAAGAACTTGGTATTCTCATTATATCCGAACAAACTAAAAGATGTTCAATACACTTGATTGTTATCAAGATCAAAGAGTGGCGCAATGGAAGTGGTGGGCCCATAACCCACAGTCCCAAGATCGAAACTTGGCTCTGATAGTTTATTTTCCCTTTTTTTTTTTTTTTTTTTTTTCTAGAAACTGTCTTGATTTGTGATTATCAATTGTCCTCCGATAAGTGTGGGGTTGTAACTCATTCAATGTGCATCCTATATTGTCTCATGACCACCTTGAAAATTTTTTATGTGAAAAAAAACTCTACTCGATTCTTCTAATGTTGTTATTTTGCGGTTTGTCGTGGTTGTTTTGTGTCACATCCAAAGATTCGCCTTAGAGAACATTTAAAATTTCTATTAGATTCTATTCTACTCTACCTTTTTTAGAGAACATTCAAGATGTCTATTGAATTCTATTCTAGCAATGTGGTAGATAATCAAATCTTGCCAAAGGCATTTGATTATAGGAGTGATTTCAGGTAGTTTTCGGGCTATAGTGCTTTTATTCGCTTTATATGAAGCATAATGCAAGAAAGTTTTTCTACATCTATGTGCATTCTCTAAATGAAGTTGAGAGGGGCATTGGAGTTGGTAGACATTAGGGCAGCATTGGCTTGGCTGCTTGGCGAGGCAAGAACTTGGTATTCTCATATATCCGAACAAACTAAAAGATGTTCAATACACTTGATTGTTATCAAGATCAAAGTGGCGCAGCGGAAGCGTGGTGGGCCCATAACCCACAGGTCCCAAGATCGAAACTTGGCTCTGATAGTTTATTTTTCCCTTTTTTTTATTTTTTTTTTTTCTAGAAACTGTCTTGATTTGTGATTATCAATTGTCCTTCGATAAGTGTGGGGTTGTAACTCATTCAATGTGCATCCTATATTGTCTCATGACCACCTTGAAAATTTTTAATGCGAAAAAAACTCTACTCGATTCTTCTAATGTTGTTATTTTGCAGTTTGTCGTGGTTGTTTTGTGTCACATCCAGCATTCGTCTTAGAGAACATTTAAAATTTCTATTAGATTCTATTCTACTCTACCTTTTTAGAGAACATTCAAGATGTCTATTGAATTCTATTCTAGCAATGTGGTAGATAATCAAATCTTGCCAAAGGCATTTGATTATAGGAGTGATTTCAGAGGTAGTTTTCGTGGCTATAGTGCTTTTATTCGTTTTATATGAAGCATAATGCAAGAAAGTTTTTCTACATCTATGTGCATTCTCTAAATGAAGTTGAGAGGGGCATTGGAGTTGGTAGACATTAGGGCAAAGATTGGCTTGCGCGCGGGCAAGAACTTGGTATTCTCTGTTATATCCGAACAAACTAAAAGATGTTCAATACAATCGATTGTTATCAAGATCAAAGTGGCAGCAAAATGAAGCGTGGTGGGCCCATAACCCACAGTCCCAAGATCGAAACTTGGCTCGATAGTTTTTTTTCCCTTTTTTTTTTTTTTTTTTTTTTTTCTAGAAACTGTCTTGATTTGTGATTATCAATTGTCCTCCGATAAGTGTGGGGTTGTAACTCATTCAATGTTCATCCTATATTGTCTCATGACCACCTTGAAAATTTTTTTAATGTGAAAAAAAAACTCTACTCGATTCTTCTAATGTTGTTATTTTGCGGTTTGTCGTGGTTGTTTTGTGTCACATCCAAAGATTAGTCTTAGAGAACATTTAAAATTTCTATTAGATTCTATTCTACTCTACCTTTTTAGAGAACATTCAAGATGTCTATTGAATTCTATTCTAGCAATGTGGTAGATAATCAAATCTTGCCAAAGGCATTTGATTATAGGAGTGATTTCAGATTTTCAAGGTTTTTTCGTTATATGCTATAGTGCTTTTATTCGCTTTTATATGAAGCATAATGCAAGAAAGTTTTTCTACATCTATGTGCATTCTCTAAATGAAGTTGAGAGGGGCATTGGAGTTGGTAGACATTAGGGCAAACATTGGCTTGGCTGCTTGGCAAGAACAAGATTCTTGGATTCATATATCTCAACAAACTAAAAGATGTTCAATACACTTTTTGTTATCAAGATCAGTGTGGCTAGCTGGAAGGTGGGCCCATAACCCACAAGTCCCAAGATCGAAACTTGGCTCGATAGTTTTTTTCCCTTTTTTTTTTTTTTTTTTTTCTTGATTTGTGATTATCAATTGTCCTCCGATAAGTGTGGGGGTTGTAACTCATTCAATGTGCATCCTATATTGTCTCATGACCACCTTGAAAATTTTTAATGTGAAAAAAACTCTACTCGATTCTTCTAATGTTGTTATTTTGTTATTTTGTTTGTTTTTTGAAAATTTTTTGTCGTGTTTGTTTTGTGTCACATCCAAAGATTCGCCTTAGAGAACATTTAAAATTTCTATTAGATTCTATTCTACTCTACCTTCTTAGAGAACATTCAAGATGTCTATTGAATTCTATTCTAGCAATGTGGTAGATAATCAAATCTTGCCAAAGGCATTTGATTATAGGAGTGATTTCAGAGGTAGTTTTAAATTGGCTATAGTGCTTTTTATTCGTTTTATATGAAGCATAATGCAAGAAAGTTTTTCTACATCTATGTGCATTCTCTAAATGAAGTTGAGAGGGGCATTGGAGTTGGTAGACATTAGGGCAAACATTGGCTTGCTTGAGGCAAGAACTTGGTATTACGTTATATCCGAACAAACTAAAAGATGTTCAATACACTTGATTGTTATCAAGATCAAAGTGGCGCAAATGAAGCGTGGTGGTGGGCCCATAACCCACAGGTCCCAAGATCGAAACTTGGCTCTGATAGTTTTTTTCCCTTTTTTTTTCCCAGAAACTGTCTTGATTTGTGATTATCAATTGTCCTCCGATAAGTGTGGGGTTGTAACTCATTCAATGTGCATCCTATATTGTCTCATGACCACCTTGAAAATTTTTAATGTGAAAAAAACTCTACTCGATTCTTCTAATGTTGTTATTTTGCAGTTTGTCGTGGTTGTTTTGTGTCACATCCAGCATTCGTCTTAGAGAACATTTAAAATTTCTATTAGATTCTATTCTACTCTCCCTTTTTAGAGAACATTCAAGATGTCTATTGAATTCTATTCTAGCAATGTGGTAGATAATCAAATCTTGCCAAAGGCATTTGATTATAGGAGTGATTTCAGAGGTAGTTTTCGTGGCTATAGTGCTTTTATTCGTTTTATATGAAGAATAATGCAAGAAAGTTTTTCTACGTCCATGTGCATTCTCTAAATGAAGTTGAGAGGGGCACTGGAGTTGGTAGACATTAGGGCAACATTGGCTTGTGCGAGGCAAGAACTTGGTATTCGTTATATCCGAACAAACTAAAAGATGTTCAATACACACTAATTTGTTATCAAGATCAAAGTGGCGCAATGAAGCGTGGTGGGCCCATAACCCACGTGTCCCAAGATCGAAACTTGGCTCGATAGTTTTTTTCCCTTTTTTTTTTTTTTTTTTAAACCTGCCTTGATTTGTGATTCTCAATTGTCCTCCGATAAGTGTGGGGTTGTAATTCATTCAATGTGCATCCTATATTGTCTCATGACCACCTTGAATCATTTTTAATGTGAAAAAAACCTCTACTCGATTCTTTTAATGTTGTTATTTTGCAATTTGTCATGGTTGTTTTTTGTGTCACATCCAACATTCGCTTTAGAGAGAACATTTAAAATTTCTATTAGATTCTATTCTACTCTACCTTCTTTTTAGAACATTCAAGATGTCTATTGAATTCTATTCTAGCAATGTGGTAGATAATCAAATCTTGCCAAAGGCATTTGATTATAGGAGTGATTTCAGAGGTAGTTTTCGTGGCTATAGTGCTTTTATTCGTTTTATATGAAGCATAATGCAAGAAAGTTTTTCTACATCTATGTGCATTCTCTAAATGAAGTTGAGAGGGGCATTGGAGTTGGTAGACATTAGGGCAGCATTGGCTTGCGCGAGGCAAGAACTTGGTATTCTGTTATATCTGAACAAACTAAAAGATGTTCAATACACTTGATTGTTATCAAGATCAAAGTGGCGCAGCGGAAGCGTGGTGGGCCCATAACCCACAGGTCCCAAGATCGAAACTTGGCTCTGATAGTTTATTTTCCCCCTTTTTTTTCTTTTCTAGAAATTGTCTTGATTTGTGATTATCAATTGTCCTCCGATAGGTGTGGGGTTGTAACTCATTCAATGTGCATCCTATATTGTCTCATGACCACCTTGAATCTTTTTTAATGTGAAAAAAACTCTACTCGATTCTTCTAATGTTGTTATTTTGTAGTTTGTCGTGGTTGTTTTGTGTCACATCCAGCATTCGTCTTAGAGAACATTTAAAATATCTATTAGATTCTATTCTACTATACCTTCTTAGAGAACATTCAAGATGTCTATTGAATTCTATTCCAGCACTGTGGTAGATAATCAAATCTTGCCAAAGGCATTTGATTATAGGAGTGATTTCAGAGGTAGTTTTCGTGGCTATAGTGCTTTTATTCGTTTTATATGAAGCATAATGCAAGAAAGTTTTTCTACATCTATGTGCATTCTCTAAATGAAGTTGAGAGGGGCATTGGAGTTGGTAGACATTAGGGCAGCATTGGCTTGCGCGAGGCAAGAACTTGGTATTACGTTATATCCGAACAAACTAAAAGATGTTCAATACACTGATTGTTATCAAGATCAGAGTGTGGCATGAAGGCGTGGTGGGCCCATAACCCACAGTCCCAAGATCGAAACTTGGCTCGATAGTTTTTTTCCCTTTTTTTTTTTTTTTTTTTTTTTTTTTTCCTAAACTATCTCTTGATTTGTGATTATCAATTGTCCTCCGATAAGTGTGGGGTTGTAACTCATTCAATGTGCATCCTATATTGTCTCATGACCACCTTGAAAATTTTTTAATGTGAAAAAAAACTCTACTCGATTCTTCTAATGTTGTTATTTTGCGGTTTGTCGTGGTTGTTTTTGTCACATCCAAAGATTCGCCTTAGAGAACATTTAAAATTTCTATTAGATTCTATTCTACTCTACCTTTTAGAGAACATTCAAGATGTCTATTGAATTCTATTCTAGCAATGTGGTAGATAATCAAATCTTGCCAAAGGCATTTGATTATAGGAGTGATTTCAGAGGTAGTTTTAAATGGCTATAGTGCTTTTATTCGTTTTATATGAAGCATAATGCAAGAAAGTTTTTCTACATCTATGTGCATTCTCTAAATGAAGTTGAGAGGGGCATTGGAGTTGGTAGACATTAGGGCAAAGATTGGCTTGCGCGAGGCAAGAACTTGGTATTACATTTATATCTGAACAAACTAAAAGATGTTCAATACAATTGATTGTTATCAAGATCAAAGTGTGGCGTACGCAAATGAAGCGTGGTGGGCCCATAACCCACAGGTCCCAAGATCGAAACTTGGCTCTGATAGTTTTTTTCCCTTTTTTTTTTTTCCCAGAAACTGCCTTGATTTGTGATTATCAATTGTCCTCCGATAAGTGTGGGGTTGTAACTCATTCAATGTGCATCCTATATTGTCTCATGACCACCTTGAAAATTTTTAATGTGAAAAAAAACTCTACTCGATTCTTCTAATGTTGTTATTTTGCAGTTTGTCGTGGTTGTTTTGTGTCACATCCAGCATTCGTCTTAGAGAACATTTAAAATTTCTATTAGATTCTATTCTACTCTCCCTTTTTAGAGAACATTCAAGATGTCTATTGAATTCTATTCTAGCAATGTGGTAGATAATCAAATCTTGCCAAAGGCATTTGATTATAGGAGTGATTTCAGAGGTAGTTTTCGTGGCTATAGTGCTTTTATTCGTTTTATATGAAGCATAATGCAAGAAAGTTTTTCTACATCTATGTGCATTCTCTAAATGAAGTTGAGAGGGGCATTGGAGTTGGTAGACATTAGGGCAAAGATTGGGCTTGCGCGAGGCAAGAACTTGGTATTCTGTTATATCTGAACAAACTAAAAGATGTTCAATACACTGATTGTTATCAAGATCAGAGTGGCACAGCGGAAGCGTGGTGGGCCCATAACCCACAGGTCCCAAGATCGAAACTTGGCTCTGATAGTTTTTTTTCCCTTTTTTTTTTTTTTTTTTCCCAGAAACTGTCTTGATTTGTGATTATCAATTGTCCTCCGATAAGTGTGGGGTTGTAACTCATTCAATGTGCATCCTATATTGTCTCATGACCACCTTGAAAATTTTTAATGCGAAAAAAACTCTACTCGATTCTTCTAATGTTGTTATTTTGCAGTTTGTCGTGGTCGTTTTGTGTCACATCCAAAGATTTAGCCTTAGAGAACATTTAAAATTTCTATTAGATTCTATTCTACTCTACCTTTTAGAGAATCAAGATGTCTATTGAATTCTATTCTAGCAATGTGGTAGATAATCAAATCTTGCCAAAGGCATTTGATTATAGGAGTGATTTTCGAGGTCTCCAAAAATCGAAGCTATAGTGCTTTTATTCGTTTTATATGAAGCATAATGCAAGAAAGTTTTTCTACATTCATGTGCATTCTCTAAATGAAGTTGGTGGGGGGGCATTGGAGTTGGTAGACATTAGGGATGATGCAATTTTGTAGAGCGGCGATTATGTAGACAACTAAATAGGTGACTATTTGGCTAACAAACTTCTTTGTGTTACATCAAGTCTTGGCAAACTCAAAGTTTTTCATTATGGCTTGTTGTTATGTAAGTATTGTATATATGCATGAATCCTCAGGGCATGCCGCATAACCCATTCAATGGTTATCAATGCTTGATTTCTTGAAAATTTTTAAGAGCGGGCAACTATCATTTGGGTCTTGATTTGTCCGGATGGCCGTTAAATTATTAGGTTTGCTCATCAAGCATGTAACCCTACAAGCTTTTATTTTTACTCATTTTCATATTTGTTATAAGAGGTCATTGTAATGTAGAAGTAAGCTTGATCTTAGGTGTTTTTCCTATTTCTCTTATTGGATAATCAAATTTTAAAGCATGAAAAAAAAAGGGTAACTTTCAATCTATCTTTCTCTACAATGGTATGTTTTAATTTTACATTTTCTTGGGTTTATCATTGTCTTTGAAGCACCAATCCAGAGGTTTAAAATTGGCATTCAGAAATTTCTAAAACATTCTACTTTTGGTCTTCATTTGCATTTCCTTCCGGGTAATGTGGCTTTAGTTATATAGTTTTATTTCATTTGGTAGTTGATTTCCTAGCTTTGCTTTTATCTATCTATTTATCTAGATTTTGATGTCATAGGTGTCATGGCTTTTTATGCCAAAGCTAATTTGTGCAAGACATTTGTTCTCCATCATTGGAAATCTCCATTTTCTCTAAGAGTTTCCAAGGATGTTATTCTCATGTTTGTTTCATTATTTCTATGATTCAGGGCCCCTTGAACTAGCGGACCTCAAGAATTACCTACTCAAGATAAAATTTTCGATTTAGGTAATGCTCAATATAATAGTGTGGTTCTATTATTGATTGTTTGATCATATATAAAAGTTTTCTTTACTTCCATTTTCAAGATTTTGTGCAATAGTCATGCCAATCTAACATGGAAGGTATAGCAAGTGCTTATCGGGGATGTGTTGCTTTCTTGGGTTATGGAGAAATTTTCCAATGAATTGCATCTTTGGGGCAATAGTTAGAAGAGGGAGAAGAATATAGCTTATTAAACTACTGTCCTCCTATGTATGAAGTTTGTAACTCAAGTTAAATTCGTCATAACTTATTGACCTCCATCCTTAATCTTTGTGCTTGAAAAAACTCTAACATCGGGTTGTTTATGTTCTTTTTACTTTGATCCCTATTCCTCCCTGATCCGATATTTCTTGGCCCATTTTGGGGTTTGAAATCTACAAATTGAGTAATGTTCTTCTTATCCCCAATGGGATTTCATTCACTTATTCACTCTTCTTATTGTGGACTTCCATGGCTAAATTTTTAGTGGAAAAGGGCATTAGGGCTTTTTGTTCCTTTTATAGGGCGACTTGTCAAGCTTTTATAAAATATTGAAGCATATTAGATTCAAATTATTGAAGGGAACATTTTGTCCCAAGGCCCGTGATTGTCTATTGATTTCTAGGTCAATAAAAAACTAGGTATGTAATTAATGGAGAAACTCTACAAAAGAAAGATTACATCAAGATCAAAACTTGGCTAAAACCTTATATCAAGTTGTAGGTCTCTTTCTCATATGCATCAAATTGAATGGCTATGCTCTTCAAATTGTCATTGATGGCGATTGGCATCACCATCGTTAAAGTTAGTTTATATGCTTAGCGTTTTATATACTTTGAAGACACCATTGATATGGTCTATTTTAAAACTCTTAATGGAGAATGCTATTTTCAAGCTAAAGCTTCCGATTTATTGTATCTTTGAACTATTTGTAAAGCCATTTTTTTTATTTGATAAATTCTCTACATCATGATTCTCTAAATAGAAATTATTGCTTGAAGAAGTTCTAGCAATTGACACCTTGAACTTAGGGGTCATATCAAAATGTACTTCATTCCCTTTCATTATCGATTCTAATATCTTTGTTTTTAGGTGATGTTTGAAATGAATTTTCTTAAGAAGATATGTTTGTTGTAGGTTTTGTGTTGTTCAACAAAGTTGACATTGAACTTTGATTGATGTTATGAGGTTAATATTTTACCATAGTTCTTGCTATTTGTTATTTTTTTTTGTATGCTATGTGTTTTCTATGCTTCCAATGCATTTTCCCAACATTTTATTGAGAATATTGGATCCTAATTTATATTATCTTGGGTTGACACTTTTGAGATAAGGTCATCTCATTGGTTGGCCATTCAATGGAGGATGGCTTGTTTTCTCGGTGTGTACATGTCCCGAGTTTGGATATTCAGACATTGCACTTTGATCACCCTTGGAACACCACATTGGTAAGATAATTTGGTCGTTACATAAGACAACCTAATGCATGCAAGTATTACCACTATTAAATGCACCAAATCATATTTTATCCAAAAAGATGCAAACCTTATTATCAATTTGATAGCAACAACACTTATGAGCAAAGACAAGAAAAATATGAAAATTGTACTTGCAACATGTGAATCATTATCAAATGAAAACATGAAAGGTTTTAGAGGTGCTTGAGTAGACCTTTTAGATGTTTTACCATGAATGAGCAACATTCTGGAGTTGTAGTCTCATTTAGCACGTAGCCAAAACTAATAGAAAAGTGATAGTTAGGACAATGAAATAAAAATCATATAGCCATTAGCCCATGTATCGTGTGCCTTAATTCCCATATTACTAGATTTTCTCCTTCAAGTTACTTTTTGCATGTCTACAATAATAACTAAAACTAGTAAATTGCCCACCATTGGTGGGGCACCATGGAATTTTCAAGGGACACGATCTTTTGGCATTAAAAAATAAAAAATTGGCATGCCACAAAACATGACATTGGATGACCTAAAATGTAGCAACAATAGTATCGTGTCTTATAAATAAAAAAAACCTTCTACATCAAGATCAACCTTTGAGCTTAGCTTATTTCCAAAGATGGCTTCCACCATTGATAATATTAAAAAAGGCCGGAACAGCAAGACTAATTTTGTGTTCCCTTTTTTTTTCAAGAAATGTCTTGATAAAGGAATTCTAAATCTAACCAATTGTATAAACACGAGTTGCCCACTGGATTCATCCATTGCAACCTCAAAGGAACATTCATACCTCTTTTTCTCTCGCACCGGCTTTGCAAACTTTTTAATGTGAAAAAAATAGCATTGGCACCAAGATCGCATTACGCATCACATTAACTTATTGCTAACTTGATAGCGGATGATGATAGAGCATTTTTTTTGTCAAAGTTTCCAATGCAAACTTACCTTGTTTTCGTTTTGTCAAAATTCCCTTTTAGTTCATTCAAACTATCATATGATTTCTCCTTAATTTCTACAACAATTTTCAATAAACATTACATCCCATTCTTGAGAACACGAATTATTTTACATACGACTCAAGTTCAAAGAAGTTAGATTTTTACCACGCTTTCACTACTCAATATACATAATTGAAAAAAATCTGGGTTCTTCTTAGATAATTTATGCTGTCACGACTTTCAACCCTCAAGACAATAGTTCCATCCATTCCCATCTAATCAGATAGTATTGACTTATTGGCATTACGTTGACAAAGTATAATCTCATGAAAGAATCCAACTAATTTAAATAAAGAGAGCTTTTAGCAAGAAAAGCCTTGTCTATTATTAATTCATTTTCATATCAACAAAACAACTTACATTCTGTGGAAGCACCACTTGAATAGCATTTCACTATCGTGTCCCCCTTGTTTGTCCAGAGAGGTCAACCTCCACGGTAGGATTCCCCTCATATCAAAGATTTGCCGAGCCTTTATTTTTGTGATTGCGGCCGGGAGTGACCTTCGAGATGGTGTGCCCGAAAGACCAAAGTACACGCCAGTTTAATATTTTATATTGCTTTTTATACATTTTTGTCAATGTGAGAGACCTAACCCATATGCAAGAGACTATGTTATTTGCACTTGTTTATCATGCAAAGCAATCAATCAATACGTTTTGAACGGAACATTTAATCGGCGAAGATTTAGATAGCCATGCATTGCCCAATTGTTGGAAGACTAAAATGCATTCAAATTCAAAATACATAATTGTACATCGAATCGTAATCTTTGTATCAAGAAAAAAAATTGCTCAAAAGTCTAAAGGAGCAAAAAGAAGTAAGAGAACAAAATTACAATATAGAGGATCAATTGATCCGGGGTTGTAACTTTTTGCACAAATATTTTTGACCGAAAATTGGCTATAGTCTTCAATCCTTTTTTGCCCTTGTGTTTTATGAAGATATTCCCCAAGAAAATTTTTTCCATCTATGTGCATTCTCTAAATGAATTGATTTCGACTACACACCCTACCCTAGGAGCACTATGATTTCGCAGGAGGTCTAGTGCTCGACTTTGGTGCTCACGGCGATTTGCCGCTTTCTTTTTGCAAGAAAAAACCGCTTGCACCATATCTTCGTCCTAATTGAGCCTTCATCACATCCGAAATTCGAACCACCCCCGATTTCTGCATCCTTTTGCATACGCCACCATCACCATGGGTCGAGCCACCATAGTTCGCTTGATGCTAAAAAAAAAAAAAAACCCTAGAATCTTACGATTTCATCTCTTCCATTGATTTCATCAAATGTTCTACTCGAAAAGTTTTAGGGTTTTATGCACGACATACACTAAAACTTTATAATAAAGGATGCATATACACTATATTAAATATTGGCAATGTTTCAAAGTCGAAATGCATCTTTCCCTCCATAAGTTCAATTCAATTTTAACATTCTAAGATTTTAAACATTCATAGCACTTTATCTCTCTTTGCTTGATAATAGTTTAGATTTGTAGTCCTCTCCCCTAGCAACAATGCAACGAAACAAACTTCTTTGTTAAATTTCTATGCCATGAAGACCATATTAAACATGCACAATGATTCAAAGTTGAAATGCATCCCTCCCTCCAAATCATTTCAATTCAACTATAACTTTTTAAAGTTTGAAACAATAACATGTTCTTCCACAATAGTTCAGATGCATACTCATGTCTCTCTAGCAACAACACAATGAAAGACACACTTCAATATAATACCTTTGCATTTTATAGGTTGTCTCTCTAGCAACAAAGCAACTAAATGAACACTTCCACATCTAACTACATGCCATTCTCTAAATAATACATTGTAGCTAGACATTAAAAGACATTAGGGCAAAGATTATTTATCCCCATCCAAATCAAGAAAGTTTTTCTAAAGCCATGATTCATCATTTCGGTCTTCATTGCAAACTACCATGTCCTTGCATAATTCAGATCATACAAACTTCTTCACGGCCTTTGTTATCTTAGACAATCACATTTTAACACCACATAATGTGCCCCAACATGGAAACTTGGCTTGTAGCCATATTGAGAATAAGTACATGTTTATAAAAATCCATTGACCACTAAAGAGTGTGATTATCAATTGTTGCATTCAAGAGTGTCGGTTTAACTCATTTCATTTGCAATTGCATCCTATATTGTCTCATGACCACCTTGAAAATTTTTATCCAATCTAGCAAAAATCTCACCACTAATCATTCTTGTAATGTTGTTACCATTGCGGTTTATTGCAACATTTCCTAGCCAACAACCACATCCAACCACCCCTCCCTTCAAATCTTAGAGAACATTTAAAATTTCTATTAGATTCTATTCTACTCTACCTTTTTAGAGAACATTCAAGATGTCTATTGAATTCTATTCTAGCAATGTGGTAGATAATCAAATCTTGCCAAAGGCATTTGATTATAGGAGTGATTTCAGAGGTAGTTTTCGTGGGCTATAGTGCTTTTATTCGTTTTATATGAAGCATAATGCAAGAAAGTTTTTCTACATCTATGTGCATTCTCTAAATGAAGTTGAGAGGGGCATTGGAGTTGGTAGACATTAGGGCAAACATTGGCTTGGCTTGAGAGGCAAGAACTTGGTATTACGTTATATCTGAACAAACTAAAAGATGTTCAATACACTAATTGTTATCAAGATCAAAGGTGGCGCAAATGGAAGCGTGGTGGGCCCATAACCCACAGTCCCAAGATCGAAACTTGGCTCGATAGTTTATTTTCCTTTTTTTTTTTTTTTTTTTTTCTAGAAACTGTCTTGATTTGTGATTATCAATTGTCCTCCGATAAGTGTGGGGTTGTAACTCATTCAATGTGCATCCTATATTGTCTCATGACCACCTTGAAAATTTTAATGTGAAAAAAACTCTACTCGATTCTTCTAATGTTGTTATTTTGCGGTTTGTCGGTTGTTTTGTGTCACATCCAACATTAGCCTTAGAGAACATTTAAAATTTCTATTAGATTCTATTCTACTCTCCCTTTTTAGAGAACATTCAAGATGTCTATTGAATTCTATTCTAGCAATGTGGTAGATAATCAAATCTTGCCAAAGGCATTTGATTATAGGAGTGATTTCAGAGTTAGTTTTCGTGGCTATAGTGCTTTTATTCGTTTTATATGAAGCATAATGCAAGAAAGTTTTTCTACATCTATGTGCATTCTCTAAATGAAGTTGAGAGGGGCATTGGAGTTGGTAGACATTAGGGCAGCATTGGCTTGCGCGAGGCAAGAACTTGGTATTCTGTTATATCTGAACAAACTAAAAGATGTTCAATACACTGATTGTTATCAAGATCAGAGTGGCGCAGCGAAAGCGTGGTTGGCCCATAACCCACAGGTCCCAAGATCGAAACTTGGCTCTGATAGTTTTTTTCCCCTTTTTTTTTTTTTTTTTTTTTTTTTTTTCTAGAAACCTTTGATTTGTGATTATCAATTGTCCTCCGATAAGTGTGGAGTTGTAACTCATTCAATGTGCATCCTATATTGTCTCATGACCACTTTGAAAATTTTTAATGTGAAAAAAAACTCTACTCGATTCTTCTAATGTTGTTATTTTGCAGTTTGTCGTGGTTGTTTTGTGTCACATCCAGCATTCGTCTTAGAGAACATTTAAAATTTCTATTAGATTCTATTCTACTCTCCCTTTTTAGAGAACATTCAAGATGTCTATTGAATTCTATTCTAGCAATGTGGTAGATAATCAAATCTTGCCAAAGGCATTTGATTATAGGAGTGATTTCAGAGGTAGTTTTCGTGGCTATAGTGCTTTTATTCGTTTTATATGAAGCATAATGCAAGAAAGTTTTTCTACATCTATGTGCATTCTCTAAATGAAGTTGAGAGGGGCATTGGAGTTGGTAGACATTAGGGCAGCATTGGCTTGCGCGAGGCAAGAACTTGGTATTCTGTTATATCTGAACAAACTAAAAGATGTTCAATACACTAATTGTTATCAAGATCAGAGTGGCACAGCGGAAGCGTGGTGGGCCCATAACCCACAGGTCCCAAGATCGAAACTTGGCTCTGATAGTTTTTTTCCCTTTTTTTTTTTTTTTTTCCCAGAAACTGTCTTGATTTGTGATTATCAATTGTCCTCCGATAAGTGTGGAGTTGTAACTCATTCAATGTGCATCCTATATTGTCTCATGACCACCTTGAAAATTTTTAATGTGAAAAAAACTCTACTCGATTCTTCTAATGTTGTTATTTTGCAGTTTGTCGTGGTTGTTTTGTGTCACATCCAGCATTCGTCTTAGAGAACATTTAAAATTTCTATTAGATTCTATTCTACTCTACCTTCTTAGAGAACATTCAAGATGTCTATTGAATTCTATTCTAGCAATGTGGTAGATAATCAAATCTTGCCAAAGGCATTTGATTATAGGAGTGATTTCAGAGGGTAGTTTTTAATGGGCTATAGTGCTTTTATTCGTTTTATATGAAGCATAATGCAAGAAAGTTTTTCTACATCTATGTGCATTCTCTAAATGAAGTTGAGAGGGGCATTGGAGTTGGTAGACATTAGGGCAAAGATTGGCTTGCGCGAGGCAAGAACTTGGTATTACGGTATATCCGAACAAACTAAAAGATGTTCAATATTGATTGTTATCAAGATTAAAGTGGCGGCGCTGGCATGGTGGGCCCATAACCCACAGGTCCCAAGATCGAAACTTGGCTCTGATAGTTTTTTTCCCTTTCTTTATTTTTTTTTATTTCTAGAAACTGTCTTGATTTGTGATTATCAATTGTCCTCCGACAAGTGTGGGGTTGTAACTCATTCAATGTGCATCCTATATTGTCTCATGACCACCTTGAAAATTTTTAATGTGAAAAAAAGTCTACTCGATTCTTCTAATATTGTTATTTTGCAGTTTGTCGTGGTCGTTTTGTGTCATATCCAGCATTCGTCTTAGAGAACATTTAAAATTTCTATTAGATTCTATTCTACTCTCCCTTTTTAGAGAACATTCAAGATGTCTATTGAATTCTATTCTAGCAATGTGGTAGATAATCAAATCTTGCCAAAGGCATTTGATTATAGGAGTGATTTCAGAGGTAGTTTTCGTGGCTATAGTGCTTTTATTCGTTTTATATGAAGCATAATGCAAGAAAGTTTTTCTACATCTATGTGCATTCTCTAAATGAAGTTGGAGTTGGTAGACATTAGGGCAGCATTGGCTTGCGCGAGGCAAGAACTAGGTATTCTGTTGCATCTGAACAAACTAAAAGATGTTCAATACACTAATTGTTATCAAGATCAGAGTGGCGCAGCGGAAGCGTGGTGGGCCCATAACCCACAGGTCCTAAGATCGAAACTTGGCTCTGATAGTTTTTTTTCCTTTTTTTTTTTTCCCCAGAAACTGTCTTGATTTGTGATTATCAATTTCTCCGATAAGTGTGGAGTTATAACTCATTCAATGTGCATCCTATATTGAATCATGACTACCTTTTTGTTCAGATGCAACAGAATACCAAGTTCTTGCCTCACGCAAGCCAATGCTGCCCTAGTGTCTACCAACTTCAATGCCCCTCTAAACTTCATTTAGAGAATGCACATAGATGTAGAAAAACTTTCTTGCATTATGCTTCATATAAAATGAACAAAAGCACTATAGCAAAACCTCTATCACTCCTATAATCAAATGCCTTTAGCAAGATTTGATTATCTACCACATTGCTAGAATAGAATTCAATAGACATCTTGAATGTTCTCTAAAAAGGTAGAGTAGAATAGAATCTAATAGAAATTTTAAATGTTCTCTAAGACTAACAAAGCCAAAATAACAACATTAAAAGAATCGATGTGTTAGCAAGATTTGATTATCTACCACATTGCTAGAATAGAATTCAATAGACATCTTGAATGTTCTCTAAAAAGGTAGAGTAGAATAGAATCTAATAGAAATTTTAAATGTTCTCTAAGACTTGAACGAACATCGGATGTGACACAAAACCACCACTTTTACAAACCGCAAAATAACAACATTAGAAGAATCGAGTAGAGTTTTTTTTTTGATTAAAAATTTTCAAGGTGGTCATGAGACAATATAGGATGCACATTGAATGAGTTACAACCCCACACTTATCGAAGGACAATTGATAATCACAAATCAAGACAGAATAGAATCTAATCTTCGGAAAAAAAAAAAAAAGGGAAAATAAACTATCGAGCCAAGTTTTGATCTTGGGACCTGTGGGTTATGGGTCCACCACGCTTCATTGAGTTACCACTCTCGATCTTGATAACAATTAGTGTATTGAATATCTTTTAGTTTGTTTAGATGCAACAGAATACCAAGTTCTTGCCTCGCGCAAGCCAATGCTGCCCTAATGTCTACCAACTCCAATGCCCCTCTCAACTTCATTTAGAGAATGCACATAGATGTAGAAAAACTTTCTTGCATTATGCTTCATATAAAATGAACAAAAGCACTATAGCCACGAAAACTACCTCTGAAATCACTCCTATAATCAAATGCCTTTGGCAAGATTTGATTATCTACCACATTGCTAGAATAGAATTCAATAGACATCTTGAATGTTCTCTAAGAAGGTAGAATAGAATAGAATCTAATAGACATTTTAAATGTTCTCTAAGACTGATGCTGGATGTGACACAAAACAACCACGACAAACTGCAAAATAACAACATTAAAAGAATCGAGTAGAGTTTTTTTCACATTAAAAAAGATTCAAGATGGTCATGAGACAATATAGGATGAACATTGAATGAGTTACAACCCCACACTTATCGGATGACAATTGATAATCACAAATCAAGACGATTTCTAGAAATTAAAAAAAAAACAAAAAAAGGAAAAATAAACTATCAAAGCCAAGTTTTGATCTTGGGACCTGTGGGTTATGGGCCCACCACGCTTCCGCTGCGCCACTCTGATCTTGATAACAATTAGTGTATTGAATATCTTTTAGTTTGTTTAGATGCAACAGAATACCAAGTTCTTGCCTCGCGCAAGTCAATGCTGCCCTAATGTCTACCAACTCCAATGCCCCTCTCAACTTCATTTAGAGAATGCACATAGATGTAGAAAAACTTTCTTGCATTATGCTTCATATAAAATGAACAAAAGCACTATAGCCACGAAAACTACCTCTGAAATCACTCCTATAATCAAATGCCTTTGGCAAGATTTGATTATCTACCACATCGCTAGAATAGAATTCAATAGACATCTTGAATGTTCTCTAAGAAGGTAGAATAGAATAGAATCTAATAGACATTTTAAATGTTCTCTAAGACTGATGCTCGATGTGACACAAAACAACCACGACAAACTGCAAAATAACAATATTAAAAGAATCGAGTAGAGTTTTTTTCACATTAAAAAAGATTCAAGATGGTCATGAGACAATATAGGATGAACATTGAATGAGTTACAACCCCACACTTATTGGAGGACAATTGTTAATCACAAATCAAGACAGTTTCTAGAAATAAAAAAAAAAAAAAAAAAAAAAAGAAAAATAAACTATCAGAGCCAAGTTTCGATCTTGGGACCTGTGGGTTATGGGCCCACCACGCTTCCGCTGCGCCACTCTGATCTTGATAACAATCATTGTATTGAACATCTTTTAGTTTGTTCAGATGCAACAGAATACCAAGTTCTTGCCTCACGCAAGCCAATGCTGCCCTAGTGTCTACCAACTTCAATGCCCCTCTCAACTTCATTTAGAGAATGCAAATAGATGTAGAAAAACTTTCTTGCATTATGCTTCATATAAAACGAAGAAAAGCACTATACCCACGAAAACTACCTCTGAAATCACTCCTATAATCAAATGCCTTTGGCAAGATTTGATTATCTACCACATTGCTAGAATAGAATTCAATAGACATCTTGAATGTTCTCTAAGAAGGTAGAATAGAATAGAATCTAATAGACATTTTAAATGTTCTCTAAGACTGATGCTGGATGTGACACAAAACAACCACGACAAACTGCAAAATAACAACATTAAAAGAATCGAGTAGAGTTTTTTTCACATTTATCTTCTTATCATAATACGAAGATAAATTCAATTGTCAAAACTAGATAAGGGAGAGAGAGAGGAAGAGACAAGCTGAAAGAAAAGCCACATCTGGACATCTCCACTATATATAAACCAGAATACAATGCTGAAAGAAAAGCCACATCTGGACATCTCCACTATATATAAACTAGAATACAATGCTAAGAAAAGCCACATCTGGACATCTCCACTATATATAAACCAGAATACAATCTCCACTATATATAAATCAGAATACAATCTGGACATCTCCACTATATATAAACCAGAATACAATGTAAACCAGAATACAATGGCAGTGAAACCATTATAGCCGGGATTAAAAAACCTCGCCCTTTCGGGTTTTCGAGGAAAAACCCTGACCATAATAGAGTCACTAACCAAATAGGGAACTAAACTGTACAAGTACAACAATAACTGAATAAACTGATCACACTAAGGAAGCACAGTGCGGGCTCTCTTCGCAAATAGCTAGGTTGCAAGTCTTCCAACAAACTCCAAACCATCGTAGTAGCCGCATCTCTGCAATAGATTGATAAAGCCAACAAGCTCCAAGTCAACTAGTAAATGCCAGAAGACACTCCACAACAAAAAACGAACTCCAAATAAGCAAATGGAACAAGAAGGCCTCAAAGAAAACCTCATAAAAACAAATCAAGACACTAGGGTCTCTTCCAAAACCTGGCACGAGGGCCATCCATAAGACACTAGGGTCTCTTCCAAAACCTGGCACGAGGGCCATCCATCCTTGGCACGAGGGCCAAAAACTACACTCTCTAACAAAGACGCACGAGGGCCATAAGTCACAACCAAGTCCACCGGCACGAGGGTCTCCTAACACAAGCACGAGGGCCAACCAAAAACTAGCATGAAGGTGAAGCTCCCACCGTACATATCAACAAAACTGGCACGAGGCCACACTCCTCAAATAGTACAATAGCAAGTGGCACTTCCCACCCACAAGGAGTCAAAAGAGTCAAGCAAGGATATCAAACAAAGAGGAAGTGGCATGGAAACTGTCTTGATACAAGGCTCAATTAAGAAAACCAAGAGATCATCATTATGCAAGAGGGTGGGTGGGAGGGTGGGTGGGGCACCGGAGACCAAGCAACAACTGCGGAGATGAAGATGTGCTGATGAAAGGGAAAGAAAGGAGCCATGGGAATATAAAGCAGACGTCTAACTGCCAGGTGAGCATAACTACCAGGTAAAAATCTAGTTTTTGACAATTACATTTATCTTCTTATCATAATACGAAGATAAATTCAATTGTCAAAACTAGATAAGGGAGAGAGAGAGGAAGAGACAAGCTGAAAGAAAAGCCACATCTGGACATCTCCACTATATATAAACCAGAATACAATGCTGAAAAACAGAGGCAGCAAGGAACTATGAGGCAATGGGGCGGGAGGAGGAAGCCAAACAAAGCTCAAAGTCACTCGGATCAGAAGGAGCCAAACCCAAGGAACGAGAAACCAATAGCTGTTGCTGAAGAGATGGGCAAACATAGCCATCCTTGGCTGAATCAGAGCGCCAACGCCCATGAGCTTTGAAGATTCTGTCTGGAATGTCAAAAGCGGCTGCTGATGTTGCACCTCCTCTCCTTGCTGAATGGGTACCAAAGGCTCTAGCATCTTCCCCAATCGCAGAAAGGCAAAGCTTAAACCAAGATCTCAAGGTGGAGTAAGACACAGGTTTTCTCCTCAAGAAACACCCTCGACGTGTCACCGAATGCCTCTAATCAAGTGGCCACCAGCCGGCCATCCACATGAACAAAATCACCCAACCGGCTAACCTCTCCAAAAGAGCCACAGGGGCAATAAGGACCGGGAAGGCAATGGTGACCCAAGCTCCCACACCCGCTTGGTCGGGTCTTAGAGGAACGGATAAAGAGGCTTGCATGGGTATCCAAAATTAATATCTCATTCCAAAATAAGGCCAACAATTCTTTTGTCACACAAAGGCCACAAAGGCAAGGACAAATGTAAGTGCATCTCATAACATCTAGAAGAGAAGCCGACGGGCAAGCAAATTTGTGAAAGAGTTTACTGAACCATATGAGGCGAATAGGTTGCTTCTTCCGATCAACGGGTGGACAATCTCTTAGCAATATCTCGAAAGGGCCAATTAGGGGTGGTCTCAGAGGGTTTCGAAAACCCCGCAAGAGTATGATGGAAAGCAATAGCAGCAATGGTGGTACCGACTGGGCTGATGGATTTGGAACGGATGTCAAAAGCATAGTCAAGAAAAGGCAAATCGTAGGAGGGCTAGTAGGGAGAAAATCACGCCCCTTTGCTATGCACCAATTCTTGAAGAGGGACCAAGCATCCGATAACCTCTTAAAGTGCCGTCGACCTAGAACACATCAAGAACTTCTCGAAAGCAGCCTTCAACTCAAGTACGCCAACATCACCATCCAAAGCGTCCCAAAACTTTGAACAAAAACCTGCATGAACAAAAAACTCACCTAGTTAGTGTTGACGATCCGCAAAAGCAATAACAGACTAGTTGGTTTGTGGCACGCCAGCCTTCAAGATGGGCTCGTCAGAAGACCTTGTCCGCCCGCGAGGAAAGTACAAGTGATCCACAATAGTTGCATCCCACTCTCCCAAGATCATTGTGTAGCGAAGGCCACCATGGGGTCTGACTCCCAAAGAAAAACTACCAAGGTACAATCAGCTCGGCAGGCTTTAGCAAAAGAGAAGGCTTTGAAGACCAAAGCGGGAGGAGGAAAACAATAGCTATTAGTACCATGCCAGGACTGGGCAAAAGCATCCGGTGGACATGGGTCTCCCAGAATAGGATGCCAACAATTAAATCTAGGAAGCAAATGGTTATATAAATTAGCAAAGCGGTCCCAGTCATGAGGGCCCCAAGCTAGATCAATGATGCGAAAAACTTCAGGTGTCAAACCATAATCATTAAAATCCTTAAGCTTAGATAGGTAATCGGCCCACTGATTGAGGCTACGAGGAATCCATGCAGGTTTGAGGACAATGCTATGACGGAGACAAAGGGTGAAAATCTTGAGGCACAAACAGTGGAGAGTCGAGACTTGGGAGCCACCTTTGGACAAAATGTAATAAGAATTCAGAGAGTCCCCATAGGCAAGAAGGCCTTTGCCACTGAAATCTAAAGCATGGAGTTCAAGAAAATGGCATAAGGCCAACAGTTCACGAGCAGTAGAAGAAGAAGCCTGCTCCAACTCATCAAAGGACCCAACAAAAGAATCGCACATCGAAGAATCATGTATCCAAACACCCCAACCTGAGCCACTAGCATCATAAGATAAGGAAACCACCGGGGAGACTGGCTCCCATATGTAAGCTGAGTTCAACAGGTCAAACCACTCAGTCCATGCATTAATCTCAACTAAGGTAAGGGGGTGTTGCCCCTTGAAGTGGCAACATGAAGAAGAGATGAAGATATGAAGAAAATTCTAAGTATTGGAGGAGCTATTAAGGAAAAGTATCAGGCTGGAAGAGAATCTAGGCCAGGTGAGTACACCTGCCAAATCCTCTAGCCAAAACTAGCCATCCTTGATTTTTCCCAAATTTTTTGAGCCTATCTCCTATTTTTTTCTTGAATTTCCCCTATCGCTAGCCAAATATGCTTCTAAAGATGCCTAAAAATCCAAAGATGCCAAAAAATCTATACCTTTGCCAAGTGGCATCCTAGTCATCATCCTAAAGTGCCAAAGATGTCAAAAAGTCAAGTGAAAGTCAAAATGGAAAGCCAAAAGGCACACTTTCTAAAAAAATACCCTTGCCACGTCATCAAGAGTCAAAATGCCACCTAGGATGGCCACCTTGTTCAAAAAAAAAAAAAAAATGCTTTGTCATCCAACTTTGGTTATATCTTTGCCACTTGGGCCAAAATCATGCCACCTCATCAAAAATATCAAGGGGCATTTAAAATCTCGAAAATTCACTTAGGCAAAAAGCCATGTTTGACTTTGCCACATCATCCTTCACTATGCCAAGTCATCATTTCATCATGTCACCATCCATTGCCCAGTCACCATTGATTCACCTTTTTAGCCAAAAATCAAAGTGCCATTTTTCAAAATTTGACCACATCATCTTGTAGCCCCAATGAAAATATGCCACCCGCATAAAAAAACTTCCAAAAAAGACCCTATATAGACCTTTAAATTCCACTTCTTGGGAATCGTGCCCTTTGAAAAAATATAAAAAAATTGTCCTATTCTACCCCCCACCTAGATTCCTTTCCAGCCAATCACCCCCCTCCACGTGGCTCACCCGGGCGTGTGGGGCGGTGGAGGTACCGAATCCCACGTGGGCAAGACACGTCAATTTAAAAGTTTGCGTGGATTGGGCTATATATCCCCTGGGCTGACTTTTCGATTTTGGCCTGTGGGATATATCCATTGAAGAAAATTCTGCCAAGATCCATTAGGGTTCTATGATTCTCAGCCTCCCGCGCAATTTGAGTGATGCAGAGCAGTTCGCCTGATCATAACCGACTTCTGGAACCAATCGAATCATGAAGAAGATGCTGAATTAATAGAGATCATGCCAAGAACAGAGTATTGCCTATTTTTGGGAAAAAAGAGTTCGTAGCCATATGCAGACAAATTGGAGCTCTAACTACCCTGACACAGGTCTATAAAGACGATCCGAGCCGTATTCTATAGGAGGAGAGGAGATTTTTGATTAGAAACCCGCCCTTGTTCTTGAAAGCCAAGATTCTGGAAGTTCTGATACAAATTCTATTTCAGAGTGATCGAATGGATTACCTGACAGTGTATTATGTTCCTAAGATAATCTGAGAAAAGTTTTCTTGAGCAATTCATGGTGTTTCCCCTTTCTTCAATCGATTTCTGAGTTTTTTTTCAAAAAAATTAGGGTTTTCCCATTTTTTACGTGTCAGTCCATTTCCGCTAACTTTGCCACAATTCCCCATCAATCTTTATCAACAAATGAGTTGAAATCAATTCAAGTTATCCGATATTATCTAGATTTAGCTAAATTGATAGCTATTCCGCTGTAATTTGTTCAAAAATTCATCCGCATTCAAAGGAAGTTTGTCTCAAGCATCCCCAAGTTTTTCTTCAATCATTTTCACTACTTTGTTGCGTAAAAAAATCCCACCATACACCCGTGCATTCACATATCACCTCATTTCCTCACATTTGCACCTCTTTTCTCATCTTTTCACATCCCTCACCACATCTTTGGCTCTCGCACCCTAAACACGTAATTTGGCAAGTATCTTTTAGGAAATCCCACAATTTAGAGATTTGTGCATCACGCTTTTGCAAGGATTCTCGTGGAAAGACAACATCTTTTGAGGTCCCACCGATTCTCTAAAAAACTCTTGCAAAAACTTGAGAGCCCCTCATGGTGAGGCACCCAAGGAAGACCGGTACAGATATGGATGGTGATGGAGAGCCTAGCCACGCTGAAGATATGCCTTTGGAGCCCTGGTTGGCAAAGAAGCAAGCGCCAGCAGCAGCAGAAGAAGACTCTAGGCAACTATGCCGACCCTATCTTCAAGTTGGAGACGCCTCCTTCACGTAGAGTTTATGACGTAAAAGAAACCCCTTGAGGTATTTCTAATCTCATTTGATGATTATTTTAGGAATCATGCTCCTAGAGGTATGACTAAGTTGGAATTGTTCAAGCTTTTTTCCGATGACCTTGCTACTAAATGGTTTAACACTCAAAGAAAGATTTATGGTGTTCACACATTTGAAGAGATGAGGAGCAGATTCATTGATAGGTTTGGCGAATCTGGACTCCCGAAACTTTGCTTCAAAGAATCGTGATTCTCTTTCTATTAGAAGTGATGAAAGCATAGAAGCTTATGTTGATAGATTTGGAGAGCATGTGATAAAGTGTGAGTCAAAGGGTGTTGATAATCCTCCTTTGCATTTGATCACCGCTTTGCATGGTTTGAAGTTCAGACCTCCGCTTACAAGAAGTTAATGAAGATACATCAACAACAACGCTTTGAGACATTACCAAGGGTATTTTCCAAAGCAATTGAGATCAAAGCAGGCTAAGGGCTGCATTTTCTACTTTTGAGCACGTTGATCTTGATTATTTCAATGATTTAGAGACTAACTATGAACCCGTGTACAAAGTGAAGAAGAAAAAATTCTTTTGAAGAAGATATGAGAGAAGAGATTTCTAAGTTGCAAGCTACTAACCTCAAAATTGCAACCCAACATGCCAGACCGGGCAGAGACACTTATGGAGGTTACCAAGCAACTCTCTCGAGCTCAAGAAGGCTCCAAAGACCCGTGAGATGAGGCATCCGACTTCAAGTCTTCGATTCTACACAAAGTAGAAAGCATTGTACCTACCGTAAGAAGCCGTGCCATTCGAAGTAATTGTTGGTCCAAGCCTTGCCCTAGATGTGATAAAAAGGGCCACACTGTAAGGAGTGCCCTATTTGTTCATATTGTAAAGAAACAGCCATTATGAAGACAAAAAAGATCAAAGAGTATATGTTGAAAGATAAAGGTAAGATCAGAGATGCATCCCCTTCTCATGTCAAGCTTCTCGACATGAGAAGGAGGTGATGAACTTCAAGAGAAGAAGAGGTCTTGGCCGCCGGTACTCCCTATAGCCTAAGATCCGCACCTCCTCGCCAGCCAACATGCCTAGAAATAGCATAGCTCCTCTCCCCTCTGTGGTTACTGAGCCAGCCACCTCAAAATGACAGCCTGGTGTTAGGTGAAGTTGACCAGGTGTTGAAGTCTACTAGAGTCACCCCTAGATGTTTTGACCTTGTTAAGAATAGCACCTTCCTATAGAGAGCGTGTCAAAACACTTATAGAGGAGAATTCGTAACCCATCGGCCCACAACATCTCTAGAGTTGGGAAAGACCCCGGTATATTCTCATATGAAGCTCAAGTCGAAGGTAAAACACTCTCTAAAGTCATCTTGGATGGAGGCTCGTATAAATATCATGCCTTTTACATATTATGGACTCTTTAGAGTTAAAAATCACTTCAAGAAAGACCAATTATTCTCAAATCTTTTGCTAATGAGAGTGTACAACCAAAAAGGAGTCGTTAATGATGTCTTGACAGATGTAGGGGCATCAAGATGACCCTCGACTTTGTTGTAGTACGCTTTCCTTCTCCTCGATTGGCAGCTATGACCTTCTTTTGGGCGAAAATGGCTCAAGGTGGTTTCGCAAAGCCGATTGGGGAGGAGGTAAATGCACAATAACATGGTAAGCAAGAAGTCACACTCTACAAACTGTGAAGGTAAACTCCAAGAAGAATTTGCCTTTTTAATTGATGATGCACTAATCTATAAAGATGTAGGTGTGTACAACATCTATGTAGATCCCCTTTTGGAAGAAGAAGAGCAAAAAACTTGATGAGCATACTCATACATTGTTCTTTGATGGCGCTTGTAGCAGAAGTTGAGTTTAGCTTTGTCTTGGCCGCCATCATTAAAAGCCCAGAGGCTTTGACAAAGGGGCAAAAACAGCAAGAATTCACAAAAAATATAACCTCTAATGAGGCAGAGTATCAAGCTTTGATTGCAGGTCTCCGTGAAGCTTACATGATGGGAATCAAGAAGTCAATATAAAGGGAGACTCTCACTAGGTGCAATCAAGTCCAAGAGGTATACCAAACCAAGCATTCAAGGTTAGTACAACTTAAAGAAGAGGTTTTGGGACTATTAGACAAATTTGAGGCCCGGACTATAGAGCATATCCCTAGGCATTTGAATAGTGAAGTAGACAAAGCTAGCTAAAGGTACCATAATGGATTTTTTTAGTCAAGGAGCCTTCAGAAGAAGAGTTGAACCTCTCACGACTTGTCCAATTCTAACTATAGGGATAGAGGAGGCAAGCAGAGAGCAAGTCATTTGTATCCAAAAGAATGGCCAAACTAGAACCCCCCGAAGTTGGTCCAAAAGCTCCCGAGCCTTGCTTTAACTCATTTCCTATGTCGTGTCAAGAATTCTCGATGTCTTTGCTTGGGATTACTCAACTAAAAGGAATTCCCCCTCTAAAGCAAAATTTGAAATAAAAGTAAAAGATGGCTCGATCCCTGCTCAACAGAAATTAAGGAGGATAAATTGCCTTGTCGCCACTTATCTATGAAGAATTAAAAACTATGGAGAGTTCTAAGCTGATATGTGAGACATTGGAACCCTCGAGTGGTTGTCTTGCATTGTGCCACCAAGAAGAGAAGTGGCCAACTTAGAATTTGTATTGATTATAGAGATATCAATAAGGTTACAATCAAAGACCGCTATCCCCACCGCTTTCTAGAAGAAGTTTTGCATACCATGAGTGGATAAGAAGTCTATTCTCTTATGGATGGCTTCTCCGTTTCAACCAAATAGAAGTTGATCCTTTATCACAGCCAAAAACCGCCTTCATTACACCTTTTGGGAACTTATATGATGCTAAGAATGCCATTTGGCTTGAAAAAATGCCCCCGCAACCTTCGGAGGGCAATGAACAATATTTTTGAGTCATTATCTCCCCAAGATTTCGTGGCTTTTCTCGATGATTTGACTCGCCACCTCTTTGGAAGATCATCTCAAAACAATCTCTAATATGTTTTCTTTGTGCGCATCCAAAGGGTGTGAACTTAAATCCAAAGAAGTGTTTGTTTTTGACGACAAAGGTGTCTTTGTTAGGGCCATCGATATCGAGGGAAGGAGTTCAGATTGTCGCAGACAAGCCGACAAGAGTTCTCGACCTCCCCAAAGACTCCTAAAACATTGAAGCAGATCAAAGGTTTTGTTGGTACACTTCAAGGCTTGAGGATCTACATCCCAAACTTCTCTCACATTTTGAGACCTATCACCAAGCTCACCAAAGTAGGGTATGTATCTAAAAATATAAGTCAAAAAGTTCTAGTTGAGTGGAATGAAGATTGCCAAAGGGCATTTGAATTGATCAAAGAAGAGCTCAAAGAAGAAGGTAACACTTCCGCCCCTAAAACCAAATGAAGATTTCCAAGTTTATATAATGCTTACATCATTTGTCAGTAGGATTAGCCTTATTTCGTAACAAAAGGGTACTAAATTATGCAGAAAGCAAAGGGGTCGGAACACGAGGTGAATTACCCAAATCTAGAGAAGTTCCAAGCTGCCCTAATATTTTTGACCACTAAATTTCCCCATCTTCTGATGCAAGCTCCAAAGATTCAAGTCTATATGAAGGTCAATCCTCTTCCAATGTTGTATGGTAAACAAGCCCCTCAAGACCAAGTTCTATAAGTGGGTCTGCCATGCTTCAAGACTTTGCCATTGAAGTCCATCTTGTCAAAGCGTAAAAGGATCCGAGTAGTTTCATACCCTATGCCTTCTACAAAATATGATTTGACCTCCAAGAGGATCAAACGTAAGAAGAGGTATGTCATTTAGTTGGAGAAACCAGTCTTGATGCAACCCATTGTCAATTATCTAAGACATCAAGAGATCCCCGCCACATTTTCACCATCCGAGAAAGTTAAGTTTAGAAGAAGATGTCTAACATATGTGCTGGTTGAGGACATTTTATGTAGGAAGATGCCTTCACAGATTTTGTTGAGGTGCTTGGTCAAAGAAGAACAGTACAAGCTCTAAGACATGCTCATGACCTCTCTCGGGCAACCCCACATTATTCTATGGATGCCACAAACCAAGAAAATTCTAAGTTCGATACTATTGGCCTACACTTCATCATGATGTCAAAAGGTATGTGCAGAGTTGTTCGATCAGATAAAGCATGCCAAAGAACGCCAAGGTACCTCCCTTTCACCTATTGTGGCCCCCGCCCATTTCTGGTTTGGGGATTAGATTTTGTTGGTCCTATACATCCATCTTCCTCTCGCCAAACATGAATACATCCTAGTTGCTACAGACTTCTTCACTAAATGGGCTGAAGCAACTCCATTGACAAGTGCAAATGCGATACCACAGCCAAGTTTCCTACTCGCCTAATATATGTGCTAGGTTTGGAGTACCATTGAAGATTGTTTCCGACAGAGGAACGCCTTTTGTGAATGAAGTAATAGACAAGCTTACCCAATTGCTTGAGATAAGACATACAAAAAGTTCTCGCTTTACTACCCTCGTGGAAATGGCCAAAGCGTAATCCACCAATAAGACTCGATATCCATTATGAAGAAGACAAGAGATAGGTTTCCAAGAAGCCGGCATACAAAGTTGATCTATGCCCTCTGGTCCTACGTAACCACTTATAAAGTGGCTATAAAAACACTCCTCCTCTATTGTATATGGTACTAGCATCATTCTACCCTTTGAGTTGCGTGTACTTTCGCCAAGGATGATGCAAATACAAGTCAAAAGTGAAGAGATGCTATCCGGTGCAGCCGCAGCAGATGCTAGCCCTTGAGGAACTCGTGGAGATAAGACTCTACTGTGATAACAGATCACAAGATGAAAATCAAGAAGAAATTTGACAAACAAGCAAGAGAAGTCAACTATCGGGTTGGTGATTTGGTGCTTAAGTTAGCTAAAAAACAGAGATCCCACTCTAGGTAAGTTTTCTCTCGAAATTGGGAAGGTCCATTTGTCATTTCTTCACATGCCGGAGTAAACTCATATTACTTACAAGAGTTAGAGTCCGAGAGGATTTTGCCAAATCCTCTCAATGCACAAAGACTTGAAAGCTTATTGGATCTAAACTAGCTAATGCTAGTTAGTATAGTTGTAGGTAGTCTAAAAAGGTTGAAGTAGTTGAAATCGCTTCTAGATATGATTTGCTAACACTATGGGGAGAAAACAATAAAAAGAAGAAAAGTTGAAAAGAAAAAGTATGTGTTTTGATCTTTAACATTGTCATTTGCGTGTTCATTAGTTGTTCCGCTTTTAAAGCCGCCCGGAAAAACCATTGCCTCCTAAAGTTGTGCTCACATGCGAGAACTCAAAATCATCATGAACAGTTTGTTTAACATCTCGTGATGAATACCGTGATTGAAGTACTAATCTAAGTCATCATGTCATTTGCAGGACCATCCTAGTCTTCCATACCATTCATTTTTCATTTATTGGCCTCCCATTCATATAAGCCTTGCTCATACTTTTTATTCATCACCTACAGTCGCTATTCATCCCCGTGCATCATAAAAAGCAGTCTCTCTAACTCTCTTTTCATGTTATTTGCAGGATCATCCTTTACCCACTAGCCAGCCTTTTATACCACGCCATTTTTTTCTTTTGGGCAAATTTGCGTGACCATTACATCTTCTAGAATGTGTCTCAGACTCCCTTCCATAACATTCTAGCTTCATCCAAGACTCCTACAAGAATGGGTAGTAAAATCCTAAAAGTATCAAGTTTTATTCACAAGATCATCAAAGATTTTGGACGCCCCCCAAGTTTCAACACTTATGGGAAGTCAAAAGAACATGGTAGCAGACCCTACAAGTTACAAAGGTTCAAAAGTTGATGCTTTGTGTTCAAAGTTGCATTCATCACCAAAAATGTGAAGTACACATAGTTCTATCCAGTTTCCTATTCCGCACCATTTTCCATTCATGAAGACCTCAAGAAAACCTTATATTATCTCGTGAACAGGATATGCATTGATTTGGCATTCACTCTCATATATTTGCACTTT
This sequence comes from Isoetes taiwanensis, assembly GCA_021234155.1. NCBI lineage: Eukaryota > Viridiplantae > Streptophyta > Lycopodiopsida > Isoetales > Isoetaceae > Isoetes > Isoetes taiwanensis. Next base: position 1,164,518 of record JAJEKV010000157.1, on the reverse strand, counting down.
TCGGATGCTTTTATGTCGCATTCTAAGAAGCTCGATATTTCGAATCAGATAATTCGTGATCCGGATGTCGAGAAGTTTTTAACAGGTTTCAAGGCTGGGGACCAGCCATTTTTTCTTTTTAAAAGATGTTGCCCCTTGAAGTGGCAACATGAAGAAGAGATGAAGATATGAAGAAAATTCTAAGTATTGAGGAGCTATTATGAAAAAGTATCAGGCTGAAGAGAATCTAGGCCAGGTGAGTACCCCCGCCAAATCCTCTAGCCAAAACTAGCCATCCTTGATTTTTCCCAAATTTTTTTGAGCCTATCTCCTATTTTTTTTTTTGAATTTCCCTATCGCTAGCCAAATATGCTTCTAAAGATGCCTAAAAATCCAAAGATGCCAAAAAATCTATACCTTTGCCAAGTGGCATCCTAGTCATCATCCTAAAGTGCCAAAGATGTCAAAAAGTCAAGTGAAAGTCAAAATGGAAAGCCAAAAGGCACACTTTCTAAAAAATACCCTTGCCACGTCATCAAGAGTCAAAATGCCACCTAGGATGGCCACCTTGTTCAAAAAAATGCTTTGTCATCCAACTTTGGTTATATCTTTGCCACTTGGGCCAAAATCATGCCACCTCATCAAAAAATATCAAGGGGCATTTAAAATCTCGAAAATTCACTTAGGCAAAAAGCCATGTTTGACTTTTGCCACATCATCCTTCACTATGCCAAGTCATCATTTCATCATGTCACCATCCATTGCCCAGTCACCATTGATTCACCTTTTTAGCCAAAAATCAAAGTGCCATTTTTCAAAATTTGACCACATCATCTTGTAGCCCCAATGAAAATATGCCACCGGCATAAAAAACTTCCAAAAGACCCTATATAGACCTTTAAATTCCACTTCTTGGGAATCGTGCCCTTTGAAAAAAAATAAAAAAATTGTCCTATTCTACCCCCTAGATTCCTTTCCAGCCAATCACCCCTCCACGTGGCTCACCCCGGGTGTGGGGCTGGGAGGTACCGAATCCCACGGGGCAAGACACGCCAATTTAAAAGTTTGCGTGGATTGGGCTATATATCCCCTCGGGGCGACTTTTCGATTTTGGCCTCGTGGGATATATCCATTGAAGAAAATTCTGCCAAGATCCATTAGGGTTCTATGATTCTCAAACCTCCCGCAAATTTGAGTGATGCGTGAAGCAGTCCCGATCATAACCGACTTCGGGACCAATCAAATCATGAAGAAGATGCTGAATTAATAGAGATCATGCCAAGAACAGAGTATTGCCTATTTTGGGAAAAAGAGTTCGTGAGCCATATGCGTGACAAATTGAGCTCTAACTACCCCGACACAGTCTATAAAGACGATCCGAGCCGTATTCTATAGGAGGAGAGGAGATTTTGATTAGAAACCCGCCCTTTGTTCTTGAAAGCCAAGATTCTCGAAGTTCTACGATACAAATTCTATTTCGTGAGTGATCGAATGGATTACCCGACAAAGTATTATGTTCCTAAGATAATCTGAGAAAAGTTTTCTTTGAGCAATTCATGGTGTTTCCCCTTTCTTCAATCGATTTCGAAGTTTTTTTCAAAAAAATTAGGGTTTTCCCATTTTTTACGTGTCGGTCCATTTCTCGCTAACTTTGCCACGCTGATTTCCCATCAATCTTTATCAACAAATGAGTTGAAATCAATTCAAGTTATCTGATATTATCTAGATTTAGCTAAATTGATAGCTATTCTCGCCGTAATTTGTTCAAAAAATTCATCTCAGATTCAAAGGAAGTTTGTCTCATCCCCCAAGTTTTTCTTCAATCATTTTCACTACTTTGTTGCAGAAAAATCCCAGCCATACACCCTCGCATTCACATATCACCTCATTTCCTCACATTTGCACCTCTTTTCTCATCTTTTCACATCCCCTCACCACATCTTTGGCTCTCTGCACCCTAAACACGTAATTTGGCAAGTATCTTTTAGGAAATCCCACAATTTAGAGATTTGTGCATCACGCTTTTGCAAGGATTCGTGGAAAGACAACAAGGGGCATAGACGCACAACTTGGGACCAAGTCTTAATAGAGGCATATGTGTTCAAGAGATTGAAACTAAGTAATTTGCGTAACGGACCAAAGACAGCCTTGAAGGAAGCAATCATACCCAAAAAGCAAAGAAACCGCCGAAAGCATGCATTTTAGTAACCGAGGAGAGCGACTTAGCAAGCTCTAAAAACTTCGACGAATGACAAGGGCAATGGAAAGCAAACCAGTGGCTGAGTTTACCATGTATCCCAGAAATTTTACTTCATGGGCAAATGTAAGCTGACACTTATGTAAGGCAATGATAAAACCTGCAGACTCAAAGGTTTGCAAAATAAGAACCCGCGAACTCCCCGAACCGACCAGCAAAGAATAGCAAAAAAGGAAATCATCTACATAAGGGATGCATCGAATACACTTTGCTCTAAAATACTTCACAATTTGACGGATCAATTTAGTGAAAACGTAACACGCCGTGGAAAGCCCAAAAGGCAAAGCCGTAAACATATAGAATTTGTCACGGAAATGAAAACCCAAATAAGGCCAAGCTGAAGGATGCATGGCAACATGGTGATAACCAGAATGAAGATCAAGGGTAATCAAGACATCGTCCTTCCTCACTACTAAAGCCAACTCATTGATGCCCTCATATTTAAAAGGTCTTTGCTCCAAAAATTGGTTAACAAACCGAAGGTCTAATATCAAACGGAGTTTATTTGCAGCTTTAGGAACCACCCCCAGAGGAGAGCAGATGAAAGGAACGACAGAGGTTTCAGTAGCAGCACCAGCTAAAATCAAATCCTGGATGGCAGAATGTACGAATGTAGAATGCTGATCGACAAGCTTGTGGTTTGGTCTAGACCAAGGACGTGCAGGCGGGGCATCTATCCAGGGAAGCTTGTAACCATTGTAGATCCAATCCAACACCATGGCACTTTTACAAAAAGTTTGCCAGAAGGGAAAATGTGATTTCAAACGGCTACTAAGGGAATGGGTAGGGAGAGTAGGGATAAGCTTTTCATCTGAAGAACAAAATAGCCACAACAAACAACAACTTAGAACCATGAGTACTTAAGTCACCACAAGAAGCAAAATTTACATAGAACACACCAATGAAACTCAACAATGGTGCCAACTAAACATGATGTTAAACCAAAAACATACGTTGAGATATCAAACGTAAATAAGTACATGATAATCATGCCCGTAGAAGAAACAACTGGAGCAATCAAATTAGGACCTATTGTTATTGTAGAACGCAGCATTAGCATTTGTCGCCATTGGAAGACGAATTGTTGGGGGCGGGGGAGGAGAGACCAAAGCTCTAGCAGACAATCGCAGCCATATGACCTGGCCTCTCACAAACAAAACATAAACCCCACATACCATAAGGTCGCTTCCCCTACCATGGTTGGAACCCCATTCAAGAGCTAACTTACGAGCTTGGCGCAGCCCTCTTATCATGATCGGAACTAAAAGCCCCCTCAAAGCACTCGGCCACCTTCTGACCATCCCTATCCCTTATAATTACCACTTGTTTCCTAATATCCAAAAAGAGAGTTACCCGTCAATGCTCTTTTGAATGGAAGGGGTCAGTGCTTCTCAAGCCCCCGAAATTTTACTTTCGATATCTGCAAAAACATCTTCCATCTCATTGAGGAAATCAAACCGACGCACATTTCCATCAAATCTAAATCTAAATGTCGGGCGCCTTCTTGCTCTTTAAGCTCAATCTCAAGTCAGTAAGGCTGAAATTTTTGCATCCAACTCACCCAAATTTTATCGTCCCTATGCGCAATGAGCCTCTGCTCCATCCCTCTCGCCCAAGCCGGTGCACATGTCCGATCTTGGACCTGATCTTGAACCTGCTCCTGCAAAGCATCCGTAAGACTATCCTCCAAAGACTGAGCTCTTCCAAAGGGCGCTTCCCCAATTTGATGGATGCAGCCTTTTCACCACGCAGTCTTTTAGCAAAAGGGTCTTAGCAAAGAGAACCCCTTGGCATGATGATTTTAAAAACAAAGGCAAGAAGCCTTAAAACAGAGGCCAACGAAATTAGGAGAAACCGGTGGAACAAGGCAAATCCGCAAGAAAAGCACCAACACCACTCGATATGTGCCTAAGTACTGAACCAAAGAAGAAATCCTCGTACCACAAGAAGGCAGAGGCAAGCGTGCTATATCTTCAAGGTAATCAAAACAAAGGAAGAAAGCTTCCAAGCACGTGTACAAAGCTGGAAAAACAAGGCCCCGTAAAACCGAATTACGCCGCCTTTGCACTGCACTCACGTGATTTGCCCGGCCAACCGAAACAATGCCGAAAAGAAAGGCACGTAAATGCCGAAAAAACCTCCTGCCCCGCACAAAATGCAAAAGGAATTGAAGAAAGGGATAGACCACAGGACCGCTTATGACAAAGTGCCTCCTTGCGGACAACGACTTATCTCAAGCAACAAACAAGAGCCAATTGAAGGGCGAACAAGAGCAAAGCTTTTATAGAAGCCCTATTATGGCAAATGATGATCAATCAACGGCACTCACGAAACCGCATGAAAAAACCACACCACTCCCAAAGAAAAACTCCTAATCGCCACCAACCCAAAATTTTTAACCACTTAACCGCACAATCAAACAGAGGACCGGAGTAGGCCACAAATCAATGTGCAAGAGCAAAGTGCTCGATTTAAACCCCGGCGCATTAATGCATTACCCGTGGAGAACAAGTAGACCGAAACTAGAGAGAAAATGTCTGCACCAACATAAGGAGAAAGGCATGCACGGAAAAAGGGATCTGGGTGGGGCACCGGAGACCAAGCAACAACTGCGGAGATGAAGATGTGCTGATGAAAGGGAAAGAAAGGAGCCATGGGAATATAAAGCAGACGTCTAACTGCCAGGTGAGCATAACTACCAGGTAAAAATCTAGTTTTTGACAATTACATTAAAAAAGATTCAAGATGGTCATGAGACAATATAGGATGAACATTGAATGAGTTACAACCCCACACTTATTGGAGGACAATTGTTAATCACAAATCAAGACAGTTTCTAGAAATTAAAAAAAAAAAACAAAAAAAGGGAAAATAAACTATCAGAGCCAAGTTTCGATCTTGGGACCTGTGGGTTATGGGCCCACCACGCTTCCGCTGCGCCACTCTGATCTTGATAACAATCATTGTATTGAACATCTTTTAGTTTGTTCAGATGCAACAGAATACCAAGTTCTTGCCTCACGCAAGCCAATGCTGCCCTAGTGTCTACCAACTCCAATGCCCCTCTCAACTTCATTTAGAGAATGCACATAGATGTAGAAAAACTTTCTTGCATTATGCTTCATATAAAACGAATAAAAGCACTATACCCACGAAAACTACCTCTGAAATCACTCCTATAATCAAATGCCTTTGGCAAGATTTGATTATCTACCACATTGCTAGAATAGAATTCAATAGACATCTTGAATGTTCTCTAAGAAGGTAGAATAGAATAGAATCTAATAGACATTTTAAATGTTCTCTAAGACTGATGCTGGATGTGACACAAAACAACCACGACAAACTGCAAAATAACAACATTAGAAGAATCGAGTAGAGTTTTTTTCACATTAAAAATTTTCAAGGTGGTCATGAGACAATATAGGATGCACATTGAATGAGTTACAACCCCACACTTATCGGAGGACAATTGAGAAATCACAAATCAAGACAGTTTCTGGGAAAAAAAAAGGGGGAAATAAACTATCAGAGCCAAGTTTCGATCTTGGGACCTGTGGGTTATGGGCCCACCACGCTTCCATCAAGGCCACTGATCTTGATAACAATCGCTGTATTGAATATCTTTTAGTTTGTTGAGATGCAAATGTATCACCAAGTTCTTGCCTCACAAGCAAGCCAATGTCAGCCTAATGTCTACCAACTCCAATGCCCCTCTCAACTTCATTTAGAGAATGCACATAGATGTAGAAAAACTTTCTTGCATTATGCTTCATATAAAATGACCAAAAGCACTATAGCCACGAAAACTACCTCTGAAATCACTCCTATAATCAAATGCCTTTGGCAAGATTTGATTATCTACCACATTGCTAGAATAGAATTCAATAGACATTTTGAATGTTCTCTAAAAAGGTAGAGTAGACTAGAATCTAATAGAAATTTTAAATGTTCTCTAAGACTAACGGATGGATGACACAAAAAACAACCACGACAAACTGCAAAATAACAACATTAGAAGAATCGAATAGAGTTTTTTTCGCATTAAAAATTTTCAAGGTGGTCATGAGACAATATAGGATGCACATTGAATGAGTTACAACCCCACACTTATCGAAGGACAATTGATAATCACAAATCAAGACAGCTTAGAAAAAAAAAAAAGGGGAAAATAAACTATCAGAGCCAAGTTTCGATCTTGGGACCTGTGGGTTATGGGCCCACCACGCTTCCGCTGCGCCACTCTGATCTTGATAACAATTAGTGTATTGAATATCTTTTAGTTTGTTTAGATGCACGCGCAAGCCAATGCTGCCCTAATGTCTACCAACTCCAATGCCTCTCTCAAATTCATTTAGAGAATGCACATAGATGTAGAAAAACTTTCTTGCATTATGCTTCATATAAAACGAATAAAAGCACTATACCCACGAAAACTACCTCTGAAATCACTCCTATAATCAAATGCCTTTGGCAAGATTTGATTATCTACCACATTGCTAGAATAGAATTCAATAGACATCTTGAATGTTCTCTAAAAAGGTAGAGTAGAATAGAACCTAATAGAAATTTTAAATGTTCTCTAAGACGAATGCTGGATGTGACACAAAACAACCACGACAAACTGCAAAATAACAACATTAGAAGAATCGAGTACAGTTTTTTTCACATTAAAAATTTTCAAGGTGGTCATGAGACAATATAGGATGCACATTGAATGAGTTACAACCCCACACTTATCGGAGGACAATTGAGAAATCACAAATCAAGACAGTTTCTGGGAAAAAAAAAGGGGGAAATAAACTATGAGAGCCAAGTTTCGATCTTGGGACCTGTGGGTTATGGCACATCAAAAACGATGCCCATATCCTCCTTAAAATCCCCCGTAAAAAAACCCCTTAAAATCCCCCTTTTCGTGGAATGGACATGATTTTCAGAAACGGGGTATTTGGCCACAATCCCCCGTTGTGATTTTGTAGATTAATATCCCCTTATTTGAATTTTTTTTATATCCCCCATTGCCATATGCAATGGTCATACCCCTTTTCTCGCAAATAATGTTCATACCCCTTTCTAGGAACAATCCCGCTTTGTGATTTTGTAGTTTAATATACCCTTATTCCGTTCATACCCCTTATTCCGTTCATACCCCTCTTCTCAACCATCCTCCTTTTATGTTTAATATCCCCTTATCTGTAATATCCCCTTATTCCGTTCATACCCCTTTTATGTTTATACTCCTTTTCCATTCATACTCCTTTTATGTTTAATATCCCCTTATTCTATTCATACCCCTCTTCTCAACCATCCTCCTTTTGTGACCTTGTAATTTAATATCCCATACTGTTAATACGCTTTTCTCAAAAATCCCCCCTTCGCGATTTTGTCCCCTGTTGTGACCTTGTATTTAATATCCCGTACTTAGTTAATACCCCTTTCTCAACAATCCCCGTTTTTTATTTTGTAGTTTTATTTTGTAGTTTACTTAGATCAGATAATAAAGCATATGAAGATGTAGATTTGAATGCAGATAGGAAGGAATTGGATGTGGATTCTATAAAACAAATTATGTTCCATACAAAAAAAAAAAAAAAAAAAACTGAAAATTATATGCAATTTCTTAATATGTGTGTAAAAAATCCAATATATTGAATCATATCATGTTCCGAATTATAATTCTGTGCCATCCATACATACCTTCTAGATGAGTTGAGTATTCCATTAGAGCAACCAGCAACCAGCATACTAATATTGAAGTTCCTTTGTAACAATATATTCAGAATTTTTGCTTACCAGCAAAAGAACAAGACATTTAAACCCAGTTTAAACAAAAAAATGGATGAACTTCATCTGTACTGATCGTAGCAGACATCCCATATGCACGTCAACCAAAATAATTGAAATTTGGAGTAAAACGGGTTACCTGTAACCAACCAGACAAACGTTAGCAAGTACATGGTAACGAGGAGAGGGTTAACAGGTAAGCTGGTGTTTTACTCGGCTCTTCGCCCTTCACCAAACATTTTAAACATATCAAACATAAAGTTAATCTGAGTAAATGGAATAGAATCATAAGAACAATGCTACTGTATTATGCAATTCCCTTAGCTATGCCAATGCACATAATTTAGTGCCCTTAACAAAGATCTAGTAGCTGTGCCACTATTTTCACTGCAAAGTCAGAATATAACTAAACATTGTGTTTATTATGCTTTAAAAATAAATCTGTTCCTTGTACAGGATCCAAACAGAAATAAAAGGAATTTTAAGCCTTAATGTTAAGCCAGAAGTTCAGCTTTTTGCTTATCTGTCTTCCTTTGTGCCAAGATGACAGATTAACCTTGCTTGTTCACTCTTTAGTTACCGTATGAAACTAGCTGCCACAGTTATCTCTAAGGAAAACCAAAATCAAAGAATAATTTATAGATGCCTTGCTAAACTAAATGCTACTATTACAAATGTAAGAATGAATGTTTAAGTTTACTCATGAAACCTGGTTAGGCTGGATTGGTACACTTTCTTCAGGCTCTCCATTATTGTAGGCTGCATCTGAACTATCAGCAATGCTGGTGATGTCAGGACATGGTGCTTCATTATTGGAGTCGTCTCCCACAGCAGGAAAGAACTTCTTGACTCCACTAAGCCTTGTGGCCTTCTTGGCAGTAAGACTTGGTACAAGTATAGGTGAATCCAGCTTGTATCTCTCTACAATCCACTAGAAACTGCTTACTAGGTTGAGCAGTGGACTCTCCTTCCATTCTGCATAAATGATTCAGATCTAATCCGGCCTTTTTTATCAGATCAAGGAGCTTCATTCTTGTGTTCCCCTTGTTGGTTGCGCCTTCCATCTTCCCCATACTATTTGATTTGTTGGATTAATAAAAAAAACAATTCCTTGCAAGGATGTAAGTTCAACACAATGATTTACTTGTACTTTCAATCTAGCAATATTAAATCAATAAAACATCTTCAAGTACAAAAGCATCTAGTATCAAGAAAAAAAAGTTATGGTCATTCATTCCTTGATATGCTCAAAATCATTTCATCACTTTTACTCTAAGCAATGAGTACTTCCTAAGCTCAAACTATAGATCATCATCATCGAGAGCTCCGCACACCTCAAATCCGGCACCCCATTCCTATGTATATCTTGCACGACGGTTACGGCTAGATCTCAGTGACTCAGAATAGAAACCTCATCTACAGCTTATATCCCACATGCCAACAAAAGGAATATAGCGTTTTCATCAAGCACATAAAGCACATAAAGCACTTATATGCATAAAGCACATAAAGCACTTATATGCATAAAGCACTCAGTTGTATACGAATCTTCAACCTGTAAGACCATTACAACCCACTGCCACTGCTTCTCATAGGTTGTTCTTGTAGTAAAAATATATTCACTGCCACTGCTTCTCATGAATATAAGATGCATATAATATAACCTGATACACACTAACATGATTCACAGCAACAAAGGCACTTATCTAGAAGATCAGGTTCAGATGGCCGGCCAGCATTTCTGATCAAAGCGACAACCACATGGCAAAAACTAGAGAGACTCTTTGTGTAGACGTCTCCAGTTCCATTTATATACCCAGATACTACTGAGAGTGGCCGATTTGGCCGATTCTGCATTTCCGGCCAAGATACAGAGCAGAAAATAAGTTCAAAAAGGTACATACCTTTTGCATGCATGCTGAGCAAGAACGGTTGTGGATGTTTCTAGCAAATAGACATCTCAATCCTTTCAAGCCGCAGGATGACAATCATGTAGGCATATGTCCAGATCTGTGCAATCCGACACGACTGGAGGCATCTTCCTTTTCGGCCAAGTATGTTAAACCCTAAAATCTTTCACGATATTGGGTTATTTTTATCTAATAGTTATTATTAAAAAAAAAAAAAACCTTTATGATTTTCATACATCAGAAAGAATATTAAACAAGTAACGACCAATAAAGGATTGTCAATATTTTTACTTAATTGCCCCTAGTGCTACACAATGGGGTAGATACTCCATCCGTTTACTTACAATGTTTCCCTTTTATTATGGTCCAAATGTGGTCAAGTCCTGCACTACTATTGGTGCTAAAAGTAAACTCCCCCAATTAGGTAACTTCAGTCATCTGGAGCATTCTCCGGGTTAGTGCCATTTTGAGCTTGCTCAACCATATGATTCCCTTTTATATACTTTAGTGAAAAAGAATGTTGTGTCCAAGTTATGGGCTACATTCCTCCTTATAGTGTCATCTATGGTCAAGACATAACTAGTATGATTCATTTCTAAACCGAGACCATAGAATGCAATTGTTTTTAAAAACTCTAGCTCAATGGTTAAGCCCTATCTCGAACATTTTTACAGACCGGTGGGACATGTCCCGATCTTATAAGCACCTTGCATGCACTTTCAGAAATTAAAAAAGTGAGCCATGCTGTAGCCTCTCTGTTTTGTGTAACCAACCTAAGCATTTGGATATATGCATCTTAATATAAGCTTTCCAACTCACTTTCAGGTAGACAAGAGTTCGGAGGAGTCAAGCGTGTCTTCAGCAATGCTATGGAACAAGTCATAGATCCTACATCGAAAAAGACCCTGGCAGAATACTTGGTGACGTTCTTCAACAATGGCAAAGATCAACAAACGTTGATGTTTTGAAGAACTTTGGTCTCAAAGGAGAAAGCTTTTTATGGGAGCTTCAAAGGCTCTATGGGTTTCGCCCACATGAAAATCTCGTCTTTGACTTATTTCATGTATTATTGATAGGAGCAGTGAAGTTCTTCATCAAGAAACTTATGGCTCTCCTCGAAGCAGACAATCAACTTCTTTTGAATTTAGATCAGATTGTGCAAGAAATTTATAATGTTGTCCCAAGTGAGCTTCGTAAAGGGCACTGGCCTGCTCAACCCAACAAATACTATAAATGATTCAAATGTGAGGATTATCAGAAGTTTGCTCAGTGGTGTTTAGCAAAAGTACTAAGGAGATTTCCAGATCATGTTATCCCAGGTAATCAATCTCATTTATATGTCTAGATTTTTATTTTTATTTTTATTTTTATTCATATATAAGGAAAGTGAAGCAAATTGGAATTTTACTTGTAAAGTTTGTCAATTTCTTCTTCGGATGGAGTCGAGTCCATGGATGCTCAGAGCGTTGATCTCAATAGGATGAGAAAGGTGTTTGCATCTTGGTGGGTAAAACTAAAAGCAAAGAATTTGATGTAATGCATCTCCAAAGCAACATAATCTTGGTGAGTTCATCAAAATTTTTATTCTTAGTAGCATAATATTCTTAAATTTTTATTCTCACTCTACAAGAGTTGGTGCCCCATTGATGATATTTTGAGGCATGGACCTCATGATGGCACTTGGTGTTTCCCTCAAGAGCAGATGTGAAGATCCATAAGCAAGTGAAGACCAACAACTTGGAAGTTGAACTTACCTATATGATGAGGTATCATGCAAGTTATTTTTTCACCACAACTTTCCTTGAAGCCAAAGAAGGCAATCCCGCCCGAAAACACTTTGAAAGAGGTACATAAGTACATTTGGCTACCAGATTCAAGACCATAGGAAAGGAATTATTCGAAATGCCATCCGTAGAAGTAGCTTAAAAGCATTATGGATAAGTTAGAATACCTTCCAAATCATTGTGGCTGCAATGCCATTGTGAAGAAGGGCATAGTTATAGGATCAGCCATTGGAGCAAAAAGGGGTAATTATAGACTTGACATGTGACAATTGAATGGTTTACACGATGAAACAATTATGAAGTGGCAAAGTTACAAGTTTAAGAAGGTTCTTTTTTGTGGAACTATCTATAAAGAAGGAGACTATGTGTCATCGCAAGAGTTAAGTGAGGAAAGCCATGTAGAGCCCAAGGGTAATATATCAACAATCTTTGTTCATGAATCAAAGAGCTAAAGAGTTACTACAAGGCAAACTAAACTATCGAGGTAACAAAGATCCATTTACAGAGGCATGGATCCTTTCCTTAGATATAGCCTTTGGAAAGACCAGATTTATTAACTCTCTAGTTCACAAGTTCATCCCTCCCCCATATGCCGATACAAAGATTCTAGGGTATGAGCTAATTCAACCACTTAAAATGCCCCTCAACATGTAATCTTTTGACATAATCTTATATTATAATGTTATAGCAGTATGTCTTCAATGGAGCCAAATCTGACCAAAAGCATTTGATTGACCAATGGTGGAGATGATTAGAATGTAACTAAAATTTCATCTTGACTATGGCTTTGATTGTTATGAAAATTAAAAAAAGGAAAAGGGAAATAGGGAAAAGAAAAGGAAAAGGAAAAGGAAAAGGAAAAGGAAAAAGGAAAAGGAAAAGGAAAATGAAAAGGAAAAGGGAAAAACAATTGGGAATGTAACCATCTTAAAAACAAAGAAAAGGAAAAAAGGAAAAACAAAGGAGAAAAGGATCTAAAAGATTCAAATGGTCCAATTTGAAAGAAAGGGAAAAAACGAAAACCCCAAACGGGAAATTCAAAGGAAAATGAAAAATCTCAAGAGTTTTTTAGTCTTAAAATTTTCAAAGAAAAAACAAACAAAAGGGAAAATTGAATGATAATTCTTGAAAAGGATCAAAATAAAAGGGAAGGGGAAAAACGAAAAAAAAATGAAAGGGAAAAAAAAAAGGGAAAAAGAAAAGTTTCAACATCTTTGGGAAAAGGGAAAAGGGGAAAGGAAAAGGGAAGGAAAAGAAAAACTTGAAAGTCTACAACTTAAAAGGAAAAGGAATTAGGAATCCCGAAAGGAAAAAAAGGAAAAAGCCAAAAGATAAAAAAATAGAAAAAAGAATAGAATAGGCCAATGGAAAATGCCCTCACCATGGGTAGAGAATGCACATAGAAAGGAGAAAAAGATAAGGAAAAATTAAGAAAAGGTTGTAAAAAGTCTATGGGAAAAAGAAAACTAAAAGGAAAAGAGAGGGGGAAACAACCCCAAAAGCCAGAACTTGGGAAAATAACAAAAAATTAAAAAAAAAAAAAGAAGAGAGAAAGGGGTGAAGAAAGAAAAAAAAGGAAGCAAAAAGAGCATCGAAAAAAGGAAGAGGAAAAGGATGGAAAAAAAGGAGGAAAAGGGTGGGGAAATTGGAAAAGAGGAAAATGTTCTAGGAGAAAAGGGCACGCAAAAAAAGGGAAGAGGGAAAGGGTGAGGAAATAGAAAAAGAAAGGGAAAAGAGTTTAGGAAAGGGAAAAAAAAAGAAACAAAAAAGGAGAAAAGTTTCGCTTATCTACAAGAGGATGGGAAAGAAGGAAAAAGGGTACATAAAAAAGGTTGAGAAAAGGGAATGGAAAGAGGCATATGAAAAGGTTCGAAAGGGAATTTTTAAGGGAAAAGAGAAAACTCCAAAAAACCAAAAGAAAGCAAAGTATGAAAAGGCACATAAATGTTGAAAAAACTTTCTTGCATTATGCTTCAAAAGGAAAGGGAAAAGCAAAAAGAGCATGAGGAAACTGGGAGAGAAATCAAAATAATGGGGAAAAGCCTTTGGGAAGATTTGAAAGATCTACCACATGAAAAGGTAAGAAAAGAAACAAAAGAAGCTTGAATGTTCTCTAAAAAGGAAAAGGGAATAGAATCTAATAGAAATTTTAAAAAAAGAAAAGGAAAAATGGGAAGATGGGAAAGATAAAAGGAAGGGAAAAAAGAAAGAAAAAAAAGAGAAATAAAAAAGGGGAAGGGAAAAGGGAAGGCAAATTCAATTAAAGGTTTTTTTCACATTAAAAATTTTTATGCATGAGACTATTTGGATGAACATTGAAGAAAACACCATTACTAGTAAGTATTAATAAGATTACCGCAATTTTTAAAAAGGGTTGTTAGTTACATTAGTGGTGTTCTCAAATTGGCAATCTAAAGCAACACCCACTTTCTAAAGCTATAATCCCTCTTTTTCCAATCCCCATTATCCTGAATATCCCATTCTAAATTGTTTCCCCATTAGGCCCCTCATCTTATATTATAATGTTATACTTTCCCCGGATTGATCAAGCCCTAATTTGAATGATCGAGATCATCTAATGTCTAAAGGCCGAGATTTCTCACAACTTCCTACCACCGCCATTGACCATATTGTGATCTCTTATGGGGAAAGGGTAAAGAAAAAGGAGGAAAAGGAAAAGGGAGGAGGAAAAGAGAACGTTCTTGGGCAAAAAGGCACATATAAAAGGGAAAAAAAGAAGGGAAAAGGGTGGGATAAGAGAAGAGAAAAAATGAAATGGGAAAGGGAAAGGGAAAGAAAAATCAAAAGGGAGGGAGGAACGGAACCTCGAGAAAAGGGCATGAGGAAAAGGGAAAGAGGTAAAGGGAAAAGAAAGGGAAATGGCATAGGAGAAAGGGAAAGAGAATAAAAGGGTCAAGAATGGGAAAAGGAAGGAAAAAAAAAAAAAAAAAAGCAAAAAGGAAAGGGAAAAAGAGCATGGGAAAAAGGAAAAAGGGAAAATGGTGAGGAAAGAAGAAAAGGGAAGGAAAAGTGGCATGGAAAAGGAAAAAAGAGGGGAAAGGGAAGGGAAAAAGGGGCATTTGAAAAAATAAAAGAGTGAAAGGTTGGGAAAATGAGGAAAAGGGGGAAACAGAGAAGGGAAGGGAAAAAAATGGCATGAAAAAAGGGAAGTGAAAGCAGAAAGAAAAAAGGAGAGGCAAAGTAGGAAATGGAACCTCGAAAAATGGCATTAGACAAAGGGAAGAGGGAAATGAGAAAAGGGAAGGGGAAAAGGCACGAAACAAAAAGGAGGAAAAGGGTGAAGAAAGGGAAAAAGGAAAAAAAAGACATGGAAAAAAGAAAAGGGAAGAGGAAAAGGGTGGGGAAAATAGGAAAACCCAAAAAGGAAAGAGAAAAAAAATGTGGGAAGGGCATGGGAAAAAGAAAGGAAGGAGAAAGGGTGAAGGAAAGGTAAAAAACATGTAAAAGATAAAGAGTGAAAGGATCTTTTAGGAGGAAAACGGAAAGGAAAAAGTCCATCATGAAAAGGGAAAAGGAAAAAAGGCCGAGAAAAGAAAAAAAAGGGGAAAGGGTAAAAAGGAGGAAAAGGGAGGGGGAAAAAGGAGAACATTTGAGGAGCAAATGAATTGATTGAGGAAGAGGAAGAGGAAAGTTTTAAAAAGGGCATTGAACAAAAAGGAAGAGAGAAAAGAGTGAGGAAAGGTGAAAAATATTAGAGGAGAGGGAAAAGTGGAAAAGAGAAAAGGAGGAGAGGGTGGGGAAATGAGAAAAATGGGCACATAAAAGGGTAGAGAAAAGGGAATGGAAAGAGGCATAGGGAAAGAGAAAAGAAAAAAAGAAGGAAGAAAAGAAAGGGAAAAAAAAGACACTGGAAAAGCGAAAAGGGTGGTGAAAAGAATGAAAAGGGAAGGGAAAGGAAAAGGAAAAGGAAGGCGGACCTAGAGAAGGCAAGGGAAAATGGGCATGAGGAAAATGGGAGAGGGAAATTGGAAAAGAGAAGTGGAAAAGGGCAAGGGATAAAGAGGAAGAGGATGGGTAAAGGAAGGAAAAGGGCATATGAAAAAGGTGGGAAAAAAAGAACAAAAAAGGGGCATGGGAAAAGGGAAAGGGAAAGTGGAAAGTAAAAAGAAAAAGGAAGGGAAAAAAAGAGGGAAAATAAAAAGGGCAGAGAAATGATGAAAAGGGAAGGGAAAAAATCCAAAAAAAAGGGAAACACATAGAATGGAAAAAGGAAAAGCGGAAAGGGAAGGGAAGGAAGGAAGGGAAAAAATTTCAAAAAAAGGTTGAAAAAGGAAAAAAAAAAAAAAGGGAAGGGAAAAAGAAGATATGTAGGAAACATAAGAAAAAAAGGGAAAAGGAAACAGAAAGTGTGTAGGAAAATGAGGGAAAAGGAAAATGCGGAATAGAGCAAAAGGCAAAGGGAAAAGGAAGGGTGTCGAATGCACAAAAGCCTCTTAAAGCTCAAAGAATGCCAAATTAGTTTCTATTATATTAGATTTATGAAAAGGAGTCCAAGCTGAATAGGTTTTTGTCCACATAGATTCAACTTATGCTAAAGAACGCACATACCATTACTAGAAAACCCTTACTTGATTATCCCCATTCTAAATTGCAATAAAATTGTAAATTGCAATCCTTCATTGCTCCCTCATTACCCCTACTAACCCCTTTAGAAAGATTTCGATCCCCATTCTTCATTTTTAGTAGAAATCCCCATGTTCTAAATTGCAATCCTCCTTTAATTACCCCTAAAAATTTTATTGACTAATACCCCATTTCTCCCAAGATCCCCATTCTTCATCTCTTACAAAAAAATCCCCATGTTCTAAAATTGCAATCCCCCATTACTCCCTCATTACCCCTACTAACCCTAAAAATAACAACATTTTCTCCTCATCCCCTGTTCCTTTTGTTTTTTTTTAGAATCCCCTATTCTAAATTGCAATCCCCTATTACTAAATCATTACAATATAGGATGCCCATTGAATGAGTTTCTCATCATCCTCCATTCTTTATTTTTAGGAAAATCCCCATGTTATAAATTGCAATCCCCCTATTACAAGACGCCTTAACATAGAACTAAAAAAAGGGAAAAATTATCCTTTGCTCGTCAATCCCCCATTTCCAAAAGGGGGTATTTTAAGGAGGATGTGGGCATCATTTTTGATGTGTGGGCCCACCATGCTTCCACTGCGCCACTCTGATCTTGATAACAATCAGTGTATTGAATATCTTTTAGTTTGTTGAGATGCAACAGAATACCAAGTTCTTGCCTCGCGCAAGCCAATGCTGCCCTAATGTCTACCAACTCCAATGCCCCTCTCAACTTCATTTAGAGAATGCACATAGATGTAGAAAAACTTTCTTGCATTATGCTTCATATAAAATGAATAAAAGCACTATAGCCACGAAAACTACCTCTGAAATCACTCCTATAATCAAATGCCTTTGGCAAGATTTGATTATCTACCACATTGCTAGAATAGAATTCAATAGACATCTTGAATGTTCTCTAAAAAGGTAGAGTAGAATAGAATCTAATAGAAATTTTAAATGTTCTCTAAGACGAATGCTGGATGTGACACAAAACAACCACGACAAACTGCAAAATAACAACATTAGAAGAATCGAGTAGAGTTTTTTTCACATTAAAAATTTTCAAGGTGGTCATGAGACAATATAGGATGCACATTGAATGAGTTACAACCCCACACTTATCGGAGGACAATTGATAATCACAAATCAAGACAGTTTCTAGAAAAAAAAAAAAAAGGGAAAATAAACTATCAGAGCCAAGTTTCGATCTTGGGACCTGTGGGTTATGGGCCCACCACGCTTCCGCTGCGCCACTTTGATCTTGATAACAATCAGTGTATTGAACATCTTTTAGTTTGTTCAGATGCAACAGAATACCAAGTTCTTGCCTCGCGCAAGCCAATGCTGCCCTAATGTCTACCAACTCCAATGCCCCTCTCAACTTCATTTAGAGAATGCACATAGATGTAGAAAAACTTTCTTGCATTATGCTTCATATAAAACGAATAAAAGCACTATAGCCACGAAAACTACCTCTGAAATCACTCCTATAATCAAATGCCTTTGGCAAGATTTGATTATCTACCACATTGCTAGAATAGAATTCAATAGACATCTTGAATGTTCTCTAAGAAGGTAGAGTAGAATAGAATCTAATAGACATTTTAAATGTTCTCTAAGACGGATGCTGGATGTGACACAAAACAACCACGACAAACTGCAAAATAACAACATTAAAAGAATCGAGTAGAGTTTTTTTCACATTAAAAAAGATTCAAGGTGGTCATGAGACAATATAGGATGGACATTGAATGAGTTACAACCCCACACTTATCGGAGGGCAATTGATAATCACAAATCAAGACAGTTTCTAGAAATTAAAAAAAAAAAAAAAAAAAGGGAAAATAAACTATCAGAGCCAAGTTTCGATCTTGGGACCTGTGGGTTATGGGCCCACCACGCTTCCGCTGCGCCACTCTGATCTTGATAACAATCAGTGTATTGAACATCTTTTAGTTTGTTCAGATGCAACAGAATACCAAGTTCTTGCCTCGCGCAAGCCAATGCTGCCCTAATGTCTACCAACTCCAATGCCCCTCTCAACTTCATTTAGAGAATGCACATAGATGTAGAAAAACTTTCTTGCATTATGCTTCATATAAAACGAATAAAAGCACTATAGCCACGAAAACTACCTCTGAAATCACTCCTATAATCAAATGCCTTTGGCAAGATTTGATTATCTACCACATTGCTAGAATAGAATTCAATAGACATCTTGAATGTTCTCTAAAAAGGTAGAGTAGAATAGAATCTAATAGAAATTTTAAATGTTCTCTAAGACCGAATGTTGGATGTGACACAAAAACAACCACGACAAATTGCAAAATAACAACATTAAAAGAATCGAGTAGAGTTTTTTCACATTAAAAAAGATTCAAGGTGGTCATGAGACAATATAGGATGCACATTGAATGAGTTACAACCCCACACTTATCGGAGGACAATTGATAATCACAAATCAAGACAGTTTCTGGGAAAAAAAAAAAAGAAAAAAAAAAGGAAAATAAACTATCAGAGCCAAGTTTTGATCTTGGGACCTGTGGGTTATGGGCCCACCACGCTTCCGCTGCGCCACTCTGATCTTGGTAACAATCAGTGTATTGAACATCTTTTAGTTTGTCCAGATGCAAATGTAATACCAAGTTCTGCCTCACGCAAAGCCAATGCTGCCCTAATGTCTACCAACTCCAATGCCCCTCTCAACTTCATTTAGAGAATGCACATAGATGTAGAAAAACTTTCTTGCATTATGCTTCATATAAAACGAATAAAAGCACTATAGCCACGAAAACTACCTCTGAAATCACTCCTATAATCAAATGCCTTTGGCAAGATTTGATTATCTACCACATTGCTAGAATAGAATTCAATAGACATCTTGAATGTTCTCTAAAAAGGTAGAGTAGAATAGAATCTAATAGAAATTTTAAATGTTCTCTAAGACTAAATGTTTGGATGTGACACAAAACAACCACGACAAACTGCAAAATAACAACATTAGAAGAATCGAGTAGAGTTTTTTTCACATTAAAAATTTTCAAGGTGGTCATGAGACAATATAGGATGCACATTGAATGAGTTACAACCCCACACTTATCGGAGGACAATTGATAATCACAAATCAAGACAGTTTCTGGGAAAAAAAAAAGGGAAAAAAACTATCAGAGCCAAGTTTCGATCTTGGGACCTGTGGGTTATGGGCCCACCACGCTTCCGCTGTGCCACTCTGATCTTGATAACAATCAGTGTATTGAACATCTTTTAGTTTGTTCAGATGCAACGTATACCAAGTTCTTGCCTCACTCAGTTTTCCAATGTCAGCCCTAATGTCTACCAACTCCAATGCCCCTCTCAACTTCATTTAGAGAATGCACATAGATGTAGAAAAACTTTCTTGCATTATGCTTCATATAAAACGAATAAAAGCACTATAGCCACGAAAACTACCTCTGAAATCACTCCTATAATCAAATGCCTTTGGCAAGATTTGATTATCTACCACATTGCTAGAATAGAATTCAATAGACATCTTGAATGTTCTCTAAAAAGGGAGAGTAGAATAGAATCTAATAGAAATTTTAAATGTTCTCTAAGATCTAATGTCGGATGTGACACAAAACAAAACCACGACAAACCGCAAAATAACAACATTAGAAGAATCGAGTAGAGTTTTTTCGCATTAAAAATTTTCAAGGTGGTCATGAGACAATATAGGATGCACATTGAATGAGTTACAACCCCACACTTATCTGAGGGACAATTGATAATCACAAATCAAGACAGTTTAGAAAAAAAAAAAAAAAAAAAAAAATAAAACTATCGAGCCAAGTTTCAATCTTGGGACCTGTGGGTTATGGGCCCACCACGCTTTCCGTTGCCACTTTGATCTTGATAACAATAAATGTATTGAACATCTTTTAGTTTGTTCGAGATGCAACGTATACCAAGTTCTTGCCTCACAAGCCCAATGTCACCTAATGTCTACCAACTCCAATGCCCCTCTCAACTTCATTTAGAGAATGCACATAGATGTAGAAAAACTTTCTTGCATTATGCTTCATATAAAACGAAAAAAAGCACTATAGCCAATGAAAACTACCTCTCGAAATCACTCCTATAATCAAATGCCTTTGGCAAGATTTGATTATCTACCACATTGCTAGAATAGAATTCAATAGACATCTTGAATGTTCTCTAAAAAGGTAGAGTAGAATAGAATCTAATAGAAATTTTAAATGTTCTCTAAGACGAATGTTGGATGTGACACAAAACAACCACTACCTACAAACTACAAAAATAACAACATTAGAAGAATCGAGTAGAGTTTTTTTTCACATTAAAAATTTTCAAGGTGGTCATGAGACAATATAGGATGCACATTGAATGAGTTACAACCCCACACTTATTTTTTTTTTTATTGATAATCACAAATCAAGACAGCTTCTAAAAAAAAAAAAAAAAAAAAAAAGGAAAAAAAAAACTATCAGAGCCAAGTTTCTATCTTGGGACCTATGGGTTATGGGCCCACCACGCTTCCGCTGCGCCACTCTGATCTTGATAATAATCAGTGTACTGAACATCCTTTAGTTTGTTCAGATGCAACAGATTACCAAGTTCTTGCCTCGCACAAGCCAATGTTGCCCTAATGTCTACCAACTCCAGTGCCCCTCTCAACTTCATTTAGAGAATGCACATGGACGTAGAAAAACTTTCTTGCATTATTCTTCATATAAAACGAATAAAAGCACTATAGCCACGAAAACTATCTCTAATATCACTTCTATTATCAAATGCCTTTGGCAAGATTTGATTATCTACCACATTGCTAGAATAGAATTGAATAGACATCTTGAATGTTCTTTAAGAAGGTAGAGTAGAATAGAATCTAATAGACATTTTAAATGTTCTCTAAGACGGATGCTGGCTGTGACACAAAACAACCACGACAAATTGCAAAATAACAACATTAAAAGAATCGAGTAGAGTTTCTTTTCACATTAAAAATTATTCAAGGTGGTCATGAGACAATATAGGATGCACATTGAATGAGTTACAACCCCACACTTATTGGAGGACAATTGATAATCACAAATCAAGACAGTTTCTGGGAAAAAAAAAAAAAAAAAGGGAAAAAAAAAATAAACTATCGAGCCAAGTTTCGATCTTGGGACCTCGTGGGTTATGGGCCCACCACGCCTCACATGCCACTCTGATCTTGATAACAATCATTGTATTGAACATCTTTTAGTTTGTTCGGATGCAACGTAATACCAAGTTCTTGCCTCACACAAGCCAATGCACCCTAATGTCTACCACCTCCAATGCCCCTCTTAACTTCATTTAGAGAATGCACATAGATGTAGAAAAACTTTCTTGCATTATGCTTCATATAAAACGAATAAAAGCACTATAGCCACGAAAACTATCTCCCACATTGCTAGAATAGAATTCAATAGACATCTTGAATGTTCTCTAAAAAGGTAGAGTAGAATAGAATCTAATAGAAATTTTAAATGTTCTCTAAGACGAATGTTGGATGTGACACAAAACAACCACGACAAACTGCAAAATAACAATATTAGAAGAATCGAGTAGAGTTTTTTTCACATTAAAAATTTTCAAGGTGGTCATGAGACAATATAGGATGCACATTGAATGAGTTACAACCCCACACTTATCGGAGGACAATTGATAATCACAAATCAAGACAGCTTTCTAGAAAAAAAAAAAAAAAAAAAAAAAAAAATAAACTATCGAGCCAAGTTTCGATCTTGGGACCTCATGGGTTATGGGCCCACCACGCTCACCAGCCCACTCGATCTTGATAACAATTAGTGTATTGAACATCTTTTAGTTTGTTTAGATGCAACAGAATACCAAGTTCTTGCCTCACAAGCGCAAGCCAATGCTGCCCTAATGTCTACCAACTCAATGCCCCTCTCAACTTCATTTAGAGAATGCACATAGATGTAGAAAAACTTTCTTGCATTATGCTTCATATAAAATGAATAAAAGCACTATAGCCACGAAAACTACCTCTGAAATCACTCCTATAATCAAATGCCTTTGGCAAGATTTGATTATCTACCACACATTGCTAGAATAGAATTCAATAGACATCTTGAATGTTCTCTAAAAAGGTAGAGTAGAATAGAATCTAATAGAAATTTTAAATGTTCTCTAAGACGAATGCTGGATGTGACACAAAACAACCACGACAAACTCCAAAATAACAACATTAGAAGAATCGAGTAGAGTTTTTTCACATTAAAAATTTTTCAAGGTGGTCATGAGACAATATAGGATGCACATTGAATGAGTTACAACCCCACACTTATCGGAGGACAATTGATAATCACAAATCAAGACAGTTTCTGGGAAAAAAAAAAAAAAAAAAAAAAGGGAAAAAAACTATCAGAGCCAAGTTTCGATCTTGGGACCTGTGGGTTATGGGCCCACCACGCCTTCATTTACTACCACTTTGATCTTGATAACAATTAGTGTATTGAACATCTTTTAGTTTGTTTAGATGCAAATGTAATACCAAGTTCTTGCCTCACAAGCAAAAGCCAATGTCGCCCTAATGTCTACCAACTCCAATGCCCCTCTCAACTTCATTTAGAGAATGCACATAGATGTAGAAAAACTTTCTTGCATTATGCTTCATATAAAATGAATAAAAGCACTATAGCCATATAAAACTACTCACTTTATAATCAAAATCATTATCTACCACATTCTATAATTCAAATGCCTTTTCCCAAGATTTGATTATCTAATTTTAAATGTTTGCTAAGAATAGAATTTCAATACCCATCAAAAAAGATTCTCTCATAATAAATTAGAATATATTTCCCCTTTTTTTCTCTAAAAGATTTCCCTAGATTCGATGTCCTACAAAATTCAACTAGATTTTATTAAATTCCCCAAGAAAAAAAAGAACCATTAGAATAGAATCTTAAGGATTTTAGAAGATTTTTTGTTCTAGATTTCCAAAATTTATTTGAGACTCAAGATTCTCTAAAGATCCCCCTAGATTCCAAAAAATATTCTTGCTAGATGCACAAGATTGAATGAAGTTAATTTCCCAACATACTTATTCATTTAGAAAATTGAATAGATGTAGAAAAATCAAGATTATGCTTCATATAAAAAAAAAAAAAATTTTTTGAAAAAACTAAAAGCCAAAGTTTCATCATTGGAAAGATTTGATTAATCTAATGGGACAGGGACCATTACCTTCATTGAATGAGTTACAACCCCACACTTATCCTGAAGGAATTAATAATTGAATGTTCTTTTAAAGTTTGTCTGAATAAAAAAAAAAAAAAACAAACCTAATTTAAAAAATCTTAAAAAAAAAGAAAATGCACATAGATTTAGAAAAAATTTTTGGGCATTTCCTTGCACCTTTCTTCATAAAAAAAAAATGCAACATAAAAAAATAGTTCTTGCCTCATGCAATGTCTAAAATGATTTATCAACTTCATTTAGAGAATGTTCATAGATGTGGTGCATGCCCCATATGTAAGCCCATATATGCCCATCATGGCACTATAATCCATGCCTTTTGGCAAGATTTGATTAAGAATTGATTATTATACCACATTTCTTTTCTCTAAAATAGAATGGCTCAATGAACATCTTGAATGTTCTTAATAGAATATAATAGAAATTTTTTAAATTTTTTTTGAAGGCAAGATATTTTTATTTTTATTAATAGTATGTATTAAATACAACCCACCACGCTCCAAAATAGCCGATAGCCTAAAATAACAACATTAGAAGAAAAACCCAAGTAGAAAGTTTTTCACAAAAAAATTTTCAAGGTCATCATGAAAACAATATCCCATGATGCATTGAATGAGTTACAACCCCAAAAAAAATAATGTCCGAAAACAATTGATAGACAAATCAAGAGGTGAAGGGGTGTCTTCCGGAAAAAAAAAACTTGGGAAAAAAAAATCAAAAAACTATCGAGCCAAGGATACATCTTGGGAGGTCTAAAAGGGTTATTTTGTACCAAACTTTCTTCTTGAAAAATGTCAATGCCTTTGGTCTACATCTTTTAGTTTGTCACCAGCTTCATCATCATTATGCTCACCAAGTTCTTGAATAGAATTCCTCCCAATCAATGCCTTGGACCCAATGGCCTTCTCTTCATTTAAGAATGATAGATGTAGAAAATGCATATAAAAAGCAATAGAAGTGAGAAAAAAAAACTTTACTCCTTGATACAATATGGGCATTCAAAAATCATTTTAACATAAAATAAAACACATTACAAAATGCCTTTCCAAATCAAATGCCCAAGAATTGGCAACTTTAGAAGAATTTTATTCACTTTAGCACACCTTTGAGTTACAACCCATCCAATTGATAAGTTTCATACAAGGAACCAGAATAAGAACTTAAGATGGAAATACAACAGAAGTTCTTGAAAATTTTAAAAAAATCATTGAAAATTTAAATGTGCCTAAGATGAATGAGAATAAGTCTTGACACCAATCTTTTATTTGACCAATCTTATACCCCAAGGAATAAATAAAATAGACCTCACAAAAAAATAACAACAAATGAAAAAAAAATCGAAAGAAGATTTTTTTCAAAAGTAAAATTAAAAAAACTTCAAGGTGGTCTATGAGACAATATAGGAAAGCCCCCAAATTGAATGAGTTACAACCCCACACTTTGTCTGAGGGACAATTGATAATCACAAATGGAAGAACTAACCAAGACAAAAAAAAAAAAAAAAGGATTAGAAAATAAACTATCGAGCCATGTTGGAATTTCCTCCAAATCATCAAAAGGGAATATTGATATTGATGGGCCCACTTGACGCTTTTGATAATTTACAAATCTCTTGATAACAATCTTGTATTGAACATCTTTTAGTTTGTTCAGATAACATGTATCTTGATAAATACCAAGTTCTTTTAGCTCAAAATGCCAAAGTCTTGCCTAATGTCTACCAACTCCAATGCCCCTCTCAACTTCATTTAGAGAATGCACATAGATGTAGAAAAACTTTCTTGCATTATGCTTCATATAAAACGAATAAAAGCACTATAGCCACGAAAACTACCTCTGAAATCACTCCTATAATCAAATGCCTTTGGCAAGATTTGATTATCTACCACATTGCTAGAATAAAATTCAATAGACATCTTGAATGTTCTCTAAAAAGGTAGAATAGAATAGAATCTAATAGACATTTTAAATGTTCTCTAAGACGATGTTTGGATGTGACACAAAACAACCACGACAAAAAACGCAAAAATAACAACATTAAAAGAATCGAGTAGAGTTTTTTCACATTAAAAATGATTCAAGATGGTCATGAGACAATATAGGATGAACATTGAATGAGTTACAACCCCACACTTATCGGAGGACAATTGAGAATCACAAATCAAGACAGTTTTCTAGAAATAAAAAAAAAAAAAAAAAAAAAAACTATCGAGCCAAGTTTCGATCTTGGGACCTCGTGGGTTATGGGCCCACCACGCCTCACTGTGCCACTCGATCTTGATAACAATCATTGTATTGAACATCTTTTAGTTTGTTCGGATGCAAATGTATACCAAGTTCTTGCCTTGCCTCAAGCCAATCCAATGCCGCCCTAATGTCTACCAACTCCAATGCCCCTCTCAACTTCATTTAGAGAATGCACATAGATGTAGAAAAACTTTCTTGCATTATGCTTCATATAAAATGAATAAAAGCACTATAGCCACGAAAACTACCTCTGAAATCACTCCTATAATCAAATGCCTTTGGCAAGATTTGATTATCTACCACATTGCTAGAATAGAATTCAATAGACATCTTGAATGTTCTCTAAGAAGGTAGAGTAGAATAGAATCTAATAGAAATTTTAAATGTTCTCTAAGACGAATGTTGGATGTGACACAAAACAACCACGACAAACTAAACCGCAAAAATAACAACATTAGAAGAATCGAGTAGAGTTTTTTTCGCATTAAAAATTTTCAAGGTGGTCATGAGACAATATAGGATGCACATTGAATGAGTTACAACCCCACACTTATCGGAGGACAATTGATAATCACAAATCAAGACAGTTTCTAGAAATAAAAAAAAAAACAAAAAAAAGGAAAATAAACTATCAGAGCCAAGTTTCGATCTTGGGACCTGTGGGTTATGGGCCCACCACGCCTCACGCCCACCACTCGATCTTGATAACAATCATTGTATTGAACATCTTTTAGTTTGTTGAGATGCAAATGTATACCAAGTTCTTGGCCCTCACAAGCAAGCCAATGCCGCCCCTAATGTCTACCAACTCCAATGCCCCTCTCAACTTCATTTAGAGAATGCACATAGATGTAGAAAAACTTTCTTGCATTATGCTTCATATAAAATGAACAAAAGCACTATAGCCACGAAAACTACCTCTGAAATCACTCCTATAATCAAATGCCTTTGGCAAGATTTGATTATCTACCACATTGCTAGAATAGAATTCAATAGACATCTTGAATGTTCTCTAAAAAGGTAGAGTAGAATAGAACCTAATACAAATTTTAAATGTTCTCTAAGACGAATGCTGGATGTGACACTAAACAACCACGACAAACTGCAAAATAACAACATTAGAAGAATCAAGTAGAGTTTTTTTCACATTACAAATTTTCAAGGTGGTCATGAGACAATATAGGATGCACATTGAATGAGTTACAACCCCACACTTATCGAAGGACAATTGATAATCACAAATCAAGACAGTTTCTGGGAAAAAAAAAGGGGAAAATAAACTATCAGAGCCAAGTTTCGATCTTGGGACCTGTGGGTTATGGGCCCACCACGCTTCCGCTGCGCCACTCTGATCTTGATAACAATCAGTGTATTGAACATCTTTTAGTTTGTTCAGATGCAACAGAATACCAAGTTCTTGCCTCGCGCAAGCCAATGCTGCCCTAATGTCTACCAACTCCAATGCCCCTCTCAACTTCATTTAGAGAATGCACATAGATGTAGAAAAACTTTCTTGCATTATGCTTCATATAAAATGAACAAAAGCACTATAGCCACGAAAACTACCTCTGAAATCACTCCTATAATCAAATGCCTTTGGCAAGATTTGATTATCTACCACATTGCTAGAATAGAATTCAATAGACATCTTGAATGTTCTCTAAAAAGGTAGAGTAGAATAGAACCTAATAGAAATTTTAAATGTTCTCTAAGACGAATGCTGGATGTGACACAAAACAACCACGACAAACTGCAAAATAACAACATTAAAAGAATCGAGTAGAGTTTTTTTCACATTAAAAAAGATTCAAGATGGTCATGAGACAATATAGGATGAACATTGAATGAGTTACAACCCCACACTTATTGGAGGACAATTGTTAATCACAAATCAAGACAGTTTCTAGAAATAAAAAAAAAAAAAAAAAAAAAAATAAACTATCGAGCCAAGTTTCGATCTTGGGACCTCGTGGGTTATGGGCCCACCACGCTTCAATGCCCCACTCTTGATCTTGATAACAATCATTGTATTGAACATCTTTTAGTTTGTTCAGATGCAAATGTAATACCAAGTTCTTGCCTCACGCAGCCCAATGCTTTGCTAATGTCTACCAACTCCAATGCCCCTCTCAACTTCATTTAGAGAATGCACATAGATGTAGAAAAACTTTCTTGCATTATGCTTCATATAAAAAAACGAATAAAAAAGCACTATAGCCACGAAAACTACCTCTGAAATCACTCCTATAATCAAATGCCTTTGGCAAGATTTGATTATCTACCACATTGCTAGAATAGAATTCAATAGACATCTTGAATGTTCTCTAAAAAGGTAGAATAGAATAGAATCTAATAGACATTTTAAATGTTCTCTAAGATCGAATGTTTGGATGTGACACAAAACAACCACGACAAAACCGCAAAATAACAACATTAAAAGAATCGAGTAGAGTTTTTTTTCACATTAAAAAAGATTCAAGATGGTCATGAGACAATATAGGATGAACATTGAATGAGTTACAACCCCACACTTATCTGGAGGACAATTGATAATCACAAATCAAGACAGGTTTCTAGAAATAAAAAAAAAAAAAAAAAAAAAAAAAAACTATCGAGCCAAGTTTCGATCTTGGGACCTGTGGGTTATGGGCCCACCACGCCTTCACGCAAAAACTGCCCACTCGATCTTGATAACAATCATTGTATTGAACATCTTTTAGTTTGTTCAGATGCAAATGTAATACCAAGTTCTTGCCTCACAGCCAGCCAATGTCGCCCTAATGTCTACCAACTCAATGCCCCTCTCAACTTCATTTAGAGAATGCAAATAGATGTAGAAAAACTTTCTTGCATTATGCTTCATATAAAACTAATAAAAGCACTATAGCCACGAAAAACTACCTCTGAAATCACTCCTATAATCAAATGCCTTTGGCAAGATTTGATTATCTACCACATTGCTAGAATAGAATTCAATAGACATCTTGAATGTTCTCTAAAAAGGTAGAGTAGAATAGAATCTAATAGAAATTTTAAATGTTCTCTAAGACGAACGCTGGATGTGACACAAAACAACCACGACAAACTGCAAAATAACAACATTAAAAGAATCGAGTAGAGTTTTTTTTTTTTTGATTAAAAATTTTCAAAGGTGGTCATGAGACAATATAGGATGCACATTGAATGAGTTACAACCCCACACTTATCGGAAGGGACAATTGATAATCACAAATCAAGACAGTTTCTAAAAAAAAAAAAAAAAAAAAAAAAAAAAAACTATCAGAGCCAAGTTTCGATCTTGGGACCTGTGGGTTATGGGCCCACCACGCTTCCGCCCACTCTGATCTTGATAACAATCAGTGTACTGAACATCTTTTAGTTTGTTTAGATGCAAATGTAATACCAAGTTCTTGCCTCGCACAAGCCAATGTTGCCCTAATGTCTACCAACTCCAGTGCCCCTCTCAACTTCATTTAGAGAATGCACATGGACGTAGAAAAACTTTCTTGCATTATTCTTCATATAAAACGAATAAAAGCACTATAGCCACGAAAACTACCTCTAAAATCACTTATATTATCAAATGCCTTTGGCAAGATTTGATTATCTACCACATTGCTAGAATAGAATTCAATAGACATCTTCAATGTTCTCTAAGAAGGTAGAGTAGAATAGAATCTAATAGACATTTTAAATGTTCTCTAAGACGGATGCTGGCTGTGACAAAAAACAACCATGACAAATTGCAAAATAACAACATTAAAAGAATCGAGTAGAGTTTTTTTTCACATTAAAAATGATTCAAGGTGGTCATGAGACAATATAGGATGCACATTGAATGAATTACAACCCCACACTTATCGGAGGACAATTGAGAATCACAAATCAAGACATTTTTGAGAAATAAAAAAAAAAAAAAAAAAAAAAAAAAAAACTATCAGAGCCAAGTTTCGATCTTGGGACCTGTGGGTTATGGGCCCACCACGCTTCATTGCGCACTCGATCTTGATAACAATCATTGTATTGAACATCTTTTAGTTTGTTCAGATGCAAAATGTATACCAAGTTCTTGCCTCACGCAAGCCAATGTCGCCCTAATGTCTACCAAACTCCAATGCCCCTCTCAACTTCATTTAGAGAATGCACATAGATGTAGAAAAACTTTCTTGCATTATGCTTCATATAAAATGAATAAAAAAGCACTATAGCCACGAAAACTACCTCTGAAATCACTCCTATAATCAAATGCCTTTGGCAAGATTTGATTATCTACCACATTGCTAGAATAGAATTCAATAGACATCTTGAATGTTCTCTAAAAAAGGTAGAGTAGAATAGAATCTAATAGAAATTTTAAATGTTCTCTAAGACGATGCTTTGGATGTGACACAAAACAACCACGACAAAAACGCAAAAATAACAACATTAGAAGAATCGAAGTAGAGTTTTTTCACATTAAAAATTTTCAAGGTGGTCATGAGACAATATAGGATGCACATTGAATGAGTTACAACCCCACACTTATCGGAGGACAATTGATAATCACAAATCAAGACAGTTTCTAAAAAAAAAAAAAAAAAAAAAAAAAAAAAATAAACTATCGAGCCAAGTTTCAATCTTGGGACCTGTGGGTTATGGGCCCACCACGCTTCACAAGCCCACTTTCGATCTTGATAACAATCATGTATTGAACATCTTTTAGTTTGTTCAGATGCAAATGTATCACCAAGTTCTTGCCTCACAAAGCCAATGCTCGCCCTAATGTCTACCAACTCCAATGCCCCTCTCAACTTCATTTAGAGAATGCACATAGATGTAGAAAAAAAACTTCTTGCATTATGCTTCATATAAAACGAATAAAAAAGCACTATAGCCACGAAAACTACCTCTGAAATCACTCCTATAATCAAATGCCTTTGGCAAGATTTGATTATCTACCACATTGCTAGAATAGAATTCAATAGACATCTTGAATGTTCTCTAAAAAGGTAGAGTAGAATAGAATCTAATAGAAATTTTAAATGTTCTCTAAGACGGATCTTTGGATGTGACACAAAACAACCAATTTACAAACCGCAAAAAAATAACAACATTAAAAGAATCGAGTAGAGTTTTTTTTTTCACATTAAAAAAATTTTCAAGATGGTCATGAGACAATATAGGATGAACATTGAATGAGTTACAACCCCACACTTATCGGAGGACAATTGATAATCACAAATCAAGACAAATTTCTAGAAATAAAAAAAAAAAAAAAAAAAAAAACAAACTATCGAGCCAAGTTTGATCTTGGGACCTGTGGGTTATGGGCCCACCACGCTTCACCAAGCCCACTTTGATCTTGATAACAATCATTGTATTGAACATCTTTTAGTTTGTTCAGATGCAAATGTAATACCAAGTTCTTGCCTCATGCAAGCCAATGTCATCCTAATGTCTACCAACTCAATGCCCCTCTCAACTTCATTTAGAGAATGCACATAGATGTAGAAAAACTTTCTTGCATTATGCTTCATATAAAACGAAATAAAAGCACTATAGCCACGAAAAACTACCTCTCAATCACTCCTATAATCAAATGCCTTTGGCAAGATTTGATTATCTACCACATTGCTAGAATAGAATTCAATAGACATCTTGAATGTTCTCTAAAAAGGTAGAGTAGAATAGAATCTAATAGAAATTTTAAATGTTCTCTAAGAAGAATGCGAATCTTTGATGTGACACAAAAACAACCACGACAAACCGCAAAAAAACAACAACATTAGAAATCGAAAGTAGAGAGAGTTTTTTTCACATTAAAAATTTTCAAGGTGGTCATGAGACAATATAGGATGCACATTGAATGAGTTACAACCCCACACTTATCGGAGGACAATTGATAATCACAAATCAAGACAGCTTTTTCTAAAAAAAAAAAAAAAAACTATCGAGCCAAGTTTCAATCTTGGGACACGGGTTATGGGCCCACCACGCCTTCACTGCGCCACTTTGATCTTGATAACAATCATTGTATTGAACATCTTTTAGTTTGTTGAGATGCAAATGTATCACCAAGTTCTTGCCTCGCGCAAGCCAATGCTGCCCTAATGTCTACCAACTCCAATGCCCCTCTCAACTTCATTTAGAGAATGCACATAGATGTAGAAAAACTTTCTTGCATTATGCTTCATATAAAACGAATAAAAGCACTATAGCCACGAAAACTACCTCTGAAATCCCTCCTATAATCAAATGCCTTTGGCAAGATTTGATTATCTACCACATTGCTAGAATAGAATTCAATAGACATCTTGAATGTTCTCTAAAAAGGTAGAGTAGAATAGAATCTAATAGACATTTTAAATGTTATCTAAGACGGATGCTGGATGTGACACAAAACAACCACGACAAACTGCAAAAATAACAACATTAAAAGAATCGAGTAGAGTTTTTTTTCACATTAAAAAAGATTCAAGATGGTCATGAGACAATATAGGATGAACATTGAATGAGTTACAACCCCACACTTATCGGATGACAATTGATAATCACAAATCAAGACGGTTTCTAGAAATAAAAATAAAAACAAAAAAAGAAAAACAAACTATCAGAGCCAAGTTTCGATCTTGGGACCTGTGGGTTATGGGCCCACCACGCTTTCGCTGCGCCACTCTGATCTTGATAACAATCATTGTATTGAACATCTTTTATTTTGTTCAGATGCAACAGAATACCAAGTTCTTGCCTCACGCAAGCCAATGCTGCCCTAGTGTCTACCAACTTCAATGCCCCTCTCAACTTCATTTAGAGAATGCAAATAGATGTAGAAAAACTTTCTTGCATTATGCTTCATATAAAACGAATAAAAGCACTATACCCACGAAAACTACCTCTGAAATCACTCCTATAATCAAATGCCTTTGGCAAGATTTGATTATCTACCACATTGCTAGAATAGAATTCAATAGACATCTTGAATGTTCTCTAAAAAGGTAGAGTAGAATAGAACCTAATAGAAATTTTAAATGTTCTCTAAGACGAATGCTGGATGTGACACAAAACAACCACGACAAACTGCAAAATAACAACATTAGAAGAATCGAGTAGAGTTTTTTTCACATTAAAAAAGATTCAAGATGGTCATGAGACAATATAGGATGCACATTGAATGAGTTACAACCCCACACTTATCGGAGGACAATTGATAATCACAAATCAAGACAGGTTTAGAAAAAAAAAAAAAAAAAAAAAAAAAAAAAAATAAACTATCGAGCCAAGTTTCAATCTTGGGACCCTGTGGGTTATGGGCCCACCACGCCAAATTGCCCACTCGATCTTGATAACAATCATTGTATTGAACATCTTTTAGTTTGTTGAGATGCAAATGTAATACCAAGTTCTTGCCTCACAAGCAAGCCAATGTCACCCCTAATGTCTACCAACCCAATGCCCCTCTCAACTTCATTTAGAGAATGCACATAGATGTAGAAAAACTTTCTTGCATTATGCTTCATATAAAACGAATAAAAGCACTATAGCCACGAAAAACTACTCTGAAATCACTCCTATAATCAAATGCCTTTGGCAAGATTTGATTATCTACCACATTGCTAGAATAGAATTCAATAGACATCTTGAATGTTCTCTAAAAGGGTAGAATAGAATAGAATCTAATAGACATTTTAAATGTTCTCTAAGACGAATGTTTGGATGTGACACAAAACAACCAACCACAAACCGCAAAATAACAACATTAAAAGAATCGAGTAGAGTTTTTTTACATTAAAAAGATTCAAGATGGTCATGAGACAATATAGGATGAACATTGAATGAGTTACAACCCCACACTTATCGGAGGACACAATTGATAATCACAAATCAAGACAGGTTTCTAGAAATAAAAAAAAAAAAAAAAAAAAAAAAAAAACTAAACTATCGAGAGCCAAGTTTCGATCTTGGGACCTGTGGGTTATGGGCCCACCACGCTACCATTGCCACAACTCGATCTTGATAACAATCATTGTATTGAACATCTTTTAGTTTGTTTTCAGATGCAAATGTATACCAAGTTCTTGCCTCTTCAAGCAAGCCAATGTCACCCTAATGTCTACCAACTCCAATGCCCCTCAACTTCATTTAGAGAATGCACATAGATGTAGAAAAACTTTCTTGCATTATGCTTCATATAAAATGAATAAAAGCACTATAGCCACGAAAACTACCTCTGAAATCACTCCTATAATCAAATGCCTTTGGCAAGATTTGATTATCTACCACATTGCTAGAATAGAATTCAATAGACATCTTGAATGTTCTCTAAAAAGGTAGAGAAGAATAGAATCTAATAGAAATTTTAAATGTTCTCTAAGACGAATCTTTGGATGATGTGACACAAAACAACCACGACAAACCGCAAAATAACAACATTAAAAGAATCGAGTAGAGTTTTTTTTTTACATTAAAAATTTTCAAGATGGTCATGAGACAATATAGGATGAATTGAATGAGTTACAACCCCACACTTATCTGGAGGACAATTGATAATCACAAATCAAGACAGGTTTCTAAAAAAAAAAAAAAAAAAAGGGAAAATAAACTATCGAGCCAAGTTTCGATCTTGGGACTCGTGGGTTATGGGCCCACCACGCTTCACATTGCCCACTCTGATCTTGATAACAATCATTGTATTGAAATATCTTTTAGTTTGTTTAGATGCAAATGTATCACCAAGTTCTTGCCTCACGCAAAGCCAATGTCAGCCCTAATGTCTACCAACTCCAATGCCCCCCTCTAAACTTCATTTAGAGAATGCACATAGATGTAGAAAAACTTTCTTGCATTATGCTTCATATAAAACGAATAAAAGCACTATACCCACGAAAACTACCTCTGAAATCACTCCTATAATCAAATGCCTTTGGCAAGATTTGATTATCTACCACATTGCTAGAATAGAATTCAATAGACATCTTGAATGTTCTCTAAAAAGGTAGAGTAGAATAGAACCTAATACAAATTTTAAATGTTCTCTAAGACGAATGCTGGATGTGACACAAAACAACCACGATAAACTGCAAAATAACAACATTAGAAGAATCGAGTAGAGTTTTTTTCACATTAAAAAAGATTCAAGGTGGTCATGAGACAATATAGGATGCACATTGAATGAGTTACAACCCCACACCTATCGGAGGACAATTGATAATCACAAATCAAGACAGGCGGTTTAAAAAAAAAAAAAAAAAAAAAAACTATCGAGCCAAGTTTCGATCTTGGGACCTGTGGGTTATGGGGCCCACCACGCCTCAAAAATCTTGATAACAATCATTGTATTGAACATCTTTTAAGTTTGTTCAGATGCAAATGTATCACCAAGTTCTTGCCTCACAAGCCAATGCTCAGCCCTAATGTCTACCAACTCCAATGCCCCTCTCAACTTCATTTAGAGAATGCACATAGATGTAGAAAAACTTTCTTGCATTATGCTTCATATAAAACGAATAAAAAGCACTATAGCCACGAAAAACTACCTCTCGAATCACTCCTA
The DNA here is from genome assembly GCA_021234155.1 of Isoetes taiwanensis. Taxonomy (NCBI): domain Eukaryota; kingdom Viridiplantae; phylum Streptophyta; class Lycopodiopsida; order Isoetales; family Isoetaceae; genus Isoetes; species Isoetes taiwanensis. The sequence continues at coordinate 1,129,178 of JAJEKV010000157.1, read as the reverse complement.
TAATCAAATGCCTTTGGCAAGATTTGATTATCTACCACATTGCTAGAATAGAATTCAATAGACATCTTGAATGTTCTCTAAAAAGGTAGAGTAGAATAGAATCTAATAGAAATTTTAAATGTTCTCTAAGACTAATGCTTGATGTGACAACAAACAACCACTTTTTTTCACATTAAAAATTTTCAAACCATGAAAATAACAACATGTTTTTTGTAGGTCTACATGTCCTGTTTTCAAAGAATCCTACATGTGGATTTGTGGAGGTATGGTTTTGTTCGATAATGGTGTTCTTTTTTTGATTTGGACTAAAAACATCCAACTTTGTTTTACATGTCCAATCTTCTATTGTTGTGGAGACATGTTTTTTATAATACAATCCAATTTCTTTTGTTTCTGAACCAAAACATCCAATACTTGAATTTCTACATGTCTAATAATTCTATTGTTCTACATGTCTTTATAGTCTGTAGATGTAAAAAATATTTGATTCTCTACATGTCCTATACTTCCATTCACATGTCTTTATAGTAGTAGACGAGTAAGTACTTTATTTACTAAGGCATTGTAGGAAAGAATACATGAATTACGACATATGTAATACTTCTATTGTCACATGTCTTTATAGAAGTAGGAAAGAATACTTGATTCTCTACATGTCGTATGCTTCCATGTCACATGTCTTTATAGTAGTAGGAAAGAGTACTTTATTTGCTAAGGCATTGTAGGAAAGAATACATGAATTACGACATGTGTAATACTTCTATTGTCACAAGTCTTTATAGAAGTAGGAAAGAATACTTGATTCTCTACATGTCCTATCCTTCCATATCACGGGTCTTTATAGTGGTAGGACAGAGTACTTGATTTGCTACATGTGATGCACGTGCATGATCACATGTCCTTATACTAGTATTCCATGTAAGACAAGTTACTTCAACTACTTCAATTACTTAACGCCTATTTTTGCATAACAAAACCATCAAGAATTTGATTTGTATTCTTTGAGGGGGTGCATGATGTCTAAGCATTAATGTCATAGGACCACGCAAAATCCTAACAATATCCTAACATTTTGGATATTGTTAGAGAAAAACCATTAAACCACGCCTACATTTTTGCATAACAAACCATTAAGAATTGTGAGATGTATTTCTTTATGGAGGAAAGGACCATTGCAACAAATCCCCAAGCATTAAAATGGCAAGACCATGCAATATCCTAACATTATTCCCCCATTTTGGATATCGTTAGTGGAACGCCATTAAACCGTTCCTACATCTTGGTATAATTTAGACCATTAAGAATTTGAGATGTAATTGTTTATGGGGAATAGGACCATTGCAACAAATCCCCAAGCATTATAAAATGGCAAGACTTTGCCTCCTAACATTATCCCCCATTTTGGATATCATTAGTGGAACACCATTAAACCATGCCTATATCTAGTTGGTACTAAGGTTCGCTATAGGCGATCCAATAGTTATCCACGTCATCCAATGGTTTTAATGCCATCTAATTTATCTTATCCAATGGTTCTTTCTAAGAATGCAATGGTTCTTTGAAAAACAAGATAACTTATTGCACTTAGACAATTTGCACTAAAGAATCCAATGGTTCTTTGAAAAACAAGATAACTTATTGCATTTAGACGATTTGCACTAAGAATCCAATGGTTCTTTGAAAAACAAGATAACTTATTGCACTTAGGCGATTTGCACTAAAGAATCCCATGTTGCACTAAGAATCCAATGGTTCTTTGAAAAACAAGATAACTTATTGCACTTAGATCATGTCTTGCACTAAGAATCCCATGGTTCTTTGAAAAACAAGATAACTTATTGCACTTAGGCGATTTGCACTAAGAATTAGAGATGTAATTGTTGGAGCCATCAAGCAAAATACCACGACTAACACCTTAAACCTAAACACAAACTCGGGAAAACCTTGCTCGGGAAAACCTTTGTTTCATCATCATTTGCAACCTTTGTATCCAGCTCCTATGGTAATCCTCTAAACTAGTGGCTAGGCGTTATAGTTTGGCATGCTCCCCAATTCCAAACAATTGCATCAGAATATCTTTGTCATACTTACATTTTGGAATCCTTTAAATCGTTGACTAACCTTCCTAAGGAGTATGGATGCAATAGAATTGACAATTCCTATTTGAAACAGTTAACTATCCATTTGGCACTACTTAATTTGTTTTATCTGAAATTATTTTCTCGGTCTAGACTTAGTGTGATTTATCTAGGCGATGGTGAAAATTAGTTGCTCGTGTCCTATCGGGGAAAGTTAAACCTTTTCTCTTTTGGAATAACCTACATAACCAAGACATCCACCAAACTTTCTTTTATTTAGATTAGTGGGTAATGCCTAACTATCTAATTCTTTCTCATTGTAACTTCCTTTTTAAGATACTTCATTTGAGGATTTCTCAATATGCTTATGGATGATATTGCATTATGCATATGTAGGTTTTGCAGATGCTATATTGGGTGGAAAGATTATCTCTTATAGGCCTTTATTCTTGTTTAAATGACAATTTTGCTTTGGAGTTGACTACATGTCAATTGCTTTCTTCCTTTTTTGCAAAGTTATAATCTCCATAGAAAACTTTTGTATCAAAGACATGTTTGTATGAAGAATCATAATATCTTAGACAACTTTCATGCAACAACAAACAATTGTTAAGACTCCTAAAAGCCTCAAATGCTTCATGTTTGGTCCTTAGACAAATGATTTTTGCTTTCCTAATGTGGTCATCGATGAATGTCATGAAATACTTCTTTCCTCCAATACTTACATTCAATGGTCCACACAAATCTGTGGTGTATGATATCCAACACCTTTTGGCTCTCTTTATATGATCTTTTGAATGGTAACCTAGTGTGCTTCCCAAGCATGCAACCATAACACACATTTTTCTTGGCTGTTTGCTCACTTGATTTAATTAAACCCTGTTTGATCATGAGCTCCACAATTTTATTGCTAGTGTGACATAACCTTTCATGCCAAGTATTAACATCTGGAGCAATAATAGCATTAATAACTGGTAAACAATCATTGTTTAAACCAAAAAGGTTCCCAACTCTTTTGCCAAGAAACTTGATTTCATTATTCAAGAGAATAGTACATTGTAATCTGTTGAAGACAACAGTATATCCCATGTCAACTAATTGACTGACAGAAATCAAATTTCTGACCAATGATGGCACACAAAGTACATCTTTTAATACTACAGCATTTCCTTGCAAATCAAATAACTCTAAAACACCAGCACACTGAACTTTTTGCATCTCTCCATTTCCAAGCTTGACATATCCTGTTCTCCCTTGATTTTCTTCCTTAAGCATTTTGCTTGAACTTGTTACTGTTTTTTCTGCTCCACTATCTAGGATTAACATGTCATTGTCAATGTTAGTCCCTTTATTTTCAGAAATAGCAGAAATTGCAACATTACTTACCTCTGCTTCCTCGTCTTCTTCACTTATCCCTTCCTCACTTTCCTGAGTAAAATTTACAGTAGCATTAGCCTTGCTTTTCCCTTGAGCATTATTCCTGCTGGATCTTCCTTTTCCTGCTTTGCTACTAGAACATCTATTTGCAAAGTGGCCTTTCCCACCACAATTATAGCACTCCACTTCTTTTAGTTTAGGGCAGTCCATCTTTAAGTGGCCAAGAGCCTTGCAATGATAGCATGGTCCAACCTGTTTCTTTCCTCTTGTATCCTTTGAGAATTTTGGCTTAAACTTGGTTTTCCCTGTGTATAGCACTTCCACATTTTCTTCATGATCTTCAAATAAAACCTTAGACTGCTCAAACTCAGTCCTAATCATTTCTTCTGCTGTTTCCCTATCCTTTGCAACATTCCTTATCAAAGTGGCTAATTGCTTATTGCTTTCTACTGCCCTTGCCACATGCAAAAGCTTTTGCTGTTCTGTCATGAGAACTCCAGCCCCTTCAAGATCTGCAATTATATTATCAAATCTTGAAAAGAAACTTGTAAGATCATCTTCCTCCTTGAGTCTAAGTTTCCTAAGCTCTTTATCCAAAATATCAATTTGGGATGATGATTTTTCTTCATAGTGTTGAAGTAAATACCTCCATATTTGACTTGGTGATTTTCCTCTGATTTTCAGCAATATGGATGCACCAACTTTACTAGTTAGAATGGCATAGGCTTCCTTCACCTTAGCTGGACTTATAACCACTGCTTCAGCTGTTGTCTTGTCCGAAGAGCTGCTCTCTCTTCTGTCTCCTTCTACACTAGAAGAAGCACTGCTCCTGCCTGCAACAACACTTGTAGAAACATTAGATCCTGAGACTAACTCCCATAAGTCCTCATTCTCTAACACATTTCTGATCTGCTCTTTCCAGATTTGAAAACCTGGACCACCTTCATAAATTTTTATACCATTGAGAAGAGAGGCTCCAAACCTGCTAGACATTGTAACCTGGATGCTCTGATACCACTGTTATGTTTTAAGATCAATTGTCTAGCAGAATAAACAATTAATGATACAACTTCTAGATATTAGCTTAACTTCTTCTACTAGGTATAATTCAATCTCAACTTATTGTTTAAACAATGTTAAACAACCAATGAACACTGTAGCAATAATACAAGTTACTGTAGCAATGAAATTCAACTGATCTTTGAATTTAAATCTCGAGAGCCCAGGCATTCATCCAATGATGAATCCGCTTCGAATCCACAGTACAAGTACCCTGCAAATGATTTCTACTTCTTATACATGCTTAGGCGGCACCGATTCATGGAGAATCGGCACCATATTTCCAGTCGACGGTTATGGAAATGCTATTCTCGATTTCGCTCCTTTCAACCCTTTAAACCATTAATATTTTCATTTTCATATCATAGGTTAAGTAACCATTAAGATTTGCTTTCAACCTTTAAGTTAAACCCTTCAACTAGAACAATCACGTTCCCTAAGTTTTCCTTGTACTCCTGAACCTTTGCATGCAACTCAGTTATTTCATGAATCAACTGATAATGTCTGTTCTACCCAGCTATTGCATGAATCAACTGGAAATAACTAATTATAATATGAACATAAACCTTCAGATAGATGCTGCTTAGTGGTCCTGCACAACACCAATTTCCCTTCCTCAAAGATTGACAACCTGTAACTTGTCTTTGATAAGCTTTACTTTCTGTTTATGCCTCATATTGTCTCATCTCTCGCAATTGCAGCAAATCATTCAGCCTATTGGGTAAAAGCATGTTAAGGTGTACCACTTTTGGAACCTGCAAAAGTACATACACTAGGTACTTTAGAACTGGGTACTTTCTCATTTTTCTTTTCATTAAAACTAGTACAAAAGTTCAAAATAAAAGTCAAGAACATGTTAATATTCAAAGTTAGGATAAATATAATGCTACCGAAGACCAAAATATATATAAAAGTTTTAAAATGTACCTTTTATTGACATATTACACAGGTACCCAGTACCTAGTCCTGGGTACCTTTTTAGGTACTTTTTTAGTCACTAAATAATACTTTTTAAGGGACACCCTAACATGCTTTTACCCTATTATGCACTTGATTTGGAGTTGGAACTCCTCCTAAATTCTCATAATAAGATAGCTCCACAAATGAACACAAAGGAATGCCCAAATGAATAGGCATCACAGCTTGCACTCCATAAACCAATTCAAATGGTGTAAGTCCTGTAGCCAACTTGTAAGTACACCTGAAACTCCATAAGGCACCTGTCAAGGCTTCATGCCAATTTCTTTGATTATTCTTCACTGTTTTAGCCAAGATAGCTTTCAAAATTTTGTTAGTAGACTCAGTTTGCCCATTTCCCTATGGATAATAAGCAGAAGCTTGCACATGTTGAACACTAATCTTTTCTGTTAAATGAGCTACTACTTTGCCTATGAAATGAGTTCCCCGATCAGACAAAAGAACGGTTGGAACACCAAATCGAGAAATCAAATTGTGATAAAGAAAGCTTACTGTGGTATTTTCTGTAGCATGCTTTGCTGGAAGTGCTTCTATCCAATTCATAAACATGCATGTGGCTGCCAAGATATACTTATGACCTTTGGAAGACGGAGGATTGATAGGCCCAATGTAATCCAATCCCCACATATGAAACGGACCAACGCTCAAAATAGGATGGAATGGCATATTATTGTGGCATGTTAATTGTTTATGCCTTTGACAAGTCTCACATTTGCTAACAAAGTCTCTAGTATCCTTGTAAATGAAGGATCTTCCGAGCTGTGGTTCTGGCAGCAAAATGCCCCTGACAATCATGTGCTTGCTGCAACAAATCATGCATTTGCTGACCAGCAACACACCTTAATAAGAGACCTTCCATAGTCCTCTTATAAAGAATAGCTTCATGCACCACATAACCAGCTGCTTATAATCGAAGAGCATGCTTTTGTTGCTTTGAAAATGATGAAGGATAAGTCTGATCTTGTAAATACCTGTATATATTAGCATACCAAAGATCCACGGTCTCAATGAACCCTTGTAATACTCCGTTATCCTGAAATGCTACTTGCTGGTCTGTTTCCTCTTGTATTTCAGCACCACTACTCAAATAGGCACTTGGATTATGAGCTCCTTGAGCCATCTTAACATACTTCAACTCAAATTCTTGTATGATAAGAGCCCATCTTGTAAACTTAGGATCTTGGACAGTCTTGTTGTAAATGCATGGCAATGGGTTCACATCCATATGAATGTAAACATATTGTACATTTGCTGAATTCCATTGTGAAGGAAGAAGATAATGTCTAAATTTATTCAAGGCCCACTTCAGTGCCAACCCAAGATGCTCCACATGAGTCCATTTTCTGCTCTTGTGGAGTTAACAACTTGCTAGCATAGTCATTGACATCATAATGATTTTGCTGATTTTTCTGACATAGTGTGATAGCCAAAGCTTGCTCCCAAACTGTAAAGAATAAATGAAATGACTCACTTATTCTTGGAGGAATTAGCAAAGTTCTCTCTTTCAATTGTCCAAGGCACCATTCAAATGCTTCTTGAGCGTCCTCCTTCCATCTAAAATTATGCCCTGGCTTCATACAATCCACAAGTGGTTGGGTTACTTTAGCAAAATTGTGCAAATACCTCCTACTAAAACTGAGTTGGCCATGTAAGCTTCGCACTTGTGATATATTTGTAGGTGGTTTCACCTTCTCCAAGGCTGCAATCTTACCATGATCCACTTGTAATCCATTTTCTGAAATATAATTGCCCAATAGTTTTCCTCCTCTAGTGAAGAAAATACACGTAGCAGGATTCAAACTTATGTCATACAATCGGCATCTTTCAAGAACTTTTCTGAGATGATCCAAGTGATTCCTTCTTGGATTTGAAAACACGGTTAGGTCATCTATAAAGACTTTCAAAAAGTCTAAAATATCATGAAAAGCATATGTCATAGCTCGCTGAAATGTGGCTGGAGCATTTGTGAGGCCAAAAGGTAATACCTTATAAGCATAGATGCCAAAAGGTGTTCGAAAAGCCGTCATTGCTTGATGTGGTGGATAGACTTGGATCTGATTATATCCTGAGTAACCATCCAAGAAAGAATAGGCCTGATTTCCTGCAACAATATCCAACAAAGTGTCTATGAATGGCGTAGGAAAATGATGTCTTTTTGTAGCTTTATTGAGATCCCTGTAATCAATGCATACTCGGATTGAGTTATTTGGCTTTCTCATTGGTACAATAGAACTGATCCAATCTGAATTTAGCACTGGTACAATAAATCCTACCTCCAAAAGCTTCATGACTTCAACCTTTACTTGCTCCTCTATTGCTGGACTCATTCTCCTTTGAGCTTGTTGGACTGGTTTTGATCCTTGCTTCAAATCAATGGTATGAACCACAACCTCCGGTGGAATGCCTTTCAATTCTTTGTAATTTCTTGCCAAAACATCCCTGAATTCTCTTAATAAAGATATCAAATCACGTTCCTCCTCTTGAGTAAGATCGCCTCCAATAGTAACCAATTCTTCTTGATTTCCTTGAGAAATATTGATGTTCTTGACGGAATGTGTTGACTGTGATGAATGTGGTGATTGTGGGGAGTGTGGTGACTGTGATGAATGTGGTGACTGTGGTGAATGTGGTGAGTGTGATGAATGTGGTGCGTGTGATGGATGTGGTGGATGTGATGATTGTGGTGAATATGGTGCATGTGGTGACTGTGATGACTGTGGTGAACATGGACTGATCTGATTTACCTCATCCTCCAGAATGTGCGCATGCCACCAAGCTGCTTGCACCATTGCTGATTGTGCTAAAGCATCCGCCACACTGTTTTGTTCTCTTGGAACATGTACCACAATGCACTGCTGAAAATACGCCTTCAAATCCATGGCTTGTTGATGTAAGCTTCTCAAATTAGCACTTAAGACCTGAAATTGATCCATAAGTTGGTGGCACATCAACAAAGAATCTCAAATAATAGTCAAACAATCAACATGCTTCTTCTTTGCCAAAGTCATCCCTTGAATAAGTGCATGATATTCAGCCTCATTATTACTGCTTGCATTGCATGGCATACTCAATGTCACAATCTTCTTCTTAGGTCCATATATCAGAAATACTCCTACACCTCCATAATTCTTGAATTTAGAGAAGGCACCATCAAAATACATTTGTCCTTCCATAATGGGCTAATTTCTGTTTATTCCATCCATGCTTAATGTCAAAATCAACATCTCTACTTGATCTTGATCAATACCTTGCTGAAATAAAGTCTCACCAATGGCTCTTTGAATGGACTCCTCCTGCATGTTACAAGAGTCTCTTGTAACTCATCTTCACCAATACTTTCAAGTCTTTGGATATACGTATCTGCAACTTCCTGCTATAAATGACACATTTCTGAGATTTGGGTACCTTTTAACCACTTGTACAAAATCTTATCTTCCCTGTCACCCACTTCCAAGACATGAAAACAACTAAGACCTTGCTGCCCTGACACCATAGCATCCTCTTTGCTGAGTTCTAGTTGCGGGCTGCTCAAAGAAGGATTGCAAAGAAAGGTACCTTCTGCTGATTTCAGAGGATGATCTATAGTAACTTTGTGTTCTCCTTGAAAGATGTTCATTTCGCGCTTCCTCCATGAAGTCTCAGCTTGTACGGCATCTAACCATGTACGACTCAGCAACAAAGTATAAGTTTCAGCATGCACACTCTCTAGAAATTTCAAAACCATGAAATCCAAGATTGCTTCCACCTCATAAACCTTGCATAAGACATTTCTTATGACTCCCATAGGCTACACCTTCATTTGATTGAATGCTTTGAGCATCATAGTTGTCGGTTCCATCATTTTCAATCCAACTTGAAGCATGATGTGGTAAGGCATTACATTCACTCCACTGCCGGTATCTATGTTGGCATCTTTGATTAAATATCCATTGATACTCACATCACAAAGAAATGGCCCTGGCTCCTTGGATTGCCGGGCTGGTGGCTCCATTCTACTCTTATTGGTATCATTTGAGATAATTTATTGGACTGAAATTTCTGATTTTATTCTTCCCCTAACTCTTGCAATAAATTTGGAGAATAATGCATCAATTGCTCAAGAGTAAGTGTAACTTTAGTGGCCAAAACTTGGCTGATCACATCATCTTCATTTTGAATTTCCTCATCCACCATAGGAGGCATCACTATGGGCTGATTTTCTTCTATAGACTGAAACTGTTCTGTGGGCAGCACATTGAATTGCACCTTCTTAGGTGCTCACACCTTCAAAGCTTGTTCCTTCAAAGCCTTTGGAAAAGAGGTCCTAGTCTTCTCCGCAATTGGCACTACTCTTGGTTCTTGAACCACCTTTTGTGATCTATAACCGCATTTACTTCTCCAACCTCTTCTTCTTGCTGAAATGGGTCACTGTCTACCTCAACAAATCCACAATTTACTACTGATTTTGCCTTCTCTTGTTTCTTAGGCTCCTCGATAAGAGCCTTAACTTGAGGATTATCAATGTACTTTGCATCTTGAATGCGACCATCATTATTAGGAAGAGGTACTGATTCAAACACTTGTTGCCTTGGTGGATACTTGTTGGTTGCCCATTCTGGTTTCCCATGAATTTTTCAACAAGTACTCTCATCATGCTTGAATTTATCACATAACTTGCAATACAAATGAGCCTTACTTGGATACCATCCCTGTTTTGGCTGCACCATTTGTGTGAAACTCATTGGAGCTTGTTGGGCAATTTGAGCTTGTGGCATCATTGGAACTTATGGCATGATAGGTGCTGCCTGCATTGGTTGAATAGGAATAGGTGGTGCTTGTTGCATAACAGCAAATACCGGATTGGCTCTCTCAAAGAATCTCTTCTCCCTACATTCTTGATCATTATGGCCCTTTATTTGGCATATTGAGCAGAATTTCAGGAATCTGCATGTAGTATCAGAATGTTCAATAGACCCACAATACTCACAAGTAATAAACTGCACCTCCATTGGCTTCTCACCAATTGTAAGCTTAGAAATCTTGGCTGCAATATCCTCTGTTTTATGCTCTGGAGCAGCAACTTCATGAATGTATCCCAGCTTATCTTCAACCTTGAGAGCATACTTTTGTGCCTCTAGCAATGTTGTAGGCTGTTTGGCCTTCACCTTATGAGCAATAGCGCGTTTCAGCCCCTTCACATACCATTGAATATCCATTTCATCACTCCTTGCAATCTTCCAATGAACCACGGCTTTGAGAACCGCAATATACCTCTGATTATACTCTCTAATTGATTCATCTTCCTTTTGTGTGAAATTGGTCCACCTTTCCATAGTCTTATCCTTACCATGAACTTCTTGATAATTAGCAATGAAAGCTTCCTTTAATTCCTGATATGTCATGGTATCTGGCTGAGTTTGTGCCCATTCCTCCACTGAATCTTGCAAAGAACTATAAAGCAAATAATCACCAGCCGGTAACTTACATTGCTGGCAATACCTCTCAAACTTCACAATATGCTTCAAAGGATCCCGATCTACTAGATCATCAAACTTTGGAATCCCCATTGTCTGAAAACCCCATACCATAGGTGGTAAGACAGCCATCTCTGCCTCTTTTTGGGTTTCTTGAAATTGAAAAAACGAAATGGAATCTCCCTTCAATTTGAAAAACGAAATTGGATTATCTTCTATATCTGTAAATGGAATCAGAACCTCCTGGATCTGAGAATTAGACCTCAGATCTACTCCCAAATCTAAAAACGAAATTGAATCTTGATGCAATTTTGAGTCCAAAGATTGAGTCACCGGTCCCCTTCTTGTTACGATGGATCCTTCTTACTTCTCTTGGGCATAAAACTATGCTCCCTTTGTCAAATTGTACCCTACAAATCAATTATGGCAAAATCCCCTTCACCCAAGAAATTGCTCCTTCCTCAATGGTGTCGTTCTTTACCGACGATCACCAATACCAATGGTAACAACTCCCTTTTCAATGGAAATTCTTGCTGTTCAATGATCTGTCGAGCACCGTGGTCGCCAAATTATTAGAGCCTAGACTCTAACCTTGCAAGAAGGATGAAAAAAACCCACAATCCAAGCTCAATCTATCAGATAAAGGCAATGCACAACACAAAGATTCATCATCTCCATAGCTAGATCAAGCAAAATACTCTCTCCCAATACACCATCTCTCTCCTCTCTCTCTCTGCTCAGATAACACAGTCATGATCCTCCTCCCCCACAATGCATACGTGCAAATATCCTGCACGCGTGCATGTGCGTATATCACTCCATATACAGTGTACTATCTTCTATACCACCTCAATAGTGGTGAGTGTGGTTAGTGTGGTGAGTGGTGACCAGTGTAGTGAGTGGTGACCACCCCAACATCCTTTCTAATAATAACCCTATGCTTTATTTATTGGTTTTAAGTCTTGACATGATATTTGATCTTTCTTTCTCTTTCTCTTGCTCCACACAACCACTCCCCCGAGCACTGTATCAACTCGTCGCCATTCTAAAATGGTTCATAAAATGTCAGGTTCAGGATATTCTATTTATCCTTCTATGGAAAATTCAAATAACCATTTAATAGATGCATCTCCTTTTCAATTTTCGAATATAGTATTTTTTTACTTCTTACTGTATCTTGCTTTTTTTCCCCTCATTTTTAGAATTTGAATTTGGTACATAACTTTGGGCCTTTTCTTTTCTCTAATCCCTTGCTTCCGGTTCTTCGTGCCAAAGCCATTCCGACCTAGCTATGGCTATGGAAGATCGTGCCCTGTTTCTAGAGCTTAAACAGACTGCCAGAATCAAGTATCTCATGGCAAAATCGATGTCTTTTAGGCCCCCTAGTTTTTGGCGAGAGAGATGGTTAATTCTGCATGGTTTTTCCAATGCCTTTATTTTTCCAAGAACATGCTTACACAATAAGAAAGCTCCTTCCAAGACACCTCATTTACCGGATTGCTCCTGTGTTTTTCCTTGATTTTTGAAGACGTCCTTGGAGCTGGGAGGCAGGCTTTGCATCAAGCTTGCAAATCCATGAGCTTGCAAATCCGGCTGCCCTGCTTCCAGTTCTTCGTGTCAGAGCCATTCCGGCCTAGCTATGGCTATGGAAGCTCATGCCCTGCTTCTAGAGCTTAAACAGACCACATCTCTGCCTTTTCTGAAGCCTCCATGAGCTCTTCAAATCCATGACCTCTGTGACGTTCCAGGCATTTATACGGTATACGTATGCACGCCGGGACACGTCACTAGGACATAAGGGGGTAATTGTCTAAGTGGGAGTCGACCACAATGGTTTTATTTAGCTATGTTAATAAATCCATTGTGGATAATTATGAAGTATATAGCCTAATTACCCTAATTAAGCTAAATTAGTTAATTAGCACCAACAAGGGGGTGCCACTTGGCCCAAATCGATTGGGCAAGGCATGGTTTCCATTTTGGACACCCAAATTAGGGCTTTTGTGCCCCAATTTGAATTAGGAGCAGCTGGAGATGGAGGAGAGGAGGAGCTGGGCTTCAAGGAGCAGCTGAGCCAAGGACTGTTGTTGAGCCAAGGAGCAGCTGAAATTTAAGGACTGCTGCTGAAGCTTGGCCAAGGAGTAGCCGAGCCCAAGGATCGCTGCTGACCTCACCAAAATCATCAACAACCTCTAGTCATTGCTTTGCCACCCTTCAATGCAAAGACCATGGAAGCACCCCACGATAATCGTTCCAAATTAAAACACCGGGTTAGTGGTAGTTTAGTTGTGAATTCTAGGGTAGCACCCACATTTGGGCACTTGTTGTGCTTTTTGCATGCATTCTCTCTGTGTTTCAATGGTAGAAACTAACCCTTGATTGTAAAGGTAAGTTCTCTTCATATTCTGATTCTGGTTTGGTTCTTAAAAAGGATGGATTGATAGTTCTTTGTATGGTATCACTCTGGAAATGGGGTGAAGGGGGATGAAAAGCGGAAGCGGCAACGGCAGCGGCTAGGGCGGTGGCGGAGGTGAGGCTACCGCCGCTTCACCTTGCTTCCGGATTAGCAGCGAGGCATGAAGAAGCAAAGATCTGGAGTTGGATGCCAGGCCATGATGCTTTCTAACCGCAAGATTGATTATCACAGGTTTTCTCCAGATTTTTCCAGGGATGTAGTTTGTAGGCGATCTTCAACTTTGGGTCAGTCTTGGTTGCATTTCCCACTCTTTCCTTGCAGTTCTCGAAGGATTCCTTTGAGGCTGGGTCGACCTGGGATGGATGGGATTTATGCAGGCTAACTGGATCAAACTGAAGCAGGCTCATGTTCCGGTTTAGTATGGGGTAAGCTTCATCTCAAGAGGTAAAGTCTTGCAGTTCTGTGAAGTATCTTGGATTTACTCTTACCCTTTCTTGCTGGCGGAAAGACAAAATATGTATTAAGAACAGATCAGGCACTTTTGGGGCTTTCTAGTTTTATGCAAATAAATTGCTGGATTTGTTTTGAATAGAATAGCCGAGCTAGGGATATGATGTAGGCAGGAAGATTACACATCTTGCACCGGGCTTTTTGAGGGAGGAGTCTGGCGGCTGGGCATATTTTTTGTCTAGCCAGCTTCAATTGGATTGTCTACCCCGACAATGCAGCATTTTATTTGATGCAATTCACAGGTGAGTTTTTTGAGTAAAGCTGAGAGACCAGAATCCATGAAGCGGTGGCAGCTTCTATGAGCAGAGTGGCAGGCTGCTCTTCTTACACTGATCTGTTTCTTTATTTCACTTCTTTGTATCTCGGTAAGAGTAAAATGTGCAGTGACAGCTTGTGGTATAGCCGGTCTTCTATGCTGCTTCAAAAGTAGTATACAGGTAGATTTGGTGGTAGTTGCCATGATTAACAAAATGGATGTGCTTATTTATCAAGGATGTATGGGCTCCTTGATGGGACAATGGAAGTGGAAGACTCCCTTTACAGGTGACCCTTTCAAAGGGAGATTGCCGAGCTAGGGGCTATCAGAGCTTCCATATCCCCGCACCGTGCTTTTAGGGGAGGAGTCTCAAGGCTGGGCTTGTACTAAGCCTAGCTAGCTTTAGGCTATCTCAGGACCCTCGACAATGCAAAGACTCTACTATGCACCTCGAGACACAACATTTTGAGAATCGTGGTTTCTTTAACCACTTGTTAGCTATCTTATATTTCTTTTGTTTTTCTTGTTACTCATTTGAATAAGTTTTAGTTCATAGTTCATAGAGGATGAAGAGGTTATGGTTACTCCCGTAGTAATCCTCTCTGTGAAGTCTCAAACATTGTACTCAGTACTTTTATTATATAAAATATAAAAACTTCCTTTTCTCCAAAAAAAAAAAAAAAAAAAAAAAAAAGAAATGGGGAAATAAGGGCGGGTAGAGACCTCTCAACTCATATACATTAGTATGTTCCTAGATAAAACCCCAGTAATTCCCAATAATGCGGCTGTGCACAAGAGCCCACCGGGTCATAGACGCTATGGACCGCTTAGCACCGCATAAGGAACACAAGTGGTGAAGTGGGGGTGGGGTCTTGCACACGAACATAAAAGGCTCCCCGAGACTCCTACAAAGGGCTAGGCCCCCCGACCCGGTCACGTGAGGGGCCGGGTATGGGTCCGACACTCCACAGGTGTAGTGGTGTGACCCGTATGGGGCACCTTGCACTTTGAGTAGATTTAGGGTGAGTAAGTCGGGTACGGGATGCGGGGTCGCTGATGCGGCACGTATTCTCTAGCTCACCCATGGAACCACCGTGGATTCTGGAAGGGGACGCTTCCCCGACCTCTGCCTCATCGGACCGGGCTTCATGAACCCCTCGGAGTAGGCTCAAAAGGGTGATACCTTGAGTCTCATCTCCCGGAAGGCTATAGCGGCCATAGCGTGAATTGACCCATCCGCAAAGTGTGCACGTGGAGGGGCGGATGGAGTGGACAACCCTAGCCGATGTTCTATGCCAGCTAACGCCATGCCAAGACTCCTGGCCTCTGGATCTCTTGAGGCCCAACCATCAATCGATCCTCACCGAGTCCGAGCCGGGTAGAACCCGAGGTTTGGGTGTTTTCTTAGTTTTAGATGCATATTCTTTGCCGTTGGTATTTGGATGGATGCGCCACCCTTCGTGGGTGGTTATTACTTATTTATATGTGATTTATGCTTTGTGTGCTAACCCTTGTATTCATGCTTCCGCCGAACGTAGGAGTCCCATTGAAGGCGTGGGCGAATGACCCCTTCGTGTCCTTCTTCGGGCACCATAATATGGGTGGCCGGAATAGACGGAGGGCCCCGCTCATGGCGCAGGTGGTTGCCATGGGAGGGGAAAGTCCCCGTGATGTATACGTCCCCTGTCGTATATATTCGTGGAGCGTCCACAAAGTGGTATCGTAACCATGATTCTGTTGACCTAATCATAGCACCGCCAAACTCTAACTCGTAGTTCATCGGCTAGGTAGGAGGCTAAGCTAGTGTGATTGTTAGTTCTTTGATGTTTGGCTTTGTGTTAGGTTAAAGTAAGAAATTGTAGGTTTAAAGAAGTTAGGGCTTAATTGGAGGACCCAAGTTTGGAGGGGCTATAACTTTTTTTGTAGGTAGCTGGGATGAAGGCGAAAATGGTTCCATTGGATCGGGCGTATCCCAAATACCCTAGGACAACGTTAGTAGCTGGCGAAAAATGGTCAAGGAGGGGGGCCCGAAAGTCAACTTCGGGCCGCCGCTTTCGGGCGACTCGGGATCATGGTAGGAGCGCCAGATAATGCCGTCGGCCGGCCGACCGTATAAAATGCGTATTTCACCGTATAAAAATTTTTGTATTTTTTTTATACATATTATTTTGGCCCCCAATCCAGATTTGAACCCATGACCTCTCAACTCCAAGCCTAGGTGCCTACCACCACACCAAGCTCTCTCTTGAATGTAATATATGTGTTTCACTATTTCTTATACACATATAGTACTCTATTTCTTTGCATAGCAACTTTTATATAAAAGGTACTATGGGGTCTTGAACCCCGACCTTCCTCACACCTAAGCCAACACCTTTTACC
Source organism: Isoetes taiwanensis (assembly GCA_021234155.1). NCBI lineage: Eukaryota > Viridiplantae > Streptophyta > Lycopodiopsida > Isoetales > Isoetaceae > Isoetes > Isoetes taiwanensis. The sequence goes on along the minus strand of JAJEKV010000157.1, from coordinate 1,112,669 downwards.
AATAAGCCAACTTCTTTCTTGAAGGGATATAACCCTTTTTTAGTATTTATAGTGCATCTATTTTCCTATTTAAATTAGAGGCGTGCCTTTGGTAAACCCATCAAGTGGAGGCGCCATAGCCGCGAGCAAGTTCTCTCGCCATAGCTTCGGGTAAGCACTCTTGCTATAGCTACGGAGTCGACCTCTCTCTCTCCCATAGTCAACCTGGATAAATCATAACCATGTATAAAGCTAGTATCCCCTAGGAATAAACCGACCAAAATGACACGACGTAATCTAGCAAGTCCGCCAACTTGTTATGATAACATCAACTCACTTGGTGGGACTAATTCGAATTTCATTAACGACAGGGGCAACTCTCTAGAATAGCAAAGATGTGTTATATCCTTGGATATTCTTTTAGGCTTACGATAATAATGTCCGATTATCGGCATTCCTCGATCCATAATTATTTTTTTTCCTTTGGTAGATGCCTTGATAACACAGGTTTCTTGACCCTTGCCATGATTCAATCCATACTACATTCATATGCTTTATATTAGACCTTATTCGACGTTATATAAGTAATGTTTTATAAACATAATTCTAATTAACGTTGCCTCTCTCTAGTGTCTAAACCTTGACTCGTCTCAGTTCCCAGAGAAAGGATCTCTTTGTCGTCCAACCGACTAGGGACTGCCATGCAGCACCCCTCTAGACCATCGGTTTGGATTCCTTTGATCCTACCACCCTTCAATATTCCTTCTCATTGGTCTTGTTCCTTTTATGGATCACTTCCCCTAGATCATGACACATACTCTGTAATACGTAATGAGTCCTTCTGTTGGGTACAAACCTTGGTATCATTTTGTACCAAACTTCACCGCCTATATGGCTATGAGTAGTTATCTGCACCACACGCCTGTCAAAGTGACAGCAGTCTACCCTCTTTTAGAGTTGTTCTCCCGTACAATCCAATGCCACCCAACCATTGTTGATTACTCACCTCCTTCTAGGGTATCCAAATATGGTTGGGGCAAAGTATTTCCAACCATTCCTTTAGTGCCCAAATGGCGTTATCCTTTAGTTGTGATCTATATTCAGTAGAGTCACCAATCCAATTACTCCTTTACGTATCCGTTAACCGTCTTGTGCCTTCTAAGCCGCTATTATATGCCCCTTATGTTGTAAACCTACCTATCATTGGGGGTTATAATTCAACATTGTCCTACATCCCGAAATGTTACTCATTACATTTCTTTGTCATGATGTCATCTTTCTTTGTTTTGGCATTCCAAATGACTTGACATCCGCATTTAAGCCATAGCCATGGCCTAAGAGCGGGTGAGCCTTCAGATAATCATGAATTACCCGAGTCATCAAGGTGCTTGCCTTGTACTTTGTGACCCTTTCTACAATTATCTATGTTGAGACAACACGGACTTGTATCCATGTTCGAGTCCTATATATATCCTAACTTATACCTCCATGTAACCCATGGCGTTACCTCTCCGCCTCGATCCGTATGGATCATGTGGGAAAGCTAGTTTTAGGTGTCTACTCAAGACACATTTTAACTTTTAGCATGTAACTCCTATTTGATACCTATCCTGGAATTGTACTATTGTACTACTCAACCCCACTACCTTAAGCTTTATTCTATTGGCCATTGACATTTATTTCAGGTGCCAACTACGACATCCTACCTTAGCCTACAACGGAGTGAATGTTGTCTTTCTCTCCTTGTGTCGCCACTTAGATTACCTCTCCAGCATGTTTATCGTATGTGTACATGCTATGTACATAACAAACATATATCCTCATCCCACAATGCTAGAGCTCTGCTCTAACTTAGCTGAAATGTAACCTTTGTAGTTCTTATGATGTGGCTGTACCACCTACTTCCCAAATGGGGCCAACTCTATGTTGGACTTGTACATGCTGATGTATTCACATGTGCAGTACGTGACCTGCCCATGTATGGAGGCTTGCTGATGGCCCGACTTTTCCAGTTTTATCTTATCTACATCTGTTACCTTTTTGTTACGGTGATGTTTGATATCGGACTTCGGTCCTTAAACCTTCTTATGATAAGTATGTCAAATGCACCTTAGTGCTTAAACTCTTCTATGTTTTAAGCTTTCATGCTATTACCTTTGGAAATAAGGAATTACCTTCCTTTTTATGTATACTTCCTTCTATTGCAGTTTTCGATTAACCGTCATTTGTTTAACTAACCCCAATCTTTGAGGACAAAGATTATTTTTTCTAAGAGGGGAGAATGTGACGTTCCATGTATTTATACTCAGATAATGATAAATAAGTGACACATCACCCAATAAAGGTACGCCACCATGGAGTATCTTAACCTAAGGGGTTGACCTAAAAGGGATGAATTTAAACTTATGGTACTTTAACCCCGTACATAAACTATAATTTTCCCATGGGATTATGCCATAGTTCCAAAGGTTTCTACCACAGTCCAAGGCCTTTTCTAAAGGTTCCTTCAAGCAATTTATGCTTTAAGCCATGTTTTGTCACACCTAACCTATTTATCTTAAGTTAGCATGTCAACCTCAACTTTTGATCCCTTTGAATGTTGTCGCCTTTGGCTCCCTCATAATGAAGCGGAGGCACTAAAACCCCGGGTCTTCTAATAGGAAAATCCAATGTTTCAATCTTCGTTAGTAACCGCCATATGATTATCCAATTCCTTACCCTCTTAAGAGTTTCAAAGTCATGATCTCTAACGGGTCTATGCCGCAAAGAAATGGATCCTCCAAACTTCTACTACATACCTAGAATTGTTCACCGTGTAGGGTAACTCTTCGATTATATGGACTACTGGGTCTATATAATCTTAACCGCTCGATCAATACACCTCGCCTTGATTTTATCGGGACTTGGAATTCCTATGTAACGCCTCTTCTTGGTTATCCCTAAAGGTATAATCGCCAAAGTCATCGTATTCCTTCTTATCTTCCATCGGGGACGCGATATTCTTATATATCTTTTCATTCCCAAAACCAAATAAATGCTCTTAGCTTATAACGTTGAACTAATACATTGGTATCTAGAACCTTTGAGTAGTTAAGCTCTCATTATCTAAGTTATTCCAATACCGTTCCAACCATCCTCTGGATGTTTTTGAACGTAACATCACCGTATATGCTAGACTTACTCTAGCTATTCTCACTCATTTAAACTTTTCTCATCTTCCTTAGTACAACGTATCTAAGATAGTCAACTCTAACCATTCTGATAACTTGAATGCTTATCTCCGTAAAGCATACCTAACCCAATACCTTCGTATATAAGCATATCATTATGCTTCTTCAAAACATTGTCACGTAATATGCCACCAGCCCCTGCATGCGAATATTCTACCATCTTCCAATATGTCATACATCCGGATGTCACAATCGACATCCTTGATATCCTCGCTAGTGTAGTATGTAATACTACTAAATCCTTCAAACATCCTAAAACCACTACGTTGTTATTATGAGATATAGTAACATGTGTGCACCAACCCTAACTCTAGACTCATATATATTTCGTTGACGTAGCCCCCTAGTCGCTTCTCCTATATATATGTGGGATTTCACACCACACCTTCTAGACTCTCTATCCTTAGGTTGCCTTGGTCCTCACGCTCTAATCATAAATTCCATAGGGGCACATGCCATCCTAAGTTCCTAGTGGACATACTTAATGTCTACTATAGGAATTTTTATCTTCATTACCTCCGTATTCATATATGTGAACTAAAAGTTCTAGTATATATTCTATCTTTTTCTAGTTATGTTCCTAGTAAACGGTCCTAATACACATCTACCAACGCGGAACTACTCCTCGGGATGCACACACAATACCAAGTCCAGAGCACATCCTCCTTGGCGAGATGTTCATTGGATGCCTCCCTTCTTCATATTCCAGACTTTGGTCTCTTCAAAGTGTCCCTCCAAACTCTCTATATTTGAAACGTTGTTTACAACAACTTTCAAGCACCTCTTGTCTCCCACTTGTCGTGTGGGTACATTACTTGCCTCCCTAAGATATCATTCGTTAAAGGTCAACTTTCCTTCATAGAATAAGCTTCGCCAAAGCTCCAACATACTTTGTAGCTTTCAGACGGTTGCACCTTTTGCTAGCAATTGTCGTCTTCCATTCTAGCAGTCTTACAGAATGCTTATTCCTGCCTTCGTCCGTTCGATCTCAGCTCTCTTCATCTTGTGGGAAAACTACGTTCCACACTATTGTCCAGTCTCTTATCCGGCGTCTACATACCCCCGGCCGACATAGGATCTGGCCATTTCCTTAATTTTCACCCTGCATAAGGATCATGCATTTGACCAACGTTATTAAGTGTATTCACGTGCCTACGTGGTCTTCTTAGTCGTCTATAATCTTGCGTCTTTGTTTCACACCTCAGGAACATCAATCTCTTTACCAAACACAATATATATGTAATTTTATAATCCATAATTTATGGATCAACATCCTCATACAACATTATTCTCTACCGTTCCACGAATCATACCTCGCTTCACGTAGCAATAGCTATACAATGTCGAAGTCGACATTCTATGCCCCACCATCATGGTCGAAACCTACACTTTTAAAGTGTTTTCCCTCTCGTGAGCTGGTACTTATAATCCAGTTTCCACCTTAGTATAGTACCTCCTTAACATGGTCTAGTAGATAATCATAAACCACTTCTCCATCGATATATCGCGTGCTATATCTAGTCTCCTTCTACATTGAATAGCAATCTAGATGCCGCATCATACATCAATCCTCGTAATTTTTAGGTCCAAGATTTCACTTACATACCAAACAAATACATACCAATTTTTCTTCGGTATCCATCCAAAATAGAGACATCGCAACACTCCTTATTCCCAACATTCGGCACTTCTACTTCAAGTAGGAGCCCGGACTTCCTCGGTCATCACCATCTAACAAAGCTCGTATGGACCACGATGGTTTCAATGCTTCACTGTGGACACCATAGTCACAACCGGCCTTCGTGGATACAGACGATTGCATAGCCATAGCATCGCCGGATAGCGACCGTATGGTACCAATGACGCCGAATGTATATGTCACCGTACATCACTGTGCCCCATAACTATAAGAGTGTCTGTATGTGTGATAAATTTATGAAAATAACAATAAAATGAATAAGTAAATCAAATATAAGAATATCGGGACGCCTGGTAAATGATTATACATCTGTCCTCGTATGACTGTAATCTATGCTAAAGATAGAGAGTGTGAGTGTGGAAACATTAAAGATAATCGAAAGGAGCAAGTTATTCAACACATAATCAAATATAATAGAAGGGGATAAGTATGTATGTCTTACACAAACTCCTAAGGGAATAACGAGACTTAGAAAATGTTATAACAAGGTTATGAGAAATAAATAAAGAACGTCTGTCTGTTATTAATATTAACGTATATAGGTCAAAATGGAATATACAAGTACAATATATAATTCTATAAAAGGGTAACTATAAATGTCAGAGGCATGTAAACACTCACAATAGCAATATATGAGTTGTTAAATTTGTACCAAAATAGGAAAAACGAAATTTAGATCCAAAATTACATTAAGCCTGGCTGTAATAAAATCACTTGTAAAGTGAAGGGAGAATATAATACATATATACACAGAAGTTAATATGATTAGAATGACTTTCTATTAAACAGTGCGAGATTAATAACTCTGTATTATAATATAACAACAAATGGAAGTTCTTTATATCTATACATCTTTAATATATAATCGGGCCATCTGTATCTATAGGACGAATGCTTTCAAAAATAGATAGAGTGTGAGCTCGTCACCACGGATGAAACAAAGGAGACTTCCACAAACTTTGACTGCTCACTTTTGACAGGTCCTAAGCGATGATCATGATGTGTTGCCCCGCAACAACAACAAGAGTCTTGATGCCGAGGACAAAGATCATTTTTAAGGTGGGGAGAATGTGACGTTCCAGGCATTTATACGGTATACGTATGCACGCCGGGACACGTCACTAGGACATAAGGGGGTAATTGTCTAAGTGGGAGTCGACCACAATGGTTTTATTTAGCTATGTTAATAAATCCATTGTGGATAATTATGAAGTATATAGCCTAATTACCCTAATTAAGCTAAATTAGTTAATTAGCACCAACAAGGGGTGCCACTTGGCCCAAATCGATTGGGCAAGGGATGGTTTCCATTTTGGACACCCAAATTAGGGCTTTTGTGCCCCAATTCGAATTAGGAGCAGCCGGAGATGGAGGAGAGGAGCCGTTGGGCCACCAAGGAGCAGCTTGAGCCTAAGGACCTTGTTGAGCCAAGGAGTAGCCGAGCCCAAGGATCAATTCTTGGCGCCAAGGAGCAGCGGCCTAAGGACTGTTGCTGACCTCACCAAAATCACCGAACAACCTCTAGTCATTCTTGCCACCCTTCGTCAAAGACCATGGAAGCACCCCACGATAACGGTTCCAGTACAAAACACCGTTAGTGGTAGTTTAGTTGTGAATTCTAGGGTAGCGCTGTTGGGCACTTGTTGTCTTTCGTTCGTTTCTCTACGTGTTTCAATGGTAGGAACTAACCCTTGATTGTAAAGGTAAGTTCTCTTCATATTCTCGATTCTGGTTTGGTTCTTAAAAGGATGGATTGATAGTTCTTTGTATGGTATCACTCTGGAAATGGGGAAATAAGGGCGGGTAGAGACCTCCGAACTCATATAATGTTAGTATGTTCCTAGATAAAACCCCTCAGAATTCCCAATAATGCGGCTCAGGCACAAGAGCCCACCGGTCATAGACGCTATGGACGGGCTTAGCACCGCACAAGGAACACAAGGTGGTGAAGTGGGGGTGGGGTCTTGCACGAACATAAAAGGCTCCCCGAGACTCCTACAAAGGGCTAGGCCCGATAGCCGGGCCACGTGAGGGCCGGGTATGGGTCCGACACTCCCCAGGTGTAGTGGTGTGACCCGTATGGGGCACCTTTGCACTTTGAGTAGATTTAGGGTGAGTAAGTCGGCACGGATGCGGGGGTCGCAATGCGCACGTATTCTCTAGCTCACCCATGGAACCACTGTGATTCTGGAAGGGGACGCTTCCCTGACCTGCCTCATCGGACCGGGGCTTCATGAACCCTGGAGTAGGCTCAAAAGGGTGATACCTTGAGTCTGCATCTCCGGAAGGCTATAGCGAAGCCATAGCGTGAATTGACCCATCTGCAAAGTGTGCACAGGAGGGGCAGATGGAGTGGACAACCCTAGCCGATGTTCTATGCCAGCCAACGAGATGCCAAGACTCGGTCTGCTGATCTCTTGAGGCCCAACCATCAGTCGATCCTCACTGGAGTCTGGGCCGGGGTAGAACCTGAGGTTTGGGTGTTTTCTTAGTTTTAGATGCATATTCTTTGCCGTTGGTATTTGGATGGATGCGCCACCCTTCGTGGTGGTTATTTATATGTGATTTATGCTGTGTGCTAACCCTTGTATTCATGCTTCCGCGACGTAGGAGTCCCATTGAAGGCGTGGGCCGAATGACCCCTTCGTGTCCTTCTTTCGGGCATCATAATATGGGTGGCCGGAATAGACGGAGGGCCCTGCTCATGGCGAGGTGGTTGCCATGGGAGGGGAAAGTCCCCATATGTATACATCCGGGTGTCGTATATATTCAGGGAGCGTCACAACCTCGCAAATCCGGCTTCTTCATCCTTGACTTCTTCTGCATCTTTGCCTTTTTTGAAGCTTCTGCCAGAATAAAAAGGCACAGTTATGGCGGCCTCACAGATTTCTAATTCCTCTAAACCGGGTCGTTTTTATCTATAATTTTCAAGAAGCTCTGCTATAGCCCTAAGCATCCTTTGATACGTCCATAAGCATGGCCTTGATTTGTTCGGCATCGACAGGAAGCTTCAAATGTCCAAGAAATGTAGCATGTTTGCTGAATTTTAGTTGAATTTTGGGTTGCAACAACTTGTATAAACTGTATGGCAGCTTTGAGACAAGCTTGCGCATCCAAATCCATTAGAAATTAGATATGCAACTACTTTTTGCATGCTATTCCTTTCTTGTTTCAGATTTCTTCTTCATGTTTCCTCCTTGTTTGTCGCATTGTTGGATGATATCTTATGTTCTTTAGTAGCATGCATGCATGGTAATTTGTTGATTGCAATCATGTAACTACATCGATTTTTTTGTTATATTGTACGACAATTGCATTGATGGAGTATCAAGAATAGAATAAGTCTGAAATTAGATGGTACGAATGAATATTTTATAGTTGTGGGGCACAATAGATAGTAGATGGGCATTTGTGCGTAATAGGTGGGCAATTGGTGCGCAATAAATTGATACGAATATGGTAGCTCGGGGGAGCGGCCTTGGATGTTAGTCTTGGTGGACTAGCGTAAGGCAAGGCAATAAAGGCAACCTATGGTCTATATTTATGATGCTAAAAAGGCTTAGCTAAATAAAAAGGGCAAAAGTCCTAGCAGAGACCTATAAATAGATGCTGAACTTCAGTTGCATATATCTCGGCAACCAGAGCTCTAATTGAGGCGATTTTTACTTATTGAAACCGGCTCGGAGTCTAGTTTTTGAATTGTGGTAGCACTTCTTGTGATTCATTTGAATATGAGAGATATGGCCAGAAGAGTGATAGGGGGTCAAAGAAGACTGCTCTACTCATTTGCTCTTGTATCTGATTCTAAGAAATGCCATTACATTTTCCTTGAGCCTCTGTTGTTCTTGTTCAATAACCTTTTACTATCCTAGAGCCTAACTCTTGGTGTTTTGTATTGAGGACTACTAGCTCGTGAGAGGAGCTACTAGTGGAAGCTAATTGTCAGGCCTTGCCATAATACGACCCAGTTGGGCGGTGAACTATCATAGATTGGTTATTGTAACTTGACCTAGCTCTAGTTTTGGTTGACTAATCTGAGTTATTCGTGTAACTCATATCTTATGTTTATTTCAAATAGAGAACCTTTTGTCATTGCTAACAGTTCTATTGTGGATTATGTAGCAATTCTGGATGGATTACAGATTGGGAGACCATGAATTGACTGAGAAGTCTTAAATAAGGTTTTAAAGTTATAAAAGGTACGTTTCATTGGTGTGACCCATAACAATTGGTATCAGACCCTAGCTATTCTTGACGTTTGCAAGTTATCTGGTTGGTGCGAGAGATGGCAAACTGGAATAGAGATTCTTATTTTGACTATTCTTGATGTTTGTAAGTCACCTAGTTGGTGCTGGTGATTGCAAACTAGAATAGAAATCCTTATCCTGAGAACCCAAATGATTTCTCTCCATGGATTTAATTCATTACCAAGCTGATCCTCTTAAAAGCAAGAGAACCTTCTAGAGTAGCCCTTGAATATCTGTATCGCAAATTCCTTTTTGTTGCAGGAAAATATATGAATTTATTAGGTACAGGTGATTCACAATAAGACTGCTGCAAAATTGGAATAAATTTCATAGCCTAGAAAATATACGTAAAGTAAATCTCAAATACCAATGTGCATATGGAGGAAATAGATGCAGGAACTTCTGAAGCTGAGGCTGAGAAAAAAGCAGCACAAAGAGGTGGAGAGGAGCAAATTGCAAATCGGTTGCCTCTTGTCTGGTATGAAATTGTTGTTTGAGGATTGTGATTAGAATCTTTAGATATTTCTTATTGCATCCTTATGGTTGAGGTTGGTGTCTCAACGAATAATTTTAGATTGTTGTCTGAAATTATAAGCAGTAGTTGGTGCTACTGGGTTGAGGTTGGTGCCTCAATGGAACATTTTGAGCAGTAGTTGATGCTACTGGCTAAGGTTGGTGCCTCAAGAATGGAAAGAGTTGGTGCTCTTGTCCAAGTGAATGGAAAGATTTGGAGCTCTTGTCCAAGTGAATGCAAAGAGTTGTTGCTTTTGTCCAAGAGAATAGAAAGAGTTGGTGCTCTTGTCCAAGAAAATGGAAAGAGTTGTTGCTCTTGTCCAAGTGAATGGAATGGGTTATTGCTCATGTCCAAGTAAATCAGATGGGTTGTTGCTCATATCTAAACAAGGAAAAGAGTGTTGGTACTCACCTATACAATTGAGTTGATGCTCAACTTGTAGTTGACCGGTACAATTGAGGTTAGTTGCTTTCCAGAAAGAGAGGAATTGATACAAAATATGGTAGCTCGGGTCTTGGATGTTAGTCTTGGTGGACTAGCGTGGGTGTCTAAGTTAGGCAAATTATTGGCAAGGCAAGGCAAGGCAATAAAGGAAACCTATAATCTATATTTATGATGCTAAAAAGGCTTAGGTAAATAAAAAGGGCTAAAGTTGTAGCAGAGACCTATAAACAGACGCTGGACTTCAGTTACACATATCTCGACAACCAGAGCTCTGATTGAGGCAATTTTTACTTCTCTGAAACTGGCTCAGAGTCTAGTTTTTGAATTGGTTCCTATGTAGTAATACTTATTTGTAAGCATCTTGCATTGCCTAGTTTTTTAAATATTGGATTTTGATATGATGTGATGGGAGTAGCAAATGCGGCCACTCAGGTGTTTGAGAAGCTGAGAAACGTGCATTCTAGATTTTTGTCTTGCCTTTATGAATTAGATGGATATTTGAGAAACTAGGCTAGGCCATCTTCAAAGAAATTCCTTTATAGACCTTATTTTCCCACAGCCTTTGCTAAGTATTTTCGTATTCTATTCTATTCCTTTGCAGTTATCTATTCTCTACCTTAATGTAGCTAGCTCCTCCTTTACCTCTTATCTGGCCCTTACTCATATCTTGTTTTAAAATGTCCTTAGGCTTTGCTCCATAGTAATTTGTTTGTAAATAGTATCTACTTGTGCACAACATTTGTCTTGTGAAATGCTTTTATCCATGGAGAACTCATTTAATTTGCTTTGCTATATCGAGTTGTTGAATATGGAACTTCATATTGTTGGACTTAAGGTGCAATAATGCTTGTTATCCCATTTGCATGACTCCATCTTGTTTAGATACTTTGAGATTGTTTTCATTTTATGAGATTGCTCAATCATGGTCTTTTAAATTTGGACATTATGTGATGCATTTAAGTGATGATGTTGTATATTAACCATTTTGGAGGGAGTTGTCACCATGGAATTATATTTGTACTTACCATTTATTTTTCATACTTATTGTCTTTGATACATTTATATGTGCCATGTTCATCCTAACACCTTTGTCTTGCTCCTCTTCTTCTTGCACGTTGCTTTCCTTGTTTTTCCTTACATTTATCCAAAACCATGGTCAATAGAGTTCTATTTCTTCTAACGTAACCTCTTAGGTATGCCCTTTTCATCTTTTCTCCTAGACACCTTAGAACGCACTTTCTCTTCCTTCCATGTAGCTTCTTTTAGCTTTAGTTTTGTCTAAGCTCGTGATTGTTTGAGTCCTATTGGACATTATTTTGCTAGTGACACAAGTCATATTATGTGCTTTCTAGAACCCATTCTCTCTGCCTCTATTTCAACAAGTTATCTTCAGTAGTTCTAGAAATGACATTTACCTTCATTTCGCAAGAATAGAAGGTAAATGAAGTTCTGGAACTACTGAGGTAGCTGTCGGTTAGTTACTTTCTTGGCTTTTCTAGCTCCTTTAGTCTTTTCGTTCTCCCTTTCTTGCTATCAACACTCTGACGTGCATCTCCTCTTTCCATGTAGCGTTATATCCCACCCGCCCGCCCCTCTTGCTAACTTGTCCTACTTGGTTGGCGGCCCCAGTGCCTGGATGGAGAGGCCTCATGCCCGGATGCCTCTTGTGGTTATATGGAGGCCCTCGTGCCCAGATGGAGACCCTCGTGCCTAGTTGCCCCTTGTGGCTATGTGGAGGCCCTCGTGTCTGAAGAGGCCTTAGTGGCTATCGGTTCACTTTTCTTCATTTTGCAGGTAATAAGAAGAGGAGAGGTCATGGTGTAGCTTGGTCTTATTTCATTACATGATGAAGGGAGTGAGATACTTTGGACAATTCAAACTTGCATGTTCAAGCATCTTTTAGGGTTCATGATGTACTATATCTTTGGTTATGTAATCTTACCCAACAAGGCTAGTTAGCCTTGTTAGCAAGTTGTCTTCATGTATCTTTTCAACGCCCCTCTTTCCTTCCTTCCATGAGCTTCTTCTAGGTTAGTTTTGTCTAAGCTCGTGATTGGAGTCCTATTGGACTTATCTCCCGAATCGAGGCAAGAGGGGCTGCTCCATTCGCAACGTTCAGCAAGTGGTGGCCGTAGATTCGGCGCCACGTGTCGCACATCCAGCAGCTGTAGTAAAGAATGTCAAGTGAAAATGAGAATGTCGTGCAGAATCGCGGGCGAAAATAGAGGGCGACATTCTTGAAAAGAATTGCTGCCACATGGCAAGGCGTGATTGGTTGTTCGAGCAGAATCTACGGCACCCTGCTTTTACGTCTTCAGTAGTGTAGTTCTAGAAGTGAGGGATATGGGCCAAATCCCGAAATAGGTACAAAAACGAAAAATGTTTGGAAACATGCACCATAGGGAATACAAACGAGCAAACACTTGACCGCGTTTCATCTTCGTGTCCTCAAGTTCGTGAATCGTGATGTCCCGTCTTCAACCAACGAAAAACTCCTCCCTAGGTAAATACAATGCTACTGGATGCAGCATCCTCTCCTAGGTGAATGCCCGATGCAGATTCTGTCCCTGGATGTTCTTTGTCTGCAATCCTAATAGTGCTATCAAATATCTAATGGTATTGCCGTATTGGTCTCATAGATTTCCATGGCTTTGGCATTCTTAGGAGCTGATTTGAAATGGATGCCATTGTTTCTTTCTGCAATTTAAATGCCTCTGCAGAAGCTCTGCATTTATTTTGAGCATCAGAAGGCAGATATCATTTGAACGTAATGGTTGTATTCCTTCACAACAGTTTAGGACACCAGACTCATCATGCCATGAAAGCTGAAATTGCAAGTGCTGGGTATCACTCTTCTTTGCATGTCCTGTCATGGCAGCTCCTCAAATTTTGATGTTAATATATTCAGCTCACATATGTATTAAGTGTTGTAGATCACACACTTGATATGCAGGAGTAGCAAAAAGTTTGGCTTAATTTTAACAGGCATTTTCTATACTTACCAAATTCATTTTTCTATTGGGCTGGAGGGGGGGAGGGGGAGTTTTTTTAGCTATGCTTCGACATTCCCAAGAAATCTGAAGTACACTATAAGGAGTTTGCTTGTATTGGCTTTTTAGGATTTTCTTATATATAGTTGGCTGCTTACTCAGGAGCCAAAGGTGGATGACATGTGCTTATCCATGTCTTTCATCTACAATGGCCATGAAATCCGCAAGGCAAGCCTCCTATAGGGAAATAAGGTCTTCATTTACAAGTTTTTCATATTCTTGGTGACTAGTGTATTTGTTTCCCACTACTTTTTTCTCCCTTTCATTTTTTCTCTTTCTGATCTTCCCATCCATTCTATTACAAAAAACATTTCACTTTTGTCCTTTCCATACAGGTGTAAACTATGCCTTGAATTGGGCACTTGCAAGAGATGGGATTTTTCCACACGGAAAGACTTATCACAATCTCGATGACGCAAATCTTAGGAGTCATGCTGCAGTCTTTACGGGTATGATAACATAATATTGTTTCCTTATATAAATGCCAAGAATAGATAGATTGTAAAATCTTAGTCATTGACAAGTTGCCATATGTGTAGGTTTGCCGTCAGAAACAATGGTATATGCATGTGGGACCCCTAAGGGTGCAGTGGGAGTAACAAAAATGCAGTTCAAGCAAATTGCTAAAGAGGTAATCTCTTATGAATGCTATGCTTCTTATTCCACATCAGCAATGGATCTCATCGTTCATGTTTGACGCCATATTGAAACTTGTTTCTTATCAATCTGCACTGTTGTGATTGCTGATAATTGAATGTACTTTACTGCTTTTCTTATTATCCTTTCTTTTACAACAGATTAAGTCACACCTATCTAGATCCACACGAATTTATGTACATGATGGTGCTGTTTCAGTTTCTCCATCTTTTGGAATTAAAGTGCGCAGCATAAGTGACCATCCTTTCGCTGCAATGAACTTGCGCCATGTTTTATGTGACACTTCTCTAGATGATATATCTGCAGATGCTTTTCCCATCTCTCTCTATATCTCAACAGAATACTGGTATATTACTGTGCTGCTGGCTTATCCTGAAGTCACTATATATTACTTACAAAATTCTTGCTGCACCTGCAGGCCATCATCAGCAGAGGAGCTTGGATGTACTTATCGAACAAGTGGCCTTATTTTTTCCGATTTTGAGTCCTCGACCCTTGTAATTTGTGGAAGAGCCTGTAGAGATACGGTGGCTCTAAGAAGTGCAATTTTCTCTACTGTTTCTCCATTAATTGTACAACATGGAGCATTGCCTTTGGCAGCACGGTATGGTTAATGCAGGTGCAATTGACTATGTAGATATTCCTAATTGGTATTTTTACCAGCTTAGTTTCCTTGAGAGAGTCTGCTGTTTTGGTTGCTGGTCCTGAGGCGGTATTTCAGACAAGTTCTGTACTTCTTCAGGCATCACCGTCACCACATGCAGGTGTTTGCTGGCATGCTAGTGGAGTAACATCATGTTTTAGCCAAAAGCTATTATCAGGACCATGTTCTAAGCTTCCGACTTCATTTGTCCTTATTACTCTAGATAGGTAATATGTACCTATTTTCCTAGTTATGTCTGAACATATTTCTCTTATAAGTGAGTGTTATTCTTATCTCAGAACTGGAACTATTCCAGCAATTTCAAAATTAAAACCCAGTCAAACCGCAATTCACTTTCTGGCTGGTTACTGCGATAATGTGTTCTTACCTACTTACAACGAGGGCCCATTGTCTGTTGATCCTGTCGTTCTAGCAATGAAGCTGTCTTCTACAGTAAGTTTCATGTAAGCATGCACTGCATGTATTTATATCTGGCAACTCAGTTTTGCTTTCCTCTTGCTTGCAGTTGACGGCTTTCAGCACACCTTCATTTTTAGTAAATGCGAGTTGGGGGGAAACGTTGCTTCCAGGCAAGTTTTAAATCCGTCTGGAAGAAACCTTTCAATTCTGACGTGCATGATTTATTTCAAGTCAGGAGCTTGTTATTTGATATGTTAGGCATGTTTATCTCCTTAGATTGTGAAGATTGTAGTCAACATGAAGTGCAAAAGCTGACCGTTCTAGTTGTCAGCATCTTGGTTGTCTATTAATCACAATACTTTCATGGCAAACAGAGGAGGACCTTCTGAAGTTACTTGGAAGCAGTCTGTCACAGACATTGCCTAAGAACAAAAGGAGAAAGCCATGTGAAGGGACTGGTTAGTTATAAAGTTTTCTAGAGTTTGTGTTGCCTACTATTTTCTCTAAAATTTTATTGCTCTTTTACAGTGAATAATTTGAAGTCTAGGTATGTGGACTTCATGTCAAAAGCATTCCCTAAATTACCGGAAAGTATTTCGGTGTAGTTTCATGAAAATCTTTATAACGTTCCTAACCGACATGCCCTTAACCAACTGGGCAAAACCGTCTAGACGTTTATGAGTAGTCGCTTCTACCCATTTATGCCGGTGTCTTGGGAACGCGACGCCCAGATCTACTCGAGCGGTCTCCCATGGGTCTGTTACAATCTTTCTTGAATTGAAGGCTGCAACTTGGATGTCAATGTAAAGGAAAGGATATAGGTCTGCGAAGCTTAATCCTAAGCCTTTGGAAAACAAAGCCAGTACTAGCTTTTCAGAGTTGTCTGGAGGAAAATATCATTCAAGTGGAGAAACATATCTTAAAATTGTTTGTTCATGTGATAGCAATGCGAATTATGCCCAATTTCATATTCCATGTGGCAAAATTTTACCGAATTGTTAATGAGATAAAATGCAGGCTCTAATGGTGTGACATTTATTTGGGTCTTGCCCCATCTACTAGGGAATTGCCTTCTCATGGAGGCTATAGTTTCTATGCAGGTGCTTCTATACTATTTAGGGTCAGATGGTTAAGGAGCCCGGTTTTGAACATTGCAAACAAGAAAATGACAAAAAATGTAACTTCGTGGATGAAGGGCTTTATATCTGTAATCAAAGGCTGCAACCGTGTTAAGACATTTCAAATGGGGTGGGGTTATACCAAATAGTGAACCACTTAAGAATTATGGACAAGAATAGAATAGAATAAAATAGATGTTTTATCGTCCACGGAGACCGATTTGCTATGGGACCTAAACAAAAAGAGAGCCGCAAGCATATTACTGTCAGGATTAAAAAACCCCCGCCCCGAAGGGTTTTTGAGGGAAAAGCCCCGAAGGGTTTTTGAGGGAAAACCCTTAGCAGTAATAAGTATGCTGGCATGATGTACAATTGTATAGAACAGCTCAATACTGTCCCAGAGGCCCCAACAAACCCACTGACGCCGTATTCAATAACTCATACAACGGTTGGCCAGGCACTCGTAATCGAACATACCGCTCTCGGATATGGGCAAATGCTGGGCAGATCTGGAGGGCATGACATTCATCCTCAATGGCGCCCTGGTGGCAACACTGGCAAAGCCTTTCCTCCCGCTTCCTGAGCCCAACGTCCTGTCTCAATACGGAGACGACGTGCACCCGTGCGAATGGAAGCTATAAGTCTGCGCTTCTTCATAGGCAAATGGGTGTACAAGTACTAGTGTGGGCCTCCCGTGAGCCTAGGATTGACTTGCTGCTGATAGTGTGTCAGTTTAACGTGCGTCAGAGCATCTGCATCCCAAAGTTTGCGAAGGAAAGTAGCATCTAGGTATAGCTTGAGTGCCTTGTGATCTTTCTTTGTCCTTACATGTACGCGTCTATTTGCCTGTACACACCAGCGTGAGAACCACTGAGCTTGCTTGTCCTTCCAGCAGGCTTTGAGGCGTTGGGGACCCATCGCCATAGTCAAAGCAAGGGAAACGTGAAAATTAAAATATTTTTGTTAAATAAATTGCATGGCTTAGAAGCTCTTGATTTAAGGTATTATATATGCTTTCTTGAAAAAAGCTTGATAAAAATAGCCCATGGAATTTGCCCACGAAATGGGCCTGTCTATAAATAGTAAGGATCATCAAATAGGTTATTGTGGAATATTGGATAGTCAAAACCGAGCCCCCTTTTTTTCGCACTTTATTCAATGGTTTAGATTGAGAAGCTAATTTTTTGTTGATCCACTATTGGAAAATTTGATCCATTACAATGACTCACAATTGGACCATGGCTCACTATTGGTGGCCCTCCTTTAGCACGTCCAATTTGCAAATGTCAGAAGCCCATTGGCACAATTTGCAAATTCTCAAAGCGGCAGGGAAAGTACTGTATGTTTCTATGAAGGCTATACATAAGATGGAGAGGGCTATGTTGATCGATCATAGAGGTGACACCAGGGTGTTAGGCGTTAAAATCTAGTGAGGAATTGCGTTGCATTGAGGTTTCATAATCTAGTACGGAGTTGTGCAGAGGGTGCTGAGATTCGAAGATAGATAGATAGATAGATAGATAGATAGATAGATAGATAGATAGATAGATATTACTTTTTACGTCATACCACATGGCACGACCATAGAAGCTTACGCCAGGGTGGTAAGGTTCATCTAGTAAGGAGTTGCATTGCGTTGAGGTTACAGAATCTAGTAAGGAATTGTGCAAAGGGTGCTAAGATTTTAGGATTGGTAAATAGCGAGTAGTAATCGTACTTCCGTGCCGCACGCGGTAATGCGATGCGTGATGCAACGCATCGTCACGGTAACGTGACGATGGCGGCTTTAACGCATAAACGTCGTCAAAAAGTTGTTGTTTAAAGTGCGCCACGCAGACGGCGTGACGCGGTACCATAAAATACGTCACGGGTGCGTGATGTTAACCGAAAAAAAATTATTTTTTTTTTATTTTTTTTGAAAAGTACTTGTACCGTACCTATAAAGTACGTACCATACCTGTACCGTACTTATAAAGTACGTACAGTACGCGTACATAAACAACAAACCAAAATTTTTTTTTTTTTCTTATTTGATGCACAAAATGAATAAGTACGTACGGTACGTATGGGTACGGTACGTTAAGTATGGAAAACGTAACGTACGCGTACTTAACCTACATTGGTAAATAGTAATAGTACTTTTTATGTCATACCACGTGGTTGCATCCCATAGGTGTGATGTTCCTGTCTATGATACCACATGTAGCATATTATACACGGCTAAGTCACGAGTACATCACCATAACATGGACGTCTCAATACATTATATGCTAGTAAGGAGTATAATGGAGTAGTACATTACATTAACTTTATACATATAAACTAACATTAGCTATGTTAATTAATGGGAAACCTAGGCGCCATGTGACGCTCATTTCAATTAGCCTAAACCCTAATTTTAGGGAGGAATATATTAATCCAATTAATAATTAACCCAGTTTAGCAATTTCTACCTAACCCAGATTGATTGACAGCAGTGTTGTACCGTACTTACAGTACCTGTACGGTACAGTAGGTATTTTACGTATCATACCTCGTAACGTACCTTTAAACTTTTAACGTACCAAAAAAAAATAGCAGTCCGTTCAAAATATCGAGGTATTGTACCTATAACGTACTTATAATATGTACAGTACTTAAGATACGTGCCGTACTCCAAATTTGCAAGTTTATTGCTAAATTCTTAGTTTTTAGAAGATCATGTACTCATACCATATATAAAATACGTACAATACCTATCATACTGCAAAATTTTCTATTTGGACCATTAATTTTACTCAATGAGTCTGGAAACCACAAATTCACAAGTCTGTTAAACATATGAATCCATAACAGCAAGAAGCACAATAAAAAAAGTAATGCATCTTTGAGTTTAAGCAAATCAGTTTAAGCAAATAAGGAAATCAGTTTAAGCAAATTAGTTAATAGCCATTTGATTCTTTTACAACTAGAATCATTTTACTAAGAGTGCCGATACGGGAAGAATGACCATATGTTTGCACCGCCATTCACCACACCCCACCAAATTATGCACATGAAAAATAATTGATACCGCATTTTAAAATATGCAAACTTTCAAAAACTTTCAAGATATGAATTGATTCTTAATTGTTGCTCACCTTGGCTACCAGTTGAAGAAACAGAATCATCCGATGAGACACTATCCATGGAATCATCTTCATCGTGATCAGAATGCCCAGCCATTTCTGCCTCCCATTCATCCTCTTCTTCCTCCACACTTGCATTCTCATCTATGATTGCTGTTGTGGCTGCCACACATCTACCTCTTCCTCTACCCCGTCTTCTTTGCAAACGTGATCTACCACTAGAGCTTGATGCAATATTAGAAGCGGCAGCAGACCTAGTTTGGCTTCTAGTCACCCTTCTGGTGCTTGAACCTGTGCCTGAACCTGTGCTTTCTTCGAAGAACTTCCTCACCAATTCTCGTTCTCTTTCACTTAACAATTCAGCAGGAGGAGGAGTTACACTTGACGTATCAGCCTTGGTTAATTCAAATGGATTCACCTACATAATCAATATTAAGTTAAAAACTATATGAAAATCATGCCATGGCCATCTAATCTACTAACTAATTGTAAATAAAAAATATACTAAAGAGCTAATAAATCAATTTATTACCTGCTTTGGAGATTTTCCTCGAGTCTCAAACTTATGCATCAACCTTATATTTTCTCCTATGAATACTAAGCGCTCTAATTGAGCTGGTTTCAACCGATTTATTTTCTTTGTATGTGCAAGTGCATGTGCACTCCAATTGCGTTCACATGCACCTGAAGAACAATCCTGAAAGAGATACACTACTTATTAAACTAAACCACAACTTTACATGCATGCTTATGCACCTACAATGTGGAGATTTAAATGATTATGATACCTCATACCTGTGACAAGATACGGATAGCCAAATCTTGTAGCTCAGGAGTGGTGTTGCCCCCAAATGGCAACATACTAACTGTTGGTTCATGTATTAAAGTTAGGTCAAGTCATTTTGGAAAAACCAAATCAAAAAGAGCTTGGTAGTCAACATTGACGTGAAGGTCAAACAACATCAATCTTCAAGGGTCTACACCAATATTCAAGGTCAACTCCCATGAAAGGTACTCTATTTGAGGTCAAAAGTAGTCAAAGGATGCTTTATGAGATTCTGGGTTTAGAAGGTTGGAAGATGCTTTTTGAAGATTGGAAGACAAAGCTTGGAAGACCCCATGGTATTTGATTCCATCTCCTAGCCATTTTTATCCATATTCTTATCCCCCTTGCTCACCTTTTTTGCCAATCACACCATGGTTGCCTAATTCCTTTTTTTCCTAATGCCTTTTGCCCCTCTCAAAGGTGAGCTTCCCATTTCATATCCTTTTTCTCATTCTTATCCCCCATGTTACTCCTTTGCAAATACCCCTAGTCAAATTCTTGTTTGGAATTTCTCATACCCCTTTTTGCCTTGCCCACCATTGTGCTTCAAATACCCATGTTACCCATCTACCCCATGGAATATTCCAAGCATGGTATCTAGACCTAGCATATTCCCAAAAAATTAGGGTTGTCATTGCCTCAAATGATCCAAACTTCTTAACCATTTTATGAGGCACCTTTTAAACCATAGTCTAGCTTTTCAAAATTTTAAAATACAGCATATTCCAAGTATATACTCCCAAAAATACGGCCACCGTATCGCGAATCTTCAGGAAAAATACGGTTGGGCAACCCTAAACCTGGAAACTTGCTCGAATCACGCCGGAATTGGATTCCTAAACTATAACAACTACCTATTCTTGGATTCCCGCTCATAAGCATCTCATTAAGCCTAAAATTAAGTCCTAAGACGCCGGAATCATCAAATCCAAATCTATATACCGGGGAAACAATTACAGAAGTTTTTTGAAGGCCCAGACGCATCAAACCTCAACATTGATACATGCTGAGCATGATCTGAAGACGTTTATGAAGTATCTAAGTGTTCCACAGTTCGATTTGAGAAAATTGGACTGATATTCCTGTTATGATATTATTCTATGACCTCCTGAGACATTTTGATGATTGATTTATGATCTTGAGACCCCTATTCATCTTTTATTACCTTCATATCAATGAAAATTGCCTGCCAAATGCTTAAAAAGTTGACTGTCATGATCTTTTAGTATTTTTGCCACACAAACATTTTTACAGTAAGATATCCCATCATTTTTTCTTGTATATGACCACTTGCCCTTCTTTTCTCATCATATTTGCACCTGTGTGCACAAAAAGTTCGAAAAAAAACCATTCCAAACTCAAGTTATCATTCTTTGCATTCTGTCTGATACAATTTTAGACTGTTATTCACAAAACAGTGCCAAAAAAATAGTTTGAATGATCCAAAATATGATTTGATTGCATGCCCTTACCTTTGTGACCTATACTTCACCTCAGTTTTGGAATTTCTTAAAAATTCCCTCTGCAACTCAAGTTACAAAATTCTGAGATCTGTCTGTAGTCTTGACTGGTATTGACCAAAAATTGACCCAACTTTGAGATCGAATATCTTGCAGATTAGAACTCAGACTTGGTCAAGATCTTCTCCCTTGCTCGCCTATAACTTTTCTGTACAAGTCACAATCATTTGACCTTGGAAATCAATCCATCTATGAGAGCTACATCAATTTGAGTAAGGGTTCCATATTCTTGAATTGGGAAAAGTATGAATACTTGATATTTGGGCTTTTTCTTTGAGAAATTCTTGTGTAGATTGATCACCTTAAGTGATCTGGAGGTTCTAACCCCAACTTGGGCATAAACTCAAGTTGGCTTCTTGTGTTTGACTCTCTAGCCAGGTTGAGAGTCAACATCTTGGAGGTTCTACCGAGATCTTCCTGGATTTCAGAACTCATGGCTCCAAAGCAAAAGTTTCCAGCAGAACAAGAACCACTAGAAGATATTGATGCACCAGATCATTGCAGAGAAAGACCATTGCCTTCAAGTTTCTCAACTAGCCTGCTTCAAAACATGCCATACCAATTTGAGTTGAATGTTCCTGTTCCTTTGCCTACTTTTGATTCCAGTATGAGTGCTAACAACTTTTTGAGGATATTTGAGGATTATTACAGGGATTATGGTTTCAAGAAAGGCTGCAAGCTCTCAGAGTTTGAAAAATGTTTCAAAGAAGAGAGTGAGGCTGGTGCTTGGGTAACTTATGAGAAGTTAATGGGTACCACTTCATGGGATGAACTCGTCAAGAAGTTCCTAGATAGATTTGGTAAGTTAGCTGCTCCAAAAGATTTGGTTAATGAGTTGCAAGGTTTTTCTATACATGCAGGAGAGAGTGTGAATCAGTACAAAGAAAGGTTTAGCACATTTATGAGCAGGTGTCAAAGAGCACAAGTTACAATCCCAACCCTTTTTTTAGTTACTGCTTTCATCAATGGTTTGGAAAGAAGACCAGATATCCAAAGGAAGCTGCTCAAGATCCAAGCTGCTGAAGGATTTGATTCTATATACAAAGTTTTTGCCAAAACCACTGACCTAACTCAGATGCTCTCTACCTTGCATGACAAGCATCATGTTTCTCACCATAGCCATGATCCTTTTTACCCTGATGCTACTGATGCACATTATGATCATCACTCTTCCATTCCAGTTTATGCCATACAGAAAGAAAAAAAAATCTAAAGAGGAGGAAGCTAATTCTCAAGTTGCAGAGGTCAAGTCAGACTTATCTAAGGTTACTGAAGCTTTAGCAGAGATAACCAAACAATTGGTTGAACTCAAGGCTGCAAGAATAGGTAAAACTTACCCTGAATGTATTCATTGCAATAGGAATTCTTCAAATGCTTAAAAAGTTGACTGTCATGATCTTTTAGTATTTTTGCCACACAAACATTTTTACAGTAAGATATCCCATCATTTTTTCCTGCATATGACCACTTGCCCTTCGTTTCTCATCATATTTGCACCTGAACAAAAAGTTCGAAAAAAAAACCATTCCAAACTCAAGTTATCATTTTTTGCATTCTGTCTGATACAATTTTAGACTGTTATTCACAAAACAGTGCCAAAAAAATAGTTTGAATGATCCAAAATATGATTTGATTGCATGCCCCTTACCTTTGTGACCTATACTTCACCTCAGTTTTGGAATTTCTCAAAAATTCCCTTTGCAACTCAAGTTATAAAATTCTGAGATCTGTCTGTAGTCTTGACTGGTATTGACCAAAAATTGACCCAACTTCAAGATCTTCTTCCTTGCTCGCCTATAACTTTTCTGTACAAGTCACAATCATTTGACCTTGGAAATCAATCCACCTATGAGAGCTACATCAATTTGAGTAAGGGTTCCATATTCTTGAATTGGGAAAAGTATGAATACTTGATATTTGGACTTTTTCTTTGAGAAATTCTTGTGTAGATTGATCACCTTAAGTGATCTGGAGGTTCTAACCCCAACTTGAGCATAAACTCAAGTTGGCTTCTTGTGTTTGACTCTCTAGCCAGGCATGGAATAAATTACTACTCCTATATTTTGGTGTAGCCAAAATAGGTTTGGCTAAAATACCTTCAAATTGGAGATAGAACTTTCTGAGACTTGGCTAAACTAGATGATTTTTCTCCATCATGGTTTCTTGCCTTTGGCTAAACCTTCACAAAATGGAGAGGCAAATATTAGCCATTGCACTATGCTAATTTTAAAAATCCAAGCCTTTGGATAAAGACACAATACCGAATTATAATCATTGCTAAAAGCTTTCTAAGCAACAAAGACATAAATTATTACATAAACAAGTTAAAAACTCAACAAAAAAGAGCACATTGTTCCTTCTAGATGTAATCATCTCTCTACGCTTCAACTTCATACTTAGAACAAGAAAAAATAGAACCCTACTTGGAAATTTCTTAAAGTTCATAAATATCTTGGCGTCGGTTTCTAGGGTAATCCATCCATTTTTTTAAACTCACTCTTTCTTAGGTTTAGCTAATCGATGTCCTGGTGGAGCTTTCTAGAGGTGGACGTTTGGCTATTAAATGTAGAATCTCACATGGTCAGCAAAAAAATTGGGCTAAAATTTTCTTATTTTTGGCATTTTTTCCCTTTTTCTTGGCACAAATGCTGCAAAATAGCTATCTGGCTAACCTTAGCCATTATTTTATTCCATGTAGCCAGGTTGAGGGTCAACAAGTGGCGCCTCCAAAATGCTCCCACCATGAAACAGGTTTTGCTTGGTAGCTTTCAGTTTATGCAAGAGAAATCATGAACATAGTGGATGCATTATTTCGGAAAGCGTCAAATTGTTCTAACAAGATAGCTGTCTCTTCCGTGCTATACCCAGTACTAATATAATTGATAAAACCTTCCATCAATGCAGGTGGTACAATAGCACTTCCTCGCCTCCACAAAGGGTGTAGAAGATGCGCAACAATATGAATTGGTTTTAAAAACCATTTCCAACGTGTCTCGAATAATTTTAGTACTTGATCATATCTAAAAAGAGACTAAACTCAATTAGTATTCTGCCCTTGGCTGAAAAAAATCAGAATTTAAACAAACAATTCTGCTCATGTCATTGGCTCAAAAAAATCAGAATTTAAACATGTCATTGGCTGAAAAAAATCAGAATTTAAACACACTGACCCCAAATTTGGCTCTATGTGTAGTTTTTTGCCATCTTTTTTGCAGAAAAACAACACTTAAAGCCCACCTGTTGTTTTGTTCCGAAAATGCTAGAAACAACTTGTAGTTTTTGGCTAAAAAGTCTACGCATAGAAAATTGACAGTCTTTTTAAAAAAACTCAATGCGTTGTTTTTTTGTGTTGTTTTTTTTGTTTTTACTAAAGAAATAACATGTGGTTTTAGAGAATATTCACGCGTTATTTTCGTGCGTGGTTTTTAGACAAATACAACGCGTAATTTTTATGTGTGATTTTCACCATTGTTTTTAGACAAAAACAATGCATAAATTCTATGTGTGATTTTTGCTCAAAAACAAAATCAACCCGTGGTTTGTACGTATGGTCTTCACTCAAAAACAACGCATGGTTTTAGTATGTAGGTCCTTTTGGCATAGTTTTCCTTCATGGTTTTTATATGTAAGGTTTTTTTGCCATATTTTTCCTTCAATTGTCCACATGTTATTTTTATTGTTTGTAGTGCAACCACGTGTTGTTTTCCGTACAATAAACATGTTTTTCCAATGTATTTTTAAGGATACAATGCATTGGATTAAAACAAAAATAGCTAATATAAGAAACTTGAGAACCACAATTGTTTACAGAAAACAAAAACATTTAAAAATAACTAATGTTTTCAAGTATTGTATTACTAGTGGAGATAAGCATAGTTTGTGACGCTTTTTCTTTTTGAGTTTTTTATTGTGCCTTGCTTAAGTTTTAAGGAAGCCTTTTGGGGGTTGAACCCAAATAAGTCCATCAGGCATGACATAACAATTTTATTAAATTCATGATCTAAATCATAATTAGCATTTTTCAGAAAAAACATAATTTATCATCTTTCAAAAAACAATCTTAACGAAGAGTGCTAAAATTAAAAGCAAGGAATCATACTATGTAATTCTAATGCATGAAACCCATAAGATTCATCCAGTGTGGTAAGAACTCTGTTTTGCAAAGCGCCCTTGAAAACATAGAAAGTCAAAACTGAGTTCTTGTTGCAGATGTAGATGAGTAAATTCTGGATGCAGTTCTTGCATACCCTTTGCTCTACTGAGACAATAAGATCTGAAACAAAAGCTTTGCTATTACAAAATAGCATGCCTTGATGTCCATTTGAATAAATGCAGCAAAATGAATGTTTTACCTTTGAATGGTTTGAAAGGAATGGGGAAACACTGAACAACCTGACCAAGCATCAGAAAATATCTGCATCGAGCAGGGCCAAGAGAGGGGAAAAGACCAAAATATCCTGGTCTGCTAAAAAACAAGGATTTTTTTAATCTATCAACAGACTCTCCATGCAGCTGTAGGATTCAGGTAGCCTCCCAACTCATCCTGCAGATTGACATCACAAAACAGCTCAGAAATAAGAAAAGCTCAATACTAAGATATTTGAAACTAAAAAATAGAATAGAGCTTCATGCAATCCAACTGTAAAGTTGAACAAAAGAAAAAATGGCAAATGAAATATGAGAAGGAAAGAGGCATTTGGCCTCCTCATCCACGACACAAAACCAGCATCAAAGCCCCCAAAAACACACAAAGGGAGATACTCAAACCGGAGCTAAAAGACAAAATGGAGCTAACTATGAAAACATCACCTTTCTGTACAAGTTGAATCCTTCTATACACAGCTCCAGTGCATGTGCATAAACAATATTTCAAACATTTTTGCCTTTGCGAATTGGCCAGAGATGCTTTGCAAATTATCCTCCGGGAAAACATTCAGACCTAGAAAACATTCGTACTTGGTTCTTTCGTTGCCAAAACTGACTTCGTAACTTGGTTCTTGGGCTAATTTCGTCATTTCGAATGATATGGAAAAGTCAAACCGCCATTCCAGAGCCTCTATATTGCCCGAACGACTAAACACTTGGGTTTCTACACGATCGCTCGCGGGACGCGTCGCGGTTAGATAAACTCTCCCGGACCGATCTTGGATTTTTTCGAACCTGTTTGAAGCAAGGTTCTGGAATGGAGGATTCAACGGCTGGATAGCGAAACCAAGCTCCGAGAGGGGGGGCATTAGTATACGGCCTCCCAGCTGCTTTGGGAACATTTTTGAGGTCCATCTCTTGGTGCTTGGCCTCTCCCATCTGGTGAGGTAGCCACGCAAAGTCCTGGCCTTGTTCAACTTGGAGAAGGTGCCAGCTCTTCTATCCCCGCTATGTGTGTGTGTGTGTGTGTGTTAACAGTGTGTGTAATATGACATAACATGACATAATACAATAGAACAGAACATAACAAAGCTAGATAATCACAGCAGAGTTATGTAACCCACAACATTTCATGGCACTCTAGTGAAAAATAGAATTAAAGTAAACTCACAACTGGTTTTAAAGATCACACTTTCCATCTAAATTGCACATAAACAACCTAGAATATAGGAAAACCATCACAAATCCCAATCCAAATATGAAAATAGATTTAGATTTAATGGGAAGAGAAATATATGATGATATGAAATGATAATAGATGGAAATAGTCAATTTGAAACTGTTTAAACATTCAGCAAGCACAGATGTCCATTAAAACATTTATGTGAGGGTAGTGATGTGGCAAGAAAATTAGCAAACAAAGTTTCTCCTAGTCAAAAAATTTTTGTGACATGGATATGACATGGTGATGATGTGGGGGTGATATAATGAAACCTTTGACAAGTATGCACAATGGCGCTTGGATTTTGAGATTTTTAGGCCAACTTTTTGCCTTTTCTAGGAATGTCATGTCAAGGGTGTACTTTCTCTCTATATCTTTGTTTTTTTAGAGAGAGAATATGGATTTGGACTCTAGAAATGGCTAAATTGGATGGAATTTTAGCAATTTTTATATGTGATGGATGAATGGTGTACTTTTGGCTAGGAAAAATGGTCTTGCTAACTTTGGTATCGACAAATGGCTATGAAAGGGGAGAAAATGATGTATAAGAGATGATTTTTTTGGGTGGAATGATGGTAGTAAAGCCTCGAGAAATAACAAGTCATGCCTTAAGAAGTAACATCATGGCAAAAGCTTGAATCGTGCAAAGTACCATTGAATTTCGAGTCGTCTTCCAAACTTGTGGGGTCTTCAACCTTTGACTTCAAGTGTTCAAGATGCTTAGGTGATGAAATGTCCTTCAAGAAATGCCTATATGATGCCAAACTAGTGTCCATCTTTGGTTCTTCAATATCAATGGGTCTTCTACAAGTTGCCAAGTGATGGGTGTCTTCAAGTTTCACGCTCTACAAGCTCATACACATGAAGTCAAATGCTAGTGAAGCATGTTAAGCATGCATATAGCTTTTGTATGCTGCTATTTTGTGGCAGTAATGGCATGTGGACAACTTGGTCATACATGGATTCTTTGAAAACCATAAAAACTACACCTCAAAAAAATACTACCTTAAAAAACACCACCTTAAAAAAAACCATACCACGTGAGAAAACAACACATCCTTAAAAAAGAAACTACACCTCTTCTTCTTCTTAAGAAACCACACATTATTTAAAAAAAAAGACTATGGCTCCTTAAGAAAAACTACAGCATATCATTGGAAAACCACACCTCCATATAACTACGTGTAGGTTTTTTTCAAATCTTCAAAAAAATAACTCGTATTTTGTTTTTACTGTTGTTTTCAGCCGTGGACCAAATGTTGGGGTTGTAGTGAAACAAACAATTCTGCTCAATCATTGGCTGAATTTAAGTAGATAAAATCAACACTTAGAAAAGAAATACTTTAAAAGAAAATCAGAATTTAAATGGATAGAATTTAAGAAGATAAAATCAACGTTTAAGAATACTTGGTAGCATCGAGAGAATCTGAACTTTGCCCATCCTTTAGTTGTGTTTCAGTTCTTTGCATGAACTCATATAAAAGGCCCATTGTGCATCCCTTCATATCCGTTAAACGCAGCACACAGTATAATGGTTCCATAATTTTTTTAACCAACTCAAAAGATTGTTGTGTGGCAGGATCCAACGCATACTTTTGGACTACTTTGGTCTCTTCTTTCCTACTATCAGCCCAATTGTTCCAATAACCTGAAACCACGGTTTGTTGTAATGGAACCCATACCTTAAGTAGACGCTCTATAACGATAAAAATCACACCAAACCTTGTTGCACAAGGTCTCAAAATGGCAAGGTTTGGGCTGAAATGCCTAAAAATATTCTTAGCAAACTTTCTTTTGGCAAAGAAGACGGATATTTTTCTAGCCTTCATGTGGGCTGTCTTGACCCAATCAAGTTTTCCGATATCTTCCAATAAAAGATCAAGACAATGTGAAGCACATGGAGTTCTCACAATAGTGGGGAATTCCTCCTCAATTAATCTTCCCATGAATACACACGGAGAGGCATTGTCCGTTACAATTTGGACCACATTCTCTTTGCCAACCTCTATTATAGCTGATTTCATACTTTCAGCCAAAAAAGAGGCATCAACTCTTGTTCCAACCTGGCTGCAATCAATAGTCTTCAAAAACATAGATCCGTAGGCACTAGAAACAATGATATTGACGAGACCTCTACCATTAACATCAACCCATCCGTCAGACATAATAGTACATCCATATTTTGGCCATGTAGCCTTCACATTGTCACATCTAAAAGTGTTTTTTTCAATCTTGCATTTCTCATTTGTTGATAAGTAACACCGGTGCACTTCTCACCAATTTGGCTAAAAGCTTCTAACATCTTTGTCCAACATGGCAATTGCAACAAATTAAATGATAGATTAGCTTCCACAAAACATCTTACTTGCATTTCCATTGCGTACTCAATCCTCTTCATAGTAAGGCCGCTTCTCCCTTTAAGTTTTGACTGACTTTCATTAAGGCGCTTGCGCGACTGGGATGAATCGCTTGGAGATCGTGGTGGTGGCATTGCCATGGAAGCATTGAATGCAAGAGATGAGGTGTCATCGGACCCTAAAAAAAATACACATAACAGATATCAATATAATCTTAATTCTGCTGTAAAAAAAATCAGCAATATAAATGCTCAATCAGCAAAAAAATCAGCAATATAAAATCAGCAATATAAATCAGCAATCAACAAAAGAAAAAGGAAAAAGTATAAATTAAATACGAACCAGATTGAGATAATGCTATTGCTGGTGCAAATTCTTGGGAGCCCATCCCTAACTCCACCTCATTCATATCCATCATCGAACTTGTGTCCTCACATGAACCAACTTTCAACTCTTCCTTGCATGCTTGTTTTACATCATCTGGTACTTGAGGGCAACCTTTAGCACCATGCCCTGCAACGTGACCCAAATGCCCACATAGCCTTGTCTTTGTACCAGTAAGAAAACGGCCACAAAATTTGCAATTCCATGACCTGTTGTCATTCTTTATTACTTTCACATTTAGGCAATACATCTCCCACATCTTGGACGGTGGACGTGGCATCCTTTACTTCTTCAGCACAAGGAGAAAAGTAAAGAAAAACAACAATTATACAACAGTAAATAAAACATTGCAAATACAAATACAGACTTACTTTAGTGGCTGCAAATAATGGCTGATGCAATGGCTACAACTACAAAAACAATAGGACAAGTTAAAATAAATAAACGTTGAATACAATGCAAAATAAATACATTGAATACAACGTAAAAACATTGAATACAACGCATAAGAAGCAAGCATAACAATATGCTCAAAAGCTTAGCAATCCGTATTTCTCTATCAAGTTGACGGAATCCAGACTGAAAAGGACACTTGTAAGTACTTGTCTTCTACATTCTTTATGCCACACACATGGTTAAGTGTATGTGATTAAGTTTTGGTGTCTTATGACAGAAATTTGATGGTGGATTTATCTGCCAACACATGTCAGATCTGAAAAAAGATGGCAAGATAACCTTCTATTGCTCTGACACCTGCACCCATGCATTGCGCTGGACCTCATCCCTAGGATTTTCCAAAGGATGGAATGAATTTAGAATTGAGCACTGTCTTAAACTTGGAGATATCTTGCTGTTTGAACTCTTAGATCCCAAAACTCTGAAAGTCCATTTGTTTAGACTCTCAAGCCTGGCAGTTTGAAAAGATGGACCTGTATAAATCTGTTTTCAATCAAGAATATCTTTGCATTCACTAGTCAGAAGGAATTTCTTCCCGGAATGAGCTGTAGCAGCTGTAGCAGCAGACCATCCTGCCATAGGGTTCAGAGGCAAAACAGAAATGTAGATCTATATTCTACTGAGAATGTATTTTTCATCAAAGAAGATATAAACATCACCGAAGTACAAGAACAAGAGATACTTGTTGGATCTTTGAGCATAATATCTCTGCTAGGAAGCACAGTTGCAGCTCGCCTTTCGAATTCAATAGGAAGGAAAAAAGCTATGGCAGAATTTCCTCTGCCTCCTCCTGTCTTATCTCCTCTGCCTTATCTCCTCTGCCTGCCAGAATTTCCTCTGTCTTATCTCCTCTGCCTGCCAGAATTTCATAGAGGTTAATGGTAGGCTTACAGTCCCCTATTGCAGCTGTACTTGCATGTAGTGCATTATTTGTTCCAGAATCCCCTCGCTGGCTTGTAAAGCAGTGCAAAATAAAAGAAGCAGAACAGGTTCTTGCCAGATTTTATGCGCATAAACAACAGGTAGATCTGATATTAGCAGCAATAAATACTGCTGAAGTTTCGTCTGAAACAGGGGAAGCAAATTGTGAAAGCAGACCTTGGAGAGAAATTTTGAAGATGAGACACATCCTTCACTTAGGCGGCCCTCTGGTCTTATTAGCTAGAACTTTTATGTCCAAATCCAATAGCAGCAACTAGGGTGAAGAAAATGGAGAAGACAATAGTAACATATCATGTATTTGCTTATGAGATCTTATAGGGACGTAGTAACATAAGATGTGAAGGAAGAAAAGGGAGGAGGAAGAATCGCATTTTATACATGTATAGAGAATAGAATTTACTATCTCGCATGACAAGATCTAAATCAGCTGTTAGACTCTCTTTTTTGCATTGCATTAACAGTGATTAGAAACATACCTCATTGCAAAGTGACTCTTGTATGCCACATCTGATGCTGGCTTCCATTGATAGATTCTTTAATATATCATGTTTCTCTTTCTCAAGCTGTTCGCATGCTTCTACTCCTGCATACTGAAATCATCGTGGTAAAGACATACTAGAATGAAGCAAAAGAAGGAAGGAAGATTATTCAGACTCACCAGCAAGCTGAGGCATCTATGCCAAAACTGTTCTTCCTTCTGCAGGAGTTATTAAAATACGAATAAACTTCATGCACTCTTGAGGAAAAAAGCTAAAAGCATACTAAGATCAATTTTTAGTCTTTCTATAATCATGCATTACTATGTCGTTTATAAGAAAGAGCCAGATCAACAATGACATTGATATTTATAACAGCTGGAGTCAAGCTTAAGTTTTAAATCCGTGCATTTTCCAATAAACTTCCCAAACAGATGGATCTTAAACCACAACTCTAAAACAACAAATCTTGAACCCATAAATCTTAAAACCATAAATCTTGCCTACAAAATAGTGGAATGCAACTTACCTTTTGCTTTAAGCTCCCTGCATCAGAATGCAAGACTGAAAAATGGATAAGAATTAGAAGTGCTTAGTATTGATAAGAGCCATGCACAGATAAGTGCTTTTCCTGATCATAAATGCACAGATGATTTGATTCGTCGTTACCTTTGTTGCAAATCCACTGAGATGTCTATTGCAGACCCTAAAACCCTGGACTCTCCATCTCTTCTTAAAGCTAAACCACCAAAGCTGAAACTGAGCACAAACTAGAGCTTAAAGCATTTGTCCTGTGGTCGGCCAAGGCAAAAGGGTGATCAGCAACTGTTTCTCTTTGATCGGCCAAGGCAACAGGTCGATCGGCCAGCCAGCAAAGAAAACGGGAGGGAAAATGAGTCGAGGAAAAAAAAGAAGCCAACATCGATAATATTTTATATTTTTTTATAAAATACGTATTCTACGTATGGTATGGCTCATACCATAATGTAACGTATGGGTACAGTAACTTGTTTATTTTTCTCACCAAAACCATTCATTTTTTAATCTGTACGTACCGTACTTCCAGTATGGTATGGTAAGTACTTGAAAGTTACCGTACCCGTACGGATCCAACACTGATTGACAGAAGTAAAGTCCCAATTAGGGATCACCCAAATTGTTGCTTCGCTCTCAATTTGCCCCTTCGGGGGCAATTGGAAGAGGAGGAGGAGGAGGAGCCTATTCAGCTAGCAGAGCATGAAGAACTTGGGAGATAGTGAATCTAGCCAAGATAACAATTAGTATGCTTAGTTAGCTTGAGATTCTAGTCAAGGATTAGCCCTTTGTTTGCTTAGATGAATGATTAATCTTATAGTAATGCTCTGTTTGAAGTTATGAATGGATTTATGATTTATGATAGTTCTTTTGCTGCACCTCTTGTGCTTGTGGGATAAGGGAGGGTAGAGACCTAAAGGCTAGTAGGAATAGACATGCTTCAAGCTAGAATCCCATAAATCCCAATAAATGCAGCCTGTGCACAAGAGCCCAACTAGCTGTGGATGCAATACCATGATTGAGCACTATACAATGGACATAATGGTAAAGTGGAGGTGGAGCCTTACTGAGCGTGGCTACTGGGGCTCCTATATTGTGCTAGGCTTATAGTCAGTCACTGCGTGTGGGCAGTGTGGGTCTAACACCCCCTAAGTCACAGGTGTCGCTTTGAAGGGCATCTTGGGGACTCGATAGATGCGGATGCTCCTGACCTATGGATTTTGGGGGGTTAAGTTGGGTATGGATGCATTGTCGCCACGGTGCTGTAGCCATCCATGAAACGATTGTGCTCCGGGAGGACCAGGGAGATGCAACTTAGAGTAGTCTCATAGGGTGATTTCATGAGATTGTTGTCTCCGAAAAGCCACAATCATGCCATAACATGTTTCAGCCTATCTGCAAAGTATGCACAGGAGGAGCAGATAGAGTGGACTACCCTAGCCAAAGTTCTATAGCCAATGCCATTGTCATGATTCCATCAGTTGTTATCCAAAGATCTCGACCATCAATCGACCCCCTTGAGTCTGAGCCCGGGGTAGAACCCTCATTTATGATGCATTTTATATATGTTATGTTAGTATATGTTGTTGTTCGTATTGATGGTGGATGCACACTCACCCCGGTTTTTGGTCCACTGTTGAAAACATCAGTTTTGGTAGGTCTACATGTCCTGTTTTCAAAGAATCCTACATGTGGATTTGTGGAGGTATGGTTTTGTTCGATAATGGTGTTCTTTTTTCAGTGGACTAAAACATCCACTGTTGTTTTGTAGTTTCTTCTATTGTGACATGTCATTTTATAATACAATCCACTGTAGGAAAGAATACTTGGAATTTCTACATGTCTAATAATTCTATTGTCACACTAGTAACGGTGCCCAGCGTTGCTGGGCATAAGTTGAGAACCTATATGAACAGAAACCTGTTCAGCTCAAACTCCAGTGTCATAAATTTTCTATAATAGAAAAGATGTCCAATGTTGCTGGGCTATAAGGTGGTTGTGTCTTAACATTTATAGGATTGAACTTGAATTGCTATGTCATTGTTGTATTGTAGAATTTGGTTCCATCAACTTCTTGGCTATCAATAATTTTAAATGTCTTTACGTTGTGAAATCCATTGTCTATACCTGAATACATCCAAATTTTGAATGTCTTTATGTTGTGGAATCCATTGTATATACTTGAGTACATCCAATGCACCATGTTGGTAGTTAGATATTTGAAGCAATTCAAAGTAATTCAAGCCTCAATAGAAAACCAATGCACCACATGGCATTTATTGAAGTGATTCAAGTCTAAATAGAAAACTAAGTCTAAATGGCCATCACTTTCTTATCAAACTACCTATTGTCAATAGCACCGTGCAAATAATTTAGGTCCTTTCTTGCACTTCATTGCAAAGAATACAAACTGATGTGTCATTGATGAAGAAAATCTAACACAAATTTAGTAGACATTGTCGGGCAACATCTTGCAAATATAGATAGATCAGTTTCTTTCTCACTAAGTTGGCAATACACAATACATGTATATTCTTGTATACATGTATATTCTTGTATAGAAATCTATGTAAGCAAGTATAATGCAGTTTAGAAACATGCAAAGCGATAGACCATCCTTCCAACTCTGCATGCCAAAGACATGCTTAATTATCCAAATGTCATGATATTCATATCCCTCGGGTAATAGCCATGATAGTCATGTCACCGTGATAGAGAACCTTATTGAGCAAAGACTTTTCATTTCATCATGCTTTCCAAGTTGAAAACCTGCAGAAGAATAGTTCACGTCCTGTAGCAGTGTATTTCTGTAGTTCATGTCCTACAGAAAATGATAAAAGTCTAGAGGATACAAAGACAGAACTCAATATTTGCTTAACTTCTAGGTACACAGAATGAAAAGTTGCATCCAAATAGAAAGGGAATCTTCTTCCGAAAAATCTCAAACATAGGTCGATTCTTTAACTTGCTTGGAGCTTTGTTTTCTTGTCAGCTTAGGCAGTTAATGGGGCACTTCCAACATGAAATATGGAAGAACCTACAAAAGAAGCCTGCAAAGGGTAAAAACTTGCATCATCTGTCTGCATATCCACAATAAATGTCGTCCAACATGATTTCTTAAACTGCTCTGCTTGCTTAAACAGAAGGCTACGAATTATTTGAATGTTTCACTTCATAATTTTTACCAATCTAAAGTTTGCTCTCGGCGCTTGGGAGAACCATGTTGAAGGAACTTCGACAAAATGGCCCCAGTAACCACGGATGCAAAATTTAACCAAATAAGCATAAGTGTTTTTGCATCTGAAACAAATAGAACGATAATCAGAAACTTTAACTACAAATATACAATATGTTAAAGAGACATCAACTTTATTCCAGGACAGTGTGTGGAGCCTCGAGGGATGATAATCCTCCAAACTTCTTGATTTATCAAATTTTTCATAATAGAAAGGAAATTTACCTGTACTTTGGTACCATCTGGATTACTTGCTGCTTGTTCTGATAACTGTCCCTCACAAAATATCCATCTAATCAGTAATTGTTGCTCCTGTCTGCAACAAAGAACAAAAAAAATCATGTCTTAAAGGTAATAGCAGAAGCAGCTTTTAATAGCCGGAGAATTTCTACTACAATACTTACTGGTGCTGGCCGTCTTCCACGTATGGTGGCGCTAAAAAGTTCACCAGCTTGTGTATATTGTAGAAAAGAATCCACCACAGGTCCATCTAACTTCTTCTTGGTGGTTTTCCCATGAGCTCTTACCCTCCACAAGGGAATCAATATGAGCTGTAGATGGTATATTTGACATCGAGATGCCATTCATGAAATGCTCCACATCTCGGCTTCCAACTGTGCTGGCAGGGAATGAGCCATGAACAATAAATTCTGTGGCGAGATTAACATCAATGAATAGAGTACGGCAGAGCATTTCTTCTTTGATTCAAAAATAAAATGTCCAGTAATAGGTTTTGTTCTTGGCTTTGTGCCATTAACCATGCTGGCATTTATTGTCCTCGAGATGCAAAGGCAATTAAGAAAACTCTCGTGGAAAACTTTATGGAAAAACTAAAGTGTTAGCAACTCTACACTTGCAGACCACAAGACTATGTCATCTTATAACCAAGACTTCTTTACTGGCTTACCTTCCCGACCACAAACTTTTATTTTTCAAATGCCATATCCTTGAGACCTCGAAGGAGAGATGCTATTGACAAATATGATGTTGGAACATTTCTATTTGATTTCAAATGCTTAAATTGTTAAACAGGGCATTTAACCTAAGGGACTCACTATATTTGACTTCATGAAATACAAACCAAGAAGAGGGACAATGAAACAAAGATCGAGCTAAAATATGATGGTAAATCTGAGTCAATCCTAGAAAAATGCAAGAGTCTGCATCAGCTGTACATAATGAACCACAACATCCTAACCTGGTGTGCCTCAAATAATCAAGGTTTTTAACCACATTTTACACAAAGCTTGCATATGATTATTGCTGTTAACATGAAACGTAAACTAATAAGTTCCATTTGGTGAAGAATTGCTTATGCCATTCATCCGAGAACATATATCATATAAGGTCTCTCAAACCAAGGTAATATGGCCATTGATCCTAATTTGGCGGGCAGCAAAATCTTAATGATATAGATATAGAAAGAATCCTTGATAAGAAAATTAAAGATAAATCATTTAGCAACTTTTCTTTCTACTGCACCCAAAGAGAAGAGGCAAAGCAGAGGAAACATGGAGATCTATTATACCTGTTGTAGTACCGCAAACATGTGCTCTCCCTCTTCCTCAACAGCTATCTATTCCATCAAAATCTCTTGCAAAGTTGAAAATGCCTAGTCGCAGCTAATTTCAGCATCTTTTAATGATGCTTCTGCCTGCTCTATAGCCTTCTCGGCTTCTAGAATCTGATCACTCAATTTGATAGCTGTCTCAAAATCGTCCCTTTCACATAGCCTCTGCCAGGCATCCTTGCTTGCAATAACCAGGGCAGACTATATCATGCTTAGGCATTTGCTTAAAAAGTCCAGGAACCTCCTTGGGATGCCCTACTTGTACATAAATATCAATCATCATATTCCTCGTATACAACACATCATGGATTTACCATGCTTATTACAAATACATCAATCGATCTGAGGGTTCAAAATCATTGCAATAGCCTCTGCATTTTTATAGACGCTGTGAAAACCTGTTTTGGTTCTACCGGAATGGCCCAATAGGGCTTGTTTCTGCAGAGATATCTATTTTTACCTATAGACTAAACCGTGCGTAAACCCTCTCGCATAACTCAAACCCTTCGGATAAAACCCGATCTTAAGACCAAATCCGACCGGGTTGATGAAAGAATCGGATATCACGCCCAATTGGTCGACTCTCGAACCTTCAACATATTAAATCGTTCTTGCCTTCAAGAATATAAGGTATGTCCGGTTCCA
This sequence comes from Isoetes taiwanensis, assembly GCA_021234155.1. Lineage (NCBI taxonomy): Eukaryota > Viridiplantae > Streptophyta > Lycopodiopsida > Isoetales > Isoetaceae > Isoetes > Isoetes taiwanensis. Next base: position 1,075,029 of record JAJEKV010000157.1, on the reverse strand, counting down.
TCGCCTCTCGCATTCAAATAAAGCTCTTGAGTGAAAAATGAAAGGCTAAGGAAGCTCTTGAGTGCTATGGAAGGGAGAAAATGAAAGAATAATATACAACAGTTCGTAAAAGCGAAGGTCGCCAAGATCGAATGCCATGATCTCCCAAGCTTGCAAACTCCCCCGACCTGCCGCTCCTGTCATCCGAACTGCTTCTGCCCGAAAGGAAATCCTGGGTAGCTAGGGTTTGAAGAACGCAAACAAAAAACAACCGTGGAAATTTTAGATCAGATCTGGGCCGTCGAAAGTTTTAGGGTTTTATGCACGACATACACTAAAACTTTATAATAAAGGATGTCTTTATAGATGTAGGAAAGAATATTTGATTCTCTACATGTCCTATACTTCCATTCACATGTCTTTATAGTAGTAGGACATAGTACTTTATTTACTAAGGCATTGTAGGAAATAATACATGAATTACGACATGTGTAATACTTCTATTGTCACATGTCTTTATAGAAGTAGGAAAGAATACTGGATTCTCTACATGTCGTATGCTTCGATGTCACATGTCTTTATAGTAGTAGGACAAAGTACTTTATTTGCTAAGGCATTGTAGGAAAGAATACATGAATTACGACATGTGTAATACTTCTATTGTCACATGTCTTTATAGAAGTAGGAAAGAATACTTGATTCTCTACATGTCCTATCCTTCCATATCATGGGTCTTTATAGTGGCAGGACAGAGTACTTGATTTGCTACATGTGATGCACGTGCATGATCACATGTCCTTATACTAGTATTCCATGTAAGACAAGTTACTTCAACTACTTCAATTACTTAACGCCTATTTTTGCATAACAAAACCATCAAGAATTTGATTTGTATTCCTTGAGGGGGTGCGGGGACACATTTTGCAACAAATCCCTAAGCATTAATGTCATAGGACCACATAAAAATCCTAACAATATCCTAACATTTTGGATATTGTTAGAGAAAGACCATTAAACCACGCCTACATTTTTGCATAATAAACCATTAAGAATTGTGAGATGTATTTCTTTATGGAGGAAAGGACCATTGCAACAAATCCCCAAGCATTAAAATGGCAAGACCATGCAATATCCTAACATTATTCCCCCATTTTGGATATCGTTAGTGGAACACCATTAAACCGTTCCTACATCTTGGTATAATTTAGACCATTAAGAATTTGAGATGTAATTGTTTATGGGGAATAGGACCATTGCAACAAATCCCCAAGCATTATAAAATGGCAAGACTACGCAATATCCTAACATTATCCCCCCATTTTGGATATCATTAGTGGAACACCATTAAACCATGCCTATATCTAGTTGGTACTAGGTTCTCTATAGACGATCCAATAGTTATCCACGTCATCCAATGGTTTTAATTGTATCTAATTTATCTTATCCAATGGTTCTTTCTAAGAATGCAATGGTTCTTTGAAAAACAAGATAACTTATTGCACTTGGACGATTTGCACTAAGAATCCAATGGTTCTTTGAAAAACAAGATAACTTATTGCATTTAGACGATTTGCACTAAGAATCCAATGGTTCTTTGAAAAACAAGATAACTTATTGCACTTAGACGATTTGCACTAAGAATCCCATGGTTCTTTGAAAAACAAGATAACTTATTGCACTTAGACGATTTGCACTAAGAATTAGAGATGTAATTGTTGGAGCCATCAAGCAAAATACCACAGCTAACACCTTAAACCTAAACACAAACTCGAGAAAACCTTGCTCGGGAAAACCTTGCTTTCGAGTCATGTGCACGAAGGTATCAGAGCTCCTCTGCATCGTAATCCTCTAAACTAGTGGCTAGACGTTATAGTTTGGCAGCTCCCCAATTCCAAACAATTGCATCAGAATATCTTTGTCATACTTCTGCATAGGAATCAAGTCGTATTTAATTAAAGTGGGACTCATTCCATTCCCATTTTTTTTCGGAACCCGGTTAATTTACATAAAAAGTAGCACCCCGACCCGAAAACTATCCTTAATTCGAATTTTTGAATAAAACTCAAATCCGAAGCCAGGCTTCAGCTTTTCCCAGTTTTGAAGTCGAGAACAAAAACAATGCAACTCAAACAAAGGAAATTCATTAAAGTTTGAAACCAAAGATGTAGTTGAAAAGAATTTTTATTAATAAATTGAACAGATACAATGTATTTTACATCGGATGCAGAGACCATGGCGGTCTTCTTTGTCACTACAGCTTACATCATCTTGGTAGGTGGTCCACCTTAGGGGATTAACTTGTGGCGCTTCTTCATGCCGTCTGTAAGCCTTGGGGGCAACCTGAAGAGTGTGGAATGCCTCACGGGAGGTGCCTCGAGCTACCGGCCGACTGTCCCACCCGACTTCTCCACTTTCGCCTCCCGCAAACCTTTCATCGAATATGCTCCTTCCCCAACCTCCGTGGATGTTATGCAATGCTTGCAATATGCCTTGAGCTTCCTGGACTTTCTCTTTGTTCTTCGCCGTTCTTTATCCCCGGGGGTGTAGCGAGCAACCTCTCGAATTGAAAGCAACCTTGTCCCAAAGGCCGGGCAAGAGTGTAGCGTGGACCGGGATCCGTGCGTGCGACGGTATTTCTTCGCCTTGAGCTGGATCGTAATGGCCTGGAGCGGTCTCGTGATGCCCGAAAGGGATGCATCCGGTGTCGGATCTGTGCCTAAACCACCGGAGCAAGGAGAGTATGATTAACAATTACGGTGCCATTAGTCAAAACGAAGAAAAGAATGTTGAAATCAAATTACAACGGAGAACATTCATTCCATACAACTGCATCCAATGACGTGGGAAGTAGTGTCTTTCTCGACTCGCGAGTCGAGAAAGGCCCATAAAAGTCAAAGTACAACCATTCTCATTAGAATATGGTTGCATCCAATCACACACGGAAGCATACAAATGCTTTTGTCAACGAGACAATCAGCATGCCTTTCTCGACTCGCGAGTCGAGAAAGGCCCAGGAAACCCAATGTACAAGCATTATCATAATAGATTGTATAAGCATTTCATCAACACGACAAGCATGCCTTTCTCGACTCGTGAGTCGAGAAAGGCATCGAAAACTCAATATACAAGTATATTCATTACAAAATGGTCAATACATGTGTTCACGTTCGATTACAATATTCACACAATTTGACTATCTGAAAGCAGGGGTCACTCTTCTTGTTCACCAAAGTATTTGTCGTCCATAGCTTTCATGATCGGCTTGCTCTGGATCGGGTTCCGGAGGCTCGGATAGTTCGTAAGCACATCGGCGACAAGAATGGCGAAGAGGGATTCCGCCAAGACGGAGGGCGAGTCCGAAGGACAACCACCTATCCGTCTCATATTCTTCAGGTCGATATGGCTTAGCAATGATTGTATTTTGCGCGTTATGATAGCACTTGTAGGCGGAGTCGTCTATGATCATCGTGTTGTGTTTGCCATAGTCCTGAATTGCTCATAAACCCACGTCCCACCCTTTTCACCATTATAGGCTTCCCTTTGTGATGGTCGGATCGAGGTCCTTCACATGCTTTCGACCCTTTTCGTTTCCCCAAACGAACTTGAACTTCAAAACTGAAATGCCGAGAACACCAAGAACATTGACAATATTTTTCTTTGCCATACAAGACCATATGCCCACTTGAATCCCGTGCGGGCACCAGTCAATAATTTCCTTAGCTCTAGGCCCGGATACACTATTTTATGCTCTGTTTTCATTGGGATCTGCGAGGTGTTAATCTCGGGGGCGTCTTTGTCGTGGTATACTGCAGCTAATACTCCATTGACGTCAAATATTACAAGCTTGGTGGGACCAGGTTTGGATCCCGATTGGAGTTTGGCTCGACCATATTTCCGGTTCATCGGGATCCAAATGCGGGATCATTATCTTTTCGGGTTCTTTTCCGGTCAGGAGGCGGTGTCTTGCTCTGGATTTTCATTCTCATTCTCCTCGCGACGTGAACCGCTGCCCAATGACAATGATCCGGAGTCGTTGAGCTGGAATTCCCTGAAATGATGACATCTGTCAGAAAGGAAACGAGTTTTCTCGACTCGCGAGTCGAGAATGAAAAGAAAAGGTATTGAAAGGAAACGAGTTTTCTCGACTCGCGAGTCGAGAAACACCGATAGAGCAAAGTAAACTCACCTCAATCTCAGGTTTTCAATAATGTTTTCGGCAGCATTCTGGTCCAAACCTTCGACATCCTCGTCTCCGTCAGCTTTGTCTCCCTCGGCCCTCGCTGCCTTTTACTTTGCTTCCATTTGTCTTCCTCCCTTGAAATGCTCATGAAGCGATCCGTATGACTGAATGGTTTCAACCATGTCCTTATTTCCAACCACGGATATAGGTTTCATTCCAAACAAAGATAGCCCCCTCGAGAATGGGCCATTCATGTACCACTTCGCGATACAATTTGATCTTCCTCGACCAAGCGGTTATGAAGTACTTGATAACTCTTGGCGGATAGGAATTCTATGTATAGGACCGGTCGCACCATCTTTGCTGACCTTGTCCATCGATGGAACATCCTCCATAAACCTGCCCCTTCCGGGTTCCATCTCGCTCTTGAGAGATCATGAACTTGTCGAGATAATGATGCTCGCTAGACCACCACTTATCCAGTCGAATCACGATCTTGAAATCAAAACCAAAACTATGTTGGCAAAGCTTGGTGCCTTCGGCAAGCCAAGTCTGCACTCATGATCAAGTTCGTATATGGAGTGCATGATCTTGTTGGTGAAGTTAATATCACCGCCCATTGGGAGACAAAGGTTGTTTGATTGCCCGCATGCAAAAGACAAGGAAACCGAAAGTATCCGTGTCGGTCATGTCCGTACACGCCTTGTACCACTGCTCTATGTCGCCTTTGTCATAAAAAGGGTGGGGTCTTCGATCATATTGATGGCAAATAGTGCCACGGGTCCAGGTGCCAGTTCCACCACCAAATCCCTTGTGTCCCAAAGTAACCAGAAAAGGGGGGGAGCTATCGTCAGCCATAAATGGGACCACCCCGAATCCAAGCTTCCTTTTCAGAATTGCCATAGCACGTTCAGGGAAAGGAAGGGTTTTGACGTTACGCTTCAGCTTGGTGTTGATGTAGGGTTGACATAGACGGTTCAATTCCTTCATGTCTTCCTCATCAAGGGCAGCCTTTTCCTTGTAATAATCAAAATCATGGTATTCATTAGATGCAACGTTGCAGAACTCCGTGATGCCTTCTTCTAACGCACGCTGTCGCTTTAGGACTGTGGCATAATCCTTTGCGTCCTGCAATTTAGAACTCCTGGTCTTCCTTAGCAGGATTGTTCCCTCCAAGATTTTGCCTTGTAGGTCAAGCGTTTCTTTGTCCGTGAGGCCCCAGTATCCTCTTCATGAACTGCTTGTCAAACAACTTGGGGTCCGGCCGCTTGGAAATTCTCCATTCTTTGTCCTTCGACTTGCCTCTTGTCCATTGAGCCCATATGTCGGTCCATTTCTCCCAGGGCCCAGCCTCCGGTGCTAAGAATGAGGTCATATTGGTCTGAGAGAGACTCTCCTGCCTTTCCTTGGTGTTCTCTTCTTCTTCTCCTCTTCTTCCTCTCCCTCGTCATCTTCCTGTCCCTCCAGTGAGAACATATCATAGTTTCTCAAAGGTCTTCCACTTATCCGGGGGAGCCTGTTTCCTTTAGGGCCGAGGACAACCCAATGCTTTCCACTTTTTGCCTGGCGTGTATGATCTGGTCGGATAAGGGCTGCATTCGGACAATGTACCAATGTCGAGCATGAAAGTATCTACAAACACCGGAATAAAAGTAAATAGTAGCCGGGTTTTCTCGACTCATGAAATCGAGAAAGTCCCTTTGAATGTCTAATTTTCTTTTTACTTCTCTGGGTTTTCTCGACTTCGCGAGTCGAAAAAAGCTGCATCCTTTGATTTTTCTGCGTTACCACGGCTTTCGACTTTCGCGAGTCGAGAAACCCGATGATAATCGGCAAATGTTAGGATGGCGGGGGCTTTCTCGACTTCAGCGTCGAAAAGTCCCTGAATGTCTAATTTTCTTTTTCGCGGCTAAGGGTTTTCTGACTTCGCGAAGTCGAAAGCTCTGCATCCTTTGATTTTACGTGTTACTCACGGCTTTCTCGACTTCGCGGTGAAAACCCGATAATCGGCAAATGTTAGGATGGCGGGGCTTTCTCGACTTCGCCGAGTCGAAATGGAAAGATCGAGAGTTATTTACCTTCGTAGGCGGCACCACGCCGCTATTGTGTTACGGCGGTGGCTAATGCTGGCCGGTTCGGTTCTTTGGCGTCTCCGTAGAAAGAACTCTGCACTCTCGCTTGGCATATCTATCCTTGATCCTTTTATGCACCTCCTTCTCCGTCTGCAATACTTGAGCCGCCCTCAGCGAATCTTGACCGCCTACAACCCGAACGGGACTTCTTTTCCTTCGGATCTTCCTCGGACTTCCAAATGAACAACTCACTGTCGATCACGCTAAAAGGTATGACATCCGCGGGCATTGGATCTGCAACGGATGTCGCACCATCAGGTTCGAGAATCTCCAACATGTGTGCCGGATTAAATTCCCTGGTTGAACAAGGCGGCATCTCCGTGCAAACCTTCACCGTCTAATGTCCGGCGGCGGCTTGTGTGATATTCCCAACGGATAATCTTGAGCTAGACGCTCCATTTTACGTGCCCCTCTCGTGAAATCCCGATCGATCATCGGATCGAGGGTTTGGGGACTCGACCATATCTTCGTCTCCTTCGTCATCGATTCCTCCCGTGTGGTGTCATCATCCCCATCTTTGTTTTTGGTGGACTTTTTGTGTATGAACCACAACTTCATTCCCCAATCAGAGTGTTGTAGAGTCTTCAAAGACGGTAGAAGTGAAGCTCCCGTATTGAACAGTTTTTCCCACGACTCTGAAAATCTCCATACCAAGCTCCACGGATGTTAGGGTTCCGGCCTCCTTCATCCCTTCCGGATCCTTCCACCCAAGGTTACGACAATTTAAAAGCGCCGGCCTTTTTTGGTCTTAGCCTTGCTCGTGGAAGAGTGAGAATAATTTGAAACTGCTAATTTTTTGGTGCGATAGAACTTACTCTTACGGCAGTCCTCGACATGTAGTGTTAAATGCTTGAATGCAGTGCGAGGCGGGAGAGCACAACACCGATTTTCTTGTACTTGTCTCGAGCTCTCTTCTTGTCCCTTTGGTGTAGAAACAGATCTTTCTCCTTCCCACTTGTCGATACCTCGACATACCACCAAGAATCTTGCATTTGTTTCAAGAAGCTCGTCTCCGGTCCCTCGATGGCGAAGAATGGAGTTGACCGGTGATCACCGGTGAGTCCGAGGTGAATCTTTGCAAAGAAGAAAGGATGGATCGGTTAAGGTATTCCGGACAAAAGAAAAACCTCGAGCTCACACGGGGTGTTTGTCTTCTTCTTCTTCTTTGCCCCGGTACAAGCATCCCCTCCGCGCCTCGCTTCTTGGGCGGAGTCATGTCTATATGCCCTCTCATCCTCTTAGCACCCCTCTGTAAATTAAGTTTCCTCCGGGTTGTGAGTTTTAGGACTGCATGTAAAAAAGATCGGGCGTGTTCTTTAGTTTGAACTTAAGGACATGCAATCATTTATGAAAAGAAGGGCTAAAGGTACAAAGACGCGGTCGGCTTTAGCCCGCCCAAACACTATTTCAAATTTAATCACATCAAGGGACTAAGTGGCGGAGTGTAGTTTATCTTCCACTGCGGCATTGGGGACCTCGACTTGGGAGGGGAGCATCGACCGGCGACTTCGGAATGGCGCCCTTGACGCGATAAGCTAACAACGCCCTTGCATATGTGTTTTTCCCTGACCGTAGCGTCCTATTGCAAGCGGTTGATTTGATCGATGAGCACGGAGCTAAGGTAGGAAGCGGAGAGGAGCTACCAGAACAGGAACTCTACATTGCGGCGCCATGGAACGGGGATACGCCGAGAATCGCGATGATACAAGTATTAGATCGAATACACTCTTGAAGAGACCGGCGGAAGAAGCAAAGACTCTAGGTGAGGCTGCGGGATCCGATGTCTGATGGCCCAAGGAATTCTTACCGCGTGAAGAGATGAGTTTGAGAGATGCCTATGTTATTTCGGCTTGTAGAACATGCCATATGTGTTTAAATAATGGAACCTGGCCGATAAGCTCGACGGATTCATTGTTTCTTTGTCGAGCATTTTTCAACTTCGATAGATGATTTACTCTACGGGTTGAGAGATGCTCGGCAAAGGAAACAATGGATCGGGGTAAAACAGTTCCGTTTTAGGTGTGTTTTTCATGGACTTTTTTACTTGGAATGTTGTACATAGATCGGGCTAGGACTAAGGCCGGGGAGATGCGGTTCAAATGCATCCTCTTGTAGTTAGTCGGGAGGGCCTCCACCTCCGCCAACCACTCCTCTTCGCAATATTCGGAAGATGGTTCGAAGGAGAGTGGCTCAGGGCAGGCTAGAGGCACTTGGGACTAAAAACAGGAGAATAGAAAGTCACGGTACTTGTAGAGAATGCAAGCCTTGGCTTCCTCTCTGTGGTTTCCACTGTGGTTAGTTGTAGAGGCCTCCACCCGGTCCGAGCCCCTCCCCCGCCCAATATTCGGCGAAGATGGTTGAAGGAGAGTGACTCTGGCCACCGCTACCTGGTTGAGGCCGACTTCAAGTGAAGCTACCGTTTGAACAGGGGAGAATGGGCGGCTAAAGGGATTCATTCGACTTGCGGTCGAGAATGCTTGGCTTCTGTCTACATTCTCGACTCCACCCAATCGCCATCCCCTTCAAGTAAATATTGAAGGCGTCGAGGTATGCCTTAACCATCGAGGAACTTGCTAGGGTTAGTACACATGTGCGGTTAGGTTGGGAAGATAAGGCATTCCCGAGGGGCATGCAGCCAGCCAGCTCTGCAGAATCACCTGACAGCTACAGTGGTTTCCCAACGTGGTTGGTTGTAGAGGCCTCCACCCAATGATTGGGTAGAACCATAAATACCACGAGGCGATTGCCAGAAGTTGGCTATGACGATCAAAACACTTCCCTTAATGTCAGGAATTAGAGGAGGTGTTTGGAGGCTGTCGCGGGGCAACTAGATGCACATAGGCTGCGTTTTCTCGACTCCGCAGGTGGAAGCGACCGGCAACTCTGTGGTTGGTCCTTAGAGGCACCACTTGTCGAGCCTCCCCTTGCTTGTGTGCGAAGATGGTTGAAGGAGCGGTCTTTGATTGGGTAGAGAACTGCGACCACCACGAGAGAGTGGGTTGCTAAAATTTGGCTACTGAGCAGTCCCAGAGGCACTTCCCGCCAGCAATGTCAAGGAAAGATAAGAGTGGTTGGCTATCCCTAGAGCACTGCGTTTTCTGGAAACTCACAGAGTGGCGGCGGCCGACACCTCAGTGGTTGGTCGTAGAAGAGGCCTCCACCAGTGAACCAGTCTCACCACGCAATGATACGATGGGCATGTGGTTCGAAGGAGAGTGGCTTTGAACTGGGTGAGCACGACTGCACAAAGGGAAACAGCGTAGGGG